>MNCI01004147.1:325639-531251 GCA_015680685.1 Gnetum montanum | reverse complement strand
ATTATTATTATAATTATCAAAGACTTAACACCTCTTAAGGGACAGATAAGGAAAAAACAAAAACAACACTATAAATTTCAACTCATGTCTTATTATTTTTTCTAACCCCTCAACTATACTCCGGGGAACCTAATAGGATGCACATGCCATTGTCATAGCTTGGTCAAAGTGAGAAGGTGTATGATTGCCATTTTGAGCAACTTATACACACATTTTAATTCATGGTTATGTTGTGACTGTAGATGGCACCTAAACCAAAGCACCCAAGGGGAGAAGGATTGTCCCAACCAAGGGACAAGCGACCTAGAATGGGAAGAGGATAACATGTGCAACCTCCAGAGCATGCGAAGGGCTTACATGCAACTGGCCCCCTCCGCGAAGAACTTAACATGGAATCTGTTCATCAGATTCTTGAAGAGGAAATCCCTGGCGAACAATCACAAAGGGACGAGCCTCTTGTGGTAGCGCCATGGCTTGAGGTCACCCCGACCTAAGCCTGTATTGATGCTATCAAGCCGAGGGAGCTACAACGAACAGTTCTTTAGGAGTTAAACTTTGGATCGTTTCTAGAAAATGCACCAGAAGAAGTCAGAACCTAATTGCAAAATTCGCCTATGTGGCCAATCATCACCTCTAGTGGTGAATGGTACATAGGAGAGACTTACCTCTTTTGGATGAATTGGCAACCGAGGTCTAGAGTAAGAATCAAAGACATTCATGTCTCTTACTTTGACGAAGCAATTGCACAAGCTATGGGGTTGCCAGGGACCAGAGCTAATGTGGTAGAGATTCCCAAACAAGTAGACCTCGAGGTAAAAGGGGAGTGGATCAGGTGGTGCTATGGGGTAGAACGCAAGGAGTTTGGCATCCTAACCACTGTAGAGAGGGTTTATTCAAAAATCGTGTCTTACCACTTGAATCCAATGGTAAGACCCAATAAGATCACTACCTTCTCTGCTTGTGCATGTGTCGCTCTAAGCAAAAAGTTCCCCATCAACCTTCCATAGTTTCTTTTCTTGGAGATTGAGAAGAGATTTGCTAAAAATGAATGTGGAAGGTGAGCTCTACCCTTTCCCTGCCTAATCAAAAAATTGTGCAAATGGGTAGGGATAGCACAATACGCCAATGACACACGTCGTCACACCCTAATTGCCTTGTGGTAGGAGATGATGAAGGACAAGACTTTGATCACAACACAACTCAGGGAAGAGTAGCAACCACCTCCACTTCCTGTGCAAATAATAAGGTCAGGTTCACAGATAATCGTAGAACACATACGTGAGATCTGACAATCACTCTTGAGCTAACAAGAGCAATCAATAGGAACTGGTGGAGGAGAAGACCCTTCAGTTTATTGCCCTGCGATGAGCCATCTTGAGCAAGTGGCTCGATTGGTGAGTTTGCTAGAGAGAGTAGGGTTGATGTTTTTTGTCACCCGAATGCAAGTGCTTGCTAGAACTGATCCCAGTGTCTGAGAAGTAACGGTGTCCACCCAATAGTTATTTCCTGAAATCTTAGGAAATGCCACTACTTTTTTAGTGTGCTTAGAGGATGAAGAGGGGTTGACTGTCTTGGTAATGCAACACCGGGGACAAGAAGTTGCAGCTGAAGTGGTTGCTGACACAATTGCTATGGCTCTTAATGCACCTGCAACGCCTGTACTGGATGTGCATGGACTTGAAGATGTACAGATGTTTGTAGGAACTTCACGTAGCAGAATCAACGTAGCCCAACATGAAGAGTTGTTGGACCAACTGGTGGGAACTAAGCAATCACTTCTGGATGTCTTTGATCTTCCAGAAAACATTACTATGACCTAGTTGGAGATGCTTTCAGCAAGGGGCAAGTGCCTCATCTTGGAGGGGCAACTTGAAGCGGCACAAGCGGATCATCAACACTTGGTGGTGAAAGTTGCCCAATTAAGGGCCCAACTTGCTAATCCAGCTTTCCTCAACCGTGAACTCACCAAGGATGAATATTTTCAATAGCTTCAAACCAAACTTCAGATGGTTGAGGGTGAGCAAGAGTCGGCAATCTTTGACAAGTCCTTAACATATGCCCATGCTTACCATCTAAACAAGGACTTGGTAGAGGTTCATCATGAGAATGTCAGGCTAACTCCAGAAGTTCATTGCCTGCGTAATGTTGGTGTGGAAAATAAACACATGAAAGACTTCATCCATCAATAGTAGGAGGAGCTAGCCAAGGTAAACACTAATGTGAGGCGACTGGCAGCTGAAAATTATGATCTGTCTATGGAGGAAGTTTAAGCCTTGCGACAAAAATTAGCAATTGAAATTACTACTTGGAAAAATGAGGCCCTTAAGTTTGAATGAGTTAAAAATCACTATAGGGACCAGGTGGGATTACAAAAAGAAGTGAATGAAAAAGAGATTCAAGTCGCAAAGGCTAAAATGAACCAAGCACTCCAATAGTTTCGGGAAGGAGGTGAGGTGTGGCAGCCCGTCTTTAATGGCTTGAACATCTACAACCAGGCTGAGATTCAGCTCAAGGAGCTATAAATTGAAGAAATGATAGAATACATGGAGTTAGCTAATCTCTATTATGCAAACCTGGCTATGCTAATAGCTGGAAGGCCACGGTCTAACCTAGAAAAGTAAGTGGCCACCTTGTACTCTTTATACGAGGGTGAGTTCCAAATGCATAAAGAGACAAAACAAAAGTTAGAAATAGAAAATGCGAAACTCGAAGTTCTTCGCACCCATTTTAAAGGACAATGTGCGGTTGCAGAGAACTTGGCTTGACAAATAAACGACTACCAGTAGCTGCAGACATCAATCCAAGCATTTGATATCGAACGAAAATAATTCGTTGTTTGGTTTGTCAATTTGAAGGAACTCTTTCCTGCATTTCCATGTCCTTGGGATGTTCCTATTTTGGCACACATTGGTGAAGTTGCCTGGACAATGAATGATCCCAAAAGCAAAGAAGATAAAATGAGGGCATTGTTGGAGGCTTTTCGATTGCCTCTAGAAGTTACAGCTACTGCAAGGCAACCATCATCAATGCCACAACCACCACATGCACCAGAAGCTGGTGAAGGCCCATCAGAACCACTACCACTAGGGATGGTGTGACCTTCTCTAACAAGTTTAGCATTTTTTGGTAGGGTGGAGAATCCATTGCTATCAGGGTGTTTAATTTTATCTTTGAACAACACAATTTTGTAATTTATTTTTTTCCATACACCCGGGCACTTAGTATGTTAGTAGAGTTAGTGTTTATGTAGATGCGTTTCATCATGTATGCTGTAATAACTTCATACCTTCCAAATTGTAATAAACTTGAGGATAAGTTTCCACACAGTCGTGGGGGTACGATGAAGTATTTAGTCAATACGTCGACTAGGCTGCATTAATGGAGCCATGTTGACGCGGCCACGTTGACATGACCTCGTCGATGTATCTGTCCATGCGTTAATGTGACCCTGTTAACACAGAGTCTATCTCTTGCTATAAATATGCATGCACCTACTACATTTATGGCATCTTTTGGAGTAGTTGTAGCCAAACTCTTGTAGTTTGTTCCCGTAAGAGTTAGAATATTTTCCAATTACCCGCAGCAGGTGTGAGAAAGCTGTACGACTCTTTATTCGAGCGCTAATGTACCTAAGCCCATTAGTGTGACTTGCAATAAAGATGAGCTTTTTGAGCATTCCTTGCAGCATTTGGATTTAATCACTTAAGCATTTTAACAGTTTAATATTTCAACACTTTAATAATTTTAGAAGCTTTTATTGTTATTACTTTATTATTATTATCCTTTCATATTTTATGAGAACCATAGGCATGACCATCTTGAACATATATCAAACACTTGGTAACCCAGTGACGCTTAATGTCTGGTAACCCAACAGTGGTTAGGGTATGCTCAAGATGTGCATGGAAGATGGAATCAGTTGCTTATGCTAGGGAGAGTTAAACGATAGAGTAGAACAATTATAAATTATACAAATTTCCATTCCCTACAATTAAAGAATTAGACCTTAAAAGATAAAAAGAAAACCAATAAAAATCATTTGCCTCAATCTCACTTAACCATCGCTTTAGAATATCACAAGTGAGGTTGGGAAGACAACGACTATTCTAACTAAGGTTTTGCTGGCTAGAGTTCAGTGTATGCAAGTGCTTACAGTCTATAGAATTTGACCGAGTCACACATGAATGCCTGTGAATTGTATGGTTGGGCATAGGGGTACCTCGCTGCTCATCACTTAGATTCAGAACCACTTAGCTAAGGAGCTAGCTGCAAATTTACTGCCCTCATAGCATTTCTTTGCTATGGTTGGCTAGGTATTTCACCCTACATGGATGGAGTAGGTGGAAAAGGATTTTGACAATGATGGTGCAAGAGTGAATGGGTGTTGAAAAGGATAGTAAGGGAATGGGGACTCCCCCCTTGGAGAAGGTACTCTATAGTATTCATAAGGATAGTAGTGGTGTGGGAAGGAAGCATGACTAGAAGAGTCACATAGAGAGATTGCCTATTGAACATAGTACCCATAAGGATTAGGTTGGTAATAAGGGTACTACTGCCTTGGTGGTGGCATCCCCCATGACTATGGGTGTTGGCACTACTGATACTACTCTTGAGATTGAGGTAGCACTTCACCCGAATAGTAAGCTTGTTGGTGGAATTGCTATCGATAGTTGCCTTGTGAATAAGACAACCTCCTGGGTGGTTACTGTTTTGCTAATATAGGATTTAAAGCATATACCTCATATTCTTATAAGTGTGATAATACAAAGAAACATCCCTTGGGATATTCATATTGGCAGATGTCACATCCCTCATTATCAGATTCTGAATCTACAACCTCCTCTATTACCACAACTTTATTCTTATCTGTGCGATATTCATGTTTAGCCTCCTTTTTCTTCCTTTGTTCACGGCTATTGCCTCCCTGATCTCTACATTCCACTGCAATCTTTAAAGTAGTTTGGAACTTCTCATCTAAAGAGTCCCACATCTTATCAACCTTAGCTGATATTTTAGTAATAGATTTTTGGATCAATAAGGTTTTCCTTTACACCACTTCATTAAGTGGTGCCTCCTCCTCATTCTCACAAAAATGGACCTTCCTCTTGTGGATAGATGGGTCTCTATTATATTCTTTTGCACTTTTTCATTTTTTTAGTTCTTCTTCCTTTTGGCCACTTACTCAATGAGCCTTTAAATCTAATGGATCCTTAGCTTAGAAAGTCTTCATTGGGCATAGATCCTAAGGGTTCTCCTTGTTTCAGTTCTGAGCCCATCTATGATATGGCATAGCTAATCCTATTGAGAGTATCCATGGTCTAGGCATTAATGCAACAAACAATAGTACCTACTCATGGTTGCACCCTAGGACTCATGAATACCTTGTTCCACCATTGGATTTGCCTCCTCAGATTAGACACTTTGGAGCACATTTAGTATTTGTCGTTGAATAGCTCCAACATTGTACTTCATCACCGAATACATTTTGGTTCCAATGATCTCTAACAGCTTTTTGCTTCCTTTATGAGTGTCCTTGGGAATAGTTTCAACTTTTTCCATTTGTTCCCACATTTTTCAAGGCACAGGCATCATGAAAGGCTTGCAAATAATTTAGTGGATCAAAATTGTATCCCCCCTCAAACTTGGGGATATTGTTCATATCTAGTTGTTTAATGTGATTATCCTTCAAGTGCATGGTGGGAATTCTAACAACAATTGAAATATTTAGCTTGTTTTTGGTAGCTAGCAATGGTTCATTGTGGTCATAATGGTGTCTGTGGCCCCTATTATGGTTATGATGCCTATGATGAGTCCTACTATGCCTTCATTCTCTGTGATGCTCATCCCCCTACTACTGCTTATTCCCCTGGTCCTTGTTGTCCTGGTGGAATCTACGATCATCCCTATCCCATCATTCATCTTCATCATGATCTCTGTTGCTTCTTCCATAGTCTCAACCTCTACTTCTCCTATCGAAATTTGAGGAGGAAGACGATGAGGATGATGGTGAAGGCAAAGAGGAAGGAGAACCAACACTAGAACGATGCCTACTACCTCCTCTTCTTCAGTCCCTACCCAGATTACCATGTTTATCTTTCTCTTGGTGCTTGTCACTGATCCTACCTCTAGATGAATAGTTGTGGATACCATCTTTTGAGACCCCCTAACCTTGAGACCTATTCTTCCTATCACTAAGATAGTCCACAATTGACTACAACCATTAGCTTCTCATTAAAGAGAGGGGGAGAATCTATGTATTTGGAAGCAATAGAAAGAAGTCCTCACCTTCTTTGTGGGTTTGTAGGAATAATTGGTAAAACCTTTTGCCATTTGAAGCCTCATATTGAGCTTCCATTTATTAATCTTTCTTCCATTGGACCTTTGTGGGATGATAATCTTGACAAGCATGGTCTTGAACCTCGTACTCTGTGTAAAATTTGACAATGCCCAACTTTATAAGATTATTCAACAACATTGCAAGAACAGATCGATTGGGAGACAACATGATGTTTCCTTCCATGTCCCTTCATTGCAGTTACTTGTCATGATGTAGGATGAAGGTGAAATTCAGAGTGTAAACATCTAGATGAGTATAGATTACTTTGAATTGTTAGGGTACTTATGTCTTTTGGCCTTCTTGCCTTTGCCTGGATTTGCTTATGAATGGTCATGGAGACTCTTCCCTACAAGAAGAAGCCATATTAGTGATTTTTCAAATATAGTGTGCATTTGTTATTAGTATTTATCTTAATGGTTTTGTGTTAGTTCCCTTTACAACATCATTAGATATTTTCACTACCTTTCCTATGTAGCACACTGAGCTAACTAAAATCCCCAACAACAGCACCAATGATGAGCAACAAGTAGTTCCTATGCCCAACCATACGAACCATGAGCATTACACTAGCGATCTAGTCAAATTCCATGGACTTTAGTTCCTAAATGCATTGATGGAAAAAAGTAGTGACTTCGAGACCTGATCATTGTCTTCTTGGCTTTACTTGTGTAAGTGCAATTGTATGATCAAGTGTAAGTTAAGGCACATGATTTATATTTATATTTATATTTATATTTTATTTAATCTAAGTGTAAAGTAAGAGAATTAATTAATGATTAACTATTTAACTATCTAGTGCCTTAATCTAGTTATCCTAACATAAACATCTGAGCCCACTTTCTGTTCACATCCTAAACTTGCTCTAACGCTATTGGGTTACCAAGTGCCTATTACTGGGCATACCAAATAGCCACTATTGGGATTACCAAGTGTTAAGCAGTATGTTTGAAGTGGTTGTACTTAGATGTTGTTATTAAAAGAATTAGTTAATCAAAGACATTAATGTAAAAATGCATAAGTAATAAAGTGTACAAAAGAAAACATTAATCTATCCTAAGTGCTACAAGGAATGTCAAGAATCTCATCTTTATTGTTGGTCACATCAATATGTCCATGTACAATCCTTAAAATCCTACTGCAAGTACTTAGACAATATTTTAACGTTGGGTTAAGAAAGCTGAAAGACTTCGGCTATGCTATGGACTTAACTTGCCATAAATGTAGTGGGTGCACACATTTATAGAGGCAAAGATAGACACTGTGTCAATGGATTTTTGTTGATACATCTATTGATGTGTTGACAAAGTTGCATTGATGCATGCCGATTAATGTCCATTGAGTGATTCATCACTTTTTCATCAAGATGAACAATTTAAATGGAGAGACTTATAACGTAATATTGTCTTTCCCCTATATTATTCTACACCATCGATGTTTTAAGCAACACTACTTTGAAATGGTATTGGTTGTGCTCATGGAGGCTACCAAATCACTGAAATATGATAAGGCCATAGTAGTTAACTAAAGCTTAAACTTTAAGAGATGCAATAATGAAAGTAAGATATGAACAAGAAAATGGCATGTGCATTTCTTAGATGATATTACCTATAGAAAAAGAAGATAGTGAATATCAAGTTTAAAAGTCTCACCATCATTATCAATCTAATTCTCAACCACCTATTTTACACATTAAAGATTTGGTGCAACAACAACTATATTCTACCTTAGTAGAAACCCCTAGATAGGATGAGGTAGATCTTAGAACAAGGAGGGACTCAAGGCCTAGGACCTTAAGTGGATCCAAAAGATATAAATCAAGGGGTCAAAGAAGAACAGTAAGTTGATA
This sequence comes from Gnetum montanum, assembly GCA_015680685.1. NCBI lineage: Eukaryota > Viridiplantae > Streptophyta > Gnetopsida > Gnetales > Gnetaceae > Gnetum > Gnetum montanum. The sequence continues at coordinate 523,068 of MNCI01004147.1, read as the reverse complement.
CAACTATTTAATTTCTTTATCATTCACATCACATTCATCAACTAGTTCTAATAAAGATAAATGAAGGCATATAGAAAGGACTTTGCAATGAGACCATGATAGAGAGAGAAAAAGGAATCATAGTGAATGACCAATATGAGAAAGATATCTTGATGAAGAAGAATAGAGAGATAGAGAATAAAGGCATATAAGAAGAGACAGTGAAGATCATTGAAGGGGTTACTACTACAATAGCTATAACAAGCCCAAAAACTATTATGAACCCCTGTTAGCCACCAAAAGCATAACTAATATCAAAGAAGTTATGTACATTTCTACGATGCATCAAAGGAATACTCATATCAAATGAACTAATATGAACCACATTCCAAAATTTGGAGGATATAATGCAAATTCACAACATTACATTCAAGCCTTTCACAATGTTTATGCCTTATAAAATATTAAGAATGATTGGTAGAAATTAAAGTTGTTTTTGAGAATCCTCATTAAAGAAGCAGAGAGCTAGTATAGATCATTGGAATCAGAATCAATACAAAGATGGAGCACGATGTTATAATTGTTCAATGATAAATACCAAATCTACTTGAGAGTGTCAAACTTAAGAAAGAAAATCCAAGAATGGAAGTAAGGGATCCATGAATCAGCCATGGACAAATATTATTTACTCGTATATAAATGCCTAGGAAATGGATTTTTTCGTAGGAAGTAGCTAAGCCACATAATTGATTATTTAAAAAAATAAGATAACAAAGATTCTTAGTGTATGTGCCCAATGAATATTATCAAAAATAACAACCCATCACATACAAAGGCTATTAAATCAAGTTGTGAATAAATAAGATGAGTTAAAGAAGATAGAGTTAGCAAAAGAATAATAGAGATCCTTCCCTTAGGAGGTGAGATGAGAATCTGTGAAACATAAGGAGATGAGTCCATGAAAGATGCTATTCAAAGGAAACCACTCTAGAAATCCATTAATGACATTGCAACCAAAGTTGAAAAGATGTGAGACTCAATGGATGAAAAATTTTCAGTTACATTAAAGATAGTAGAATAGAAGATAGGGCAAGCATTCTCTAGAAGTAAAGATAATAAGAAGTATATGGATAATGGATGTGACAAAGAAAAAAACAAAGAAAAAGTTACCATTCTAAAAGATGTTACGCATTCAAGCTCTAAAGAAGAGAATGGATGCGAAGTGTACCCAATATGAACATCCCAAAGGATGTTGTTATGTCATGGCCTATTTATTAGAATCTAGAGCATATGTACTAAATCTAAGGTTTGTCAAAAAGTAGAAGCCTAGAAGATTACCTTATCCACAAGGTAACTTCAGATAACCTTATCAACAACATGGTATAGGGACACCTCTTTTAATTCTTTTTTTCTTTCTTACAAGTGGTTTTTGTAGATTTTGAACACTGTGAAGATGTCTTGGTCAAGAACTAGGAGCTAGTAGGAGACTCCCATATGTCTAAGAGACAACTTTATTGAGCGCTAGCCTACTACAAAAGACATTCCACATGTGGAAGAGATGTCTCAGCTGATTGGAAGACATATTAGGGGAGACATCCCAACTTTTAGGAGACATCTCACACTTCCTAGAGGTGTCTCACTTGAATGATGGGTATTGATAAAAGACATTTATCTAAGACTAAAGATGACCCATATAGTTGAGGAATCTTGTGAATTAATAGTTCCAAGTTAGAAGACAAATGAGACAAGATGAAAAAAGATAGATACAACTAGGAATCTTTAAGTTGAGCTTGAGAAAATGTTTCTAGATTTCTTATCATTAATATTCAATAAATATTTTTGTTGTTTCATGTATAAGAGATGAGATGAGAGGAATGATGATATTGAGATTGGCATGAGAGCACATTGTGATAGTGCATGAGTGTGTATGCAGCTCTAAGGTCAATTGTGTATGTGTTTCACCTTATGTCTCTTTTGTGCATTATGTGTTTAGATCTCAGTCTCATTTGTGTGGTAGAGATCTCATTTGGTTGTGCCTTGCATTAAGGACAATTATCATGTGGTTGTAGAGCCTCATGCTCTGCAATGTTGTTGAGTGTGTGAGTAATTTCTATTATTGTGGGTTATGGAAACACTAATTTTTAATCTTCTTACATTAATTAAAAATAGCTAGATTTCTTATTATCTAATATATTGACTTATCTTTCATAATATTTGAATTTAGTGGGAATTGAAAGGTTAAAGAAAATTAGAGTGAACCAATTATAGTGGTATTAGTATCAGAGGTATTAGTATTAGAGCCATTTAGGTTGATTGTTACTTGGAATTTAATAGCATATTTTTATCAAATTAAGATGATGCCTAAGAAGAAATAGGTTCAAGTCTAGAATAGAGACATTGAGAGCATGAAATTTTCCTTTCAACTAATGGTTATTCAACTAGATGATATTAGTGCTAAGGTAGATAGGAATGTTGGTCCTAGCCATATTCGAACTCATGAAGATAATGATAATTTATGTTTGAATGGTGATAAAGAAGTTTATCAACCTATGAAGGAGAAGTAGATGGTGAGGAAGAAGAATTCAACTATGGAAGTGTAGGAATCCATCAGCCAAAGATTCTAGTGGGAGGGAATCGAAATACTTAGGTTTAAGCTATAAGATTTTCATCACCAGTATCAACTTCTTTACATGATAAGCTCAATGAGGAAGATGAAGCAAGGCTTTCTAGAGTGTTTAGAAATGCTACTAGACTTTCATATGTATAACTAAAGATTTTCAATGGTGTAGATGGCACCAATGCATTTGCAATTTGGCTAAAGGAACTTGACAAGCATTTTAAGTTGAAATAGGTACCAAATCAATTGAGGGTATCGATTACTGAATCTAGATTAGAAAGTATGACTTCTAATTTATGGAAAAAGGAGTCCTAAAGTTATGGAAGACAAAATGGACAAACTATTAGAGATTGGAATCTAATAAAATACATGTTGAGAAGAAAATTTGAATAGTCTTAGCAAAGGCAAGAGATGATCATGAAGTTGAAATTTCTAAGGCAAGGTGACAAAGATGTTAATAAGTATTCCATCAAGCTAAGGTAAATTAGAAAGAGTATGAACATGCTTCAATCATTCTTGGAGATCTCAAAATGACGTATTAGTAGAAGTTGCCATTCTATGAGTCACAAAATCTTGATGAGGCTTATGATTTGGCACTCAAGGTGGAAAACAAACTCAGTGGATTTGGAAATAGGAGTAAACAAGCCTCAAATAGAAAGGATAAGGGATCCAAATTAGAGAAGGGATCCAAGTCCAAATCTGAAGTCAAAGATGGAAACCATGATAAGAAGATAGAGAAGGATGATGATAAGGGCAAAGCCAAGAAGGACCAAGGCAAGGAAGACAAATGTCATGGTGGCAACTCATCAAAGATTTAATGCTTTAAATGTAGAGAATGAGGACATGAAGCAATGGAAATGTCCACTTCTCAAGGCAACTAAGGGCAAGGATGTGCAAAGCATGGAAGTAAAGGAGATATTTAGCCAAGCTCTTCAAAGAGGTAATCTTAGTGCTCCCAAGATTAAGGAAGTTTCTAAATTAAATTCTTATACATTCATGGGAAATGTGAATAGAGGAGACCATTCTACTATAAAATTGTTATTTTATATTGGGACTAGATGTTTACTTAGTAGGAAATCAATTCATATTTTGATTGATGGGGAAGCCCAAAAAAATGTTATTTCATTTAGGATAGTTGCTAAATTAGGTTTCATGACAAATCCTTATCATAGACCCTACAAGGTACATTGGTTGTTAAGAGATTTCTCTGAAGATGTAAGAGAGTAATGTGTTTTGAAATTTAAAATTAAAAATTTTCACGATGTTATGAAATTTAATGTACTTCTAATTAATTGTGCTATTGTAATTCTTAAGAGACCTTGGAATTTTGACAATGGTGCTAAATTTAATGGAGCAAGAAATATATGAAGTGTAGCTAGACCTGATGAAATCCATCAGTTGATTCCCATGACGGTTGAACAAGTGAGGCAACAAAGCTCACTTAATGCTTCCTTGACCCTTCTATGAGAGAAGGGATACATTAAGGAACATGATGAAACTAGTTTTGGGTTTTTTGTTGTATCAGCTGTTGCTTCTAGTGATGTGTAGGTAGAACTTTCAATAGGTGTGTTAGGCTTAAATGAAAAATTTTTAAAGGTATTCTTGAAGGAATTGGATGGATTATCGCCAATGAGGAATGTACAACACCAAATTAATTTCTTCCCTAGTGCTACCATTCCAAATGAGAGAGCATATCAGATGGCACCGAATCAATGGGCAGAATTACAAAGGCAAGTAGAGAAGTTACATGTAAATGGCTTTGTGAAGGAATGCATTTCACCTTATGCAGTTATAGTAGTGCTTGTGCCAAAGAAGGGTCATGATGAATGGAGGATGTGCATTGATTTTAGAGCAGCGAATAAGATAATAGTGAGGTACAAGTTTCCTATTCCAAGAATGGATGATATCTTTGATGTGCTTACCAATGCAACGGTCTCTAGAAAAATTAATTTAAAGAGTGGATACCATCAAATTCGAATTAAGCCTGGTGATGAATGGAAGATAGATTTCAAAACACTGGATGGATTGTTTGAGTGGTTGGTGATGTCATTTAGGCTCACAAATGCACTTGCTACATTCATGAGGTTAATGCATGATGTACTCAAATACTTGATTGGTAAGTATTATATTGTATTATTTGATGATATTTTGGTGTACAACTCTAATAAGGATGAGTACTTGGATCACTTAGTGAGAATGTGTCTTAGATTAGAGGAGAAACATTTAGTGATCAATGTGAAGAAAAATTAATTCTTCATGAGGGAGATCATATACTTGGGGCATTTGATTTCTAAATATCAAATTTAAATAAAAGCTACCAAGGTGAGGGCTATTAGACTTTAGCTAAGTCCTAAAAATGTTAGGAAGGGAAAATCATTGCTTGCTTTGGGAGGTTTTTATTGGAGGTTCATAAAACATTTTAGTGGTATTTCTTGACCTATGTTCACTTTTCTAAAGAAGAATAAATATTTCATGTGGGTTGATGAAACCCAAAAGAGCTTTGATTTATTAAAAGAAAAAATATCTAGTGAACTAATGCTAGAAATTCTATATTTTTAGAATCATTTTTAGATGTAGGTGGATGTAACTGGACTTGCCATTGGAGGGGTAGTTTTACAAGAAGGTAGGCATGTTGCTTTCTTTTCAAAAAAGTTGAATGAGTCATGGTATGAATATAACATATATGAGAAGAAGTTGTACACTATACTCCAAGCTATCAAGCATTGGGGGCATTACTTGTTGTCCAAGGAGATCATCTTAATGATGGACCACAAAGCACTTTAGTTTCTAAACTCTCAAAAGAAGTTGAATAAACAAATGAAGTGGGTTGCAAAGGTACAATAGTTCAGTTTTGTGCTCAAGCACGAAAGTGGAAAAGCTAATGTGATGGTTGATGCATTGCCTTGGATGCATGTGGTGAATTTTAGTATGCCTCATGTGGAAGGTATGGTGATTTTACTGAATTGTATGAGCATGATTGCAATTTTGGATAAGTTTGGAGAAGCCTCAAGGAGCCATTGTTAAGTAGGATAGACCAATGAAGCAACAATCATATTCAAGATGAACTATTATTCAAGAATAGAAAGGTATGTATTTCTAATTTTGATTTTCAAAAGAAAATTTTGATTTTCAAAAGAAAATTTTGATTGAAAACAATTACAATGGCATGGAAGGTCATATGGATAGGGATAAAACATTGGAACATATGGGTAGGCCCTAATTTTGGCTTGGAATGACATTGAAAGTTTCTAAATTTATGAAGGAGTGTTCGACGTGTTAGAAATTTAAAGGAGGTGAAGGAGTGGATGGACATTATATGGCTTTGCAAACTTCCAAGGGTCCATGGGAAAGTGTGTTAATGGAATTCCATGCAACTTCACAACATGTTGGAAAAACAAATTTGCAACATGAGAAGCATCGGTCACCTTTTTGCATGGAATTAGAAGCATTAAGGAACCATTGTTGAGTAGTATAGACCAATGGAGAGACTATCATATTCAAGATAAATCATTGTTCAAGAATGGGAAGCTAAGTATTTATAATTATGATTTTCAAAAGAAAACTTTAGTTAAAAAGCATTACAATGATATGATAGGTATATATGAATAGGGATAAAACATTTGAGCTTATGAGTAAGCACTATTTTTAGCCTAGAATGGCATTGGAATTTTCCAAATTTATGAGGGAGTGTTTGAAATGTCGAATATTCAAATGAGGTAAAGGAGTGGATGGATATTATATGCCTTTGCCAATTCCCAGGGGTCCATGAAAAAGTGTGTTAATGGATTTTGTGAGTGGTATTCTAAAGCCCAAAAGTGGAAATGATGTTATCTTTGTGTAGTGAACAAGTTCTCTAAGATGGCAAACTTCATTCCATGAAAAAAGGCAAGTGATGCTTCTCATGTTACAAATTTATTTTTCTAGCATGTTATGAAGTTGCATGGAATTCCTTTGAATATTGCTAGTGATAAAGACTCCAAGTTTACTAGTTATTTTTGGAGATCCCTTTGGAAAAATTTAGGGATAAAGTTAAATTTTTTTAGTGCATATCATCCCCAATTTAAAGGTCAAATTGAAGTGGTGAATAAATATTTATTAAATATTTTGAGATGTTTATGTAATGGAAAACCCAATTAATGGAAAAGTTTACTGTCATGCTAAAATTTCTTATAATAATGTTTTTCATGTTGCTATTGGAAAGAGCTTGTTTGAAATGAATTATGGTTTTTGTTTAAAGATGATGGACAATATGAGAAGCTTTAAGGGAGAAGCTCAACTTATTGCTAATTTTGTACAAGAGATGAGGGATCTTCATGTATATGTGAAGGTAAACTTTGAGAAAAAGGTTGATGAGAGAGTTCTCAAGAGGAATGAGATCAAGTAGAAGTCTAACTTTGTTGTTAGTGATCTAGTTTTGTTGCACTTAATGAAGAAAAGATTAAGAGGTATCAACTTCTCCGAGTTGAAAGCTAAGAAGATGGATCCTTTTAGAATAAATTCTAAAATTAATGATAATGATTTTGAAATTAACCTACAAAATAATGTTGATATGTCTTTTGTGTTTAATGTTTCAAATTTTGTACATTATCGTGGACCGATTGATGATGAAACCATACACGGAAACATTGATGAGTTGAAAGGAGTTATTGATAAGTTCAAGCCTTTAATAGAGAGGATGGTAATTGTAGTTAAGAGAAGGGAAGCTTCTAGCACTTAGAGAGTGAAGAGGTATGAGTACTTGATTCATTGAAGGATTAATTCATTGATGATCTTGTATGAGTTCATGAGAACAAACTTGTTGAGTGGGGGATCACTTCTACCCCTACTTCCTTGTTCACATAAGTTCACTTGTTGAAAGGAATGAGAATTAGTGTAGGGACACCACTTCCAATCCTCTTTTTCTTTCCTACAAGTGGTTTTTGTAGGTTTTAGATGTTGTGAATATGACTTAGAGATCAAAGAGATGTCTTGGCTGAGAAATCCGAGCTGACAGGAAACATTCCACATGTCTAGGAGACGTCTCTACTAAGAGCTGGCTTACTATAGGAGATGTCCCACATGTAAATAAGATGTCATGGATGATTGGGAGATGTCTAATCCTACTCAAAAACATCTTAGGGGAGACATCCCAACTTGTAGGAGACATCCCAAACTTGGAGAAGATGTCTCACGCTACCCATATACATCTTACCCAAATTTCGAATATTGATAGAAGACATCTATCCAAGCTATAAAACAACCAAGATAATATGAGAAAAAAGATAGAAACAACTAGGAATTTTCAAGCTTAGCTTAAGGAAAATTTCTAAGTTTCTTGTCATTAATTTTTAATAAATATTGTTGTTGTTTCATGTATGAGAGATGATATGAGAGGCATGAAGAGATTGAGATTGACATGGAAGGACATTGTTAAAGTACACAAATGTGTATGCAACTCTAAGATTAATTATGTATGTGTTTGGTCTTGTGTATCTTATATGCATTATGTGTTTTAATCTTAGTTTTGTGCTTATGGATGAGATCTCATTCAATTGTGCCTTGCATTGAGAACAACTATTGTATGGTTGTACAACCTCATGCTCTGCAATGTTGTTGATTGCACGAGTAATTTCTATTATTGTGGGTTGTGAAAACATTGATTTTGAATCTTCTTACATTAATTGAGGATAACTAGTTTTCTTATTTTCTACCATATTAAATTGGCTTTCCTAATATATGGATTTATTGAAAATTGAAAGATGAAAGAAAATTGAAGTGAATCAGCTCCATAATAATACTATCCTGGTGGGAATCACCCTTAATCACAAGAGCAATATCATTAGCAATGGCAACAACCACAATCATCAAGGATGTCATCACTAAAACAACAGTATCCTTACCAACAACTAGATCCTTACAATTACTACATCCAGCAGCTAGTATCTCTAGGGAATACTTCAATTTGTGCTTCTTTTTACTACTATCTAGCAAAGTACCATATGCATGCAACCCCATGTGCAAAATCACCATATTGCATGCCACATACAACTATACCTCATCCTCCCCAAACTCATAATCCATTATCTCTAGTATCACCACTAGTTATGCAAAGAGAACTATCAACACAACCACAACAAAAAGGTGCAACAAGAGCAGTTAGTACACAACAAGAGGACATTACTAGCACTTATGAATCAAAATTAAAGAAATGTCATTTCTTTAGGAAAAGTCTAGAAAATACTAGAACATGAACTTCATTTAATCCTATCTCTATTACACCAAGTGCTCATGCAAATACCATGCTTCATTCACCATTCAACAAGAATCTTAAGACTATTATGCTTACACAAATAGTAAGGCATTAGATTAAGGTAATAGTGCTTTTCATAAAATGAATAGATTCATGAAATCTTTTAATCTATCTCTAAATAGCAAGAAACACATCATGTAAAGCTCTATTAGATTTAAGATTGAGGGTAAATCTTATTTCCTAAAATATGTATAAGGTTTGGAATCTACCTTGATTAAAGAAATGTAACATCAAATTAGAGCTTGCAAACCAACATATTTTTGTTCCACTTTAATAGGTAGAGGATGTCGTGACTACCATTAGTCGCTGCAAACTTCTTAGTTATTTATGTGGGGAAGAATAAAGAAGAGTTTCCTATGATTATGAAAATGACATGGCTTAGCACAATCAATACTCAATTAGAAATAAAAGATTTATCCTTAGAAATTTTTAAGAAAGATCAAAAGGAGTCATGTAGAGACAAAGAGCTCGATACATTACATATAACAATACATGGTGCAATTGCGTCCAAAAAATATGAATGGTAAAAAAAGATAACATCCTAGCATGCAACATTATGTGTATGTAGCAACAATGAAATAAGAAGATGTCCACTGGCTAATTGATGAGATAGAATCCATGTTAGACACATGGATGAAACCAATTGAATGAATCACAAGCATCTATTTTAAGAGATATATAGATGGAATAATTGAGAAGGAAGCATTTATGCACAAAGTTGTGACAAAAAGAATATATAGAATGGAAAAACTTAAAAATTCCTGATAAGTCTGAACTAGAACCCTTAGAACTAAAAACACTAATAAATACATTGGAATATACATTTTTTAATAATGGAAAAATTGATAATTATCAATGTTAATCTTAATAAACGATAGAAGCAAAAACTCCTTGAGAAATTATCAATAGTGTTTGCATGGTCTTACAATGAAATAACAAGAATATGTCCACACATTTTCCAACAATGCATTTATATAGATGCATCAATCAAGCCACACCATCAGCCTAAATTATGGTTAAATCCAAAGCTTAAGAAAGTGATAAAGCAAAAATTGTAAAAACTACTTAAGGTAAGATTCATCTATCCAATAGTGGATAGTGAAGGGACAATCCATTGGTCATTGTTTCAAAGAAAGGTGATAAGTATAGGATATGTATAAACTTTTGATTACTAAATGTGTTAATGTTTAAATACCATTTTCCTTTTCCATTTGTTAACTAAGTCTTAGATACAATAGTAGGACATCAATACTATAGTTTTCTAAATGATTACAATGGATATAATCAAGTTTATATTGCTTTAGTAAACAAAGAGAAGAACACATTAACTAGTCCTTGGAAAATATTTGCCAATAGATAAATGCCATTTAATCTTTACAATGCTCTTGCTACATTCTAAAGACTTGACCTCGGTATTTTTCAAAAGTAAATTGATAACAGAGTTAAAGTATTTATGGATGATTTCTCCACTTATGGACTTGATTTCAAGCAAGAGTTGAACATTTAGAGCAAGTTCTGAAAAGATGTAGAGACATAAATTTGAAGATCAATTAGGAAAAGAGCCACTTAATGATCTAATAGGAAATAGTTCTTGACCAAAAAGTTTTGTAAAAACAAGTTGAGATGAACCCCAATAAAATAAGAGTCATCCAAAGCATAAACCAGAGACCATAAATAGTTAAATATGTTTGATAAAACCTTTTTGTAATAGGTCATGATATCATATCTATGATATTGCATCTATAATATTGCATCTACGACATCGCAACCCTACATACATTACCATTGATGCAATGTAGAGGATCCTAGTCATCTTTATAAATATCAACACTTAGTCATATCAATGGAATAACTTTCATTCTACCCTTAGGAAAATTCTTGTAGTTTTTTTTATGACTCAAACTTAGCGATAAAGTGAATGCCTGTAGTGTAATGTCAAATAGTTGTATAACATCTTGGATTGTACTTGGGCATAATTCATGGCTAGAAATAAAGATCAAGATTGTTTCTCATCATTACAGCATTACACTTAGTTTCTTTACTTTTACTTAGTCATTTTCCTTCCTTAGTTTAATTTTTAATTCTTTAATATGTTTACTTTAGTTTAGTATTTTACATTTCCTAAGTACTTGACTTTTTCCATGTTCATTAGTAAGGTGAAATAAGTACAACTGGTTTCAAGTGTTAAGTGTAATCATTTGGTAACCTAGTGATAACTTCACTTGATTCACTTAGTAGTGAATTCACTTGGTAATCCCAGTAATGATTACATGAGCTCGTGACATGCACAACAAGCGAGGAATGAATACTTATCACCATAGGATAGAAGAGATTTATATTTCTATTATCATCTAGATTTAGATTTTATTCTCATTTTCATTATGGAAGCACTTAGGATTGATTTGATCCCACAACATTATAATATCATATGCCTCACTAAGAGTTAAACCATACAACTTGCACTTCACTAACTCAAATTGAGAAGATAGTGATCACGAACGAATTATTAACCACTAGAAAATTTACATTGTCTATCCCTAGATTACAATCTAGTTGCATGCATGCACTTGTAACTTGTGTGATGGAGTGTTGGAATACCCAGCCACTCATCATTGGTGCCATTGTCAAGGATGTGTCAATGTTTGCTTACTAGTTGATTTCATAGAGTTCCTTGTAATAAGGAGTTCAAAGTTTATCTATCATACTTGAATTCATTCTTTTAACATACACACACACACTCTTAGAGGATCAAAAACATAATATGGCTTCTACACTTAAAGAAAAGTCACCACCTACCAAAGAATCTCAGAAGAGTCATGACAAAGAATATGATGAAGAAAATTGCAGTGCATCCATGCAAACCAAAATTTCATATGCTCACATTGATCCATACTAGCTTGATTTCACATTTATCTTTCACCAAGATGACCAACTAAGATGGAGAGATTTGCAGGGCAATGTTTGTTTTGCCTCTCGAACATTTAGCACTAGCAATGTTGTAAGCAACCTTGATGAAGTTGAACCTTGACCATGCACAAGAGGGATACCATGTCACTAAACACATGACTAGGCCATATCAACCTACTAAAGCACAAGTAAGAAGGGATGCTACCATGGAAATAAGAAATGAGTGTAATAAAGCAAAGAAAGTATGTTACCCAATTGTCCTAGAATAAATAAATGATGATACATTGGTAATGGAAGAAATCCACCAAAATCATAAATCTCATTATAGATACTGATCATTTATCTATAGGAACATGTCAAAATACAATTGCATTTAGTCCTTACAACAATACCTAGGACGAATATGGAAGACTTCAAACTTAGGCAGAGCTTAGGGCCTAAAGCTTCTGCAAAACTGAAAGAGAATGAATCATAGAGTCACAGAAGAAGAACCAACTAGCAACATTTTCCAACTACTTCCTCTTCACATTCATCTGTTGAGTCTAACAAAAGGGAGCGAAGACCAAGAGACTATGATAGGGAAAGATGAAGTGATCATGGGAGAAATATATAATGAAGAAGGTATCATGATGATGAAGAGAATAATTATGTATAAAGAAGAGATAGGATCATGCATGAAGAAAGAGAACATCATGAGTAGTGAAGGGGTCATAACTACAATAGAGACTACAAACCTAAAGATCTTGAAGAACCACTATTGAATGATCATAATATGATTAATATAAGAGAAGTAGTGTATATCCTTACTAGGCATGTAAGGGATAGTTGCATCAAGCAACGAGATATAAAAAAAATTTCCAAGTGTGAAGGTGGATACAATGTAGATCCACAACACCACCTTCAAGCATTCCATGATGCATGTTCCCTTCAAAACATTGAAAATAATTAGTAGAAATGAAAGTTGTTTCCTAGAACACCTATCAAGGAAGTAGAAAGCTACTACAGATCCTTAGAACTAGAATGGATCTGAAGATGGCGTACCATGCTAGAGCTCTTCAATGATAAATATTAAACCTATTTAAGGGTGTTCAATTTGAGAAAAGAAATTCAAGGATAGAAGCAAGGGATACATGAATCCCTTAATGCGAAAATGGGTAGATATTATTCAATAGTACACAGGTGCCTAGACCAAAATTTTTCTCAAATGGAGCAACTATGATACATAGTTGATTGGTCATGAAACTATACAAGAGAAACTCTTGGGATATATGCCCAACGTAGATTATCTAAAATGATAGTTCATCGAATCCAAAGACTAATAGACCAAGTGGCCAAGGAGAAAGGAGAATTAAAGAAAAGAGAATTGGCAGAAGAGTACAATTGAGATCCCACAATAAGAAAAAGGGATGTGAGAATGTGCAATAGACAAGAAGAAGAAACTTTGAAGGATGCCATCCAAAAGATGAGTCTACCCATCCAAAAATTAGTTAATGACATTATGACAAAGGTAGAGAAAATGTGGGATTCAGTGGATTTAGTGGATGAAAGCATGGGAAATCTCATTGCCAAGGCAACAATATTCATACAAGTAAGTAAATCCTTATGGATATTATGTTCAACATCCAATCTCTTCAGGAAATGCTTCAGTCCACACCTCCTCTCATTATTATCCACCAAAGTATCATAGACCCACTACATCATAAATGAATCCCAATGCTTATTCACATCAACCAATAGTTGGTTCATCAATCCAACCTCCTAACTCCCTACCACTAGTGTTGCCACTAGTTATGCAAGGAGAACTTGCAACACAACCATAGCAAAAGAATGCTACTAGGGCAATTAACATATAAGAGGATGTGTTGGTAAGTGAACCTAAATCCAGGAATCATCAATTTTTTAGTACAAGTCTAGAAAGGGTTCAAAGGATGGGAACTTTACCTACATCAAACCCATCTACATATACTCCTCAAGGGAACACCAAGCTTCCACATTCTACAAATCTAAATTTGACCATTGTCATGCTCACTCAAACTATAACACATTGGATCAAGGAAGCAACACTTCCCAAGAAGAGAATAGATCTAGGAAGTCCCTTAGTATATCTCAAAAGAGTAGGCCACAAACCATGCAAAGCTCTACTAGATTCTAGACCAAGAGTAAATTTTATTTCACAAGATATTTATAAAGCCCAAAATCTTCCTCTAGTAAGGAAGAGTAATATTCGATTAGAGCTTGTGGGTCAGTCAATCACTATTCCATTCGTGCAAGTAGAAGATGTTATCACTACCATAAGTGGTTGGTCCTACCCTGCTAATTTTCTTGTCATATACATAGGGATAAAAAGGGGATAATTTCCTATCATTATGGGAAGAGCATGACTTAGAACTTTGGATACTAAGCTGGGGATTAGAGACTTGTCCTTGGAAATCTCCAAGGAAGATGAAGTTGGAATCATACAAAGATGTCAGGTTTCATGCATTGCATATAATGACAATGGGTGCAATTATGTGTAGAATATCTAGGCCATAAAACATGAAACCAACACAACATGTAATCAATGTATAGAAGATATGTGTGTCCAATAGTATCTGTATATAGCAAACACGAAACAAGAAGGCACCTAGTGGCTAATTATTGAAAAAGAGATAGAGTCTGATGTGCATGGAATCATTGAATAAAATTACTAGTGTTTACATTGAAGAAACCAACAAGTTAGAATAGTTTAAAAGGAAACATCCATATGCACAATCATATCAAGAAGAAGACATCAAATGGAATAGTTAGAGATTCAAGACAAGTATGAACCAAAACCTTGAGAACTAAAAGCCCTACTAGATGTACTAGAATATGTCTTTCTAAATAATAAGAAATCGATAATTATTAATGTCAGTCTTGAAAAAGGGTAAAAGGAAAGACTATTAGAAGTAAATAAATGGCCAATAGCATTCACATGGTCCTATGATGAAATAACATATATAGATCCATGCATATGCCAACACCAAATCTATACACATCCAACTGTCAAAACTTGCCACCAACCACAAAGAAGACTAAATCCTAAACTCAAATGAGTGGTTCGACAAGAATTGGAAAAACTATTAAAAGTAGGATTCATCTATCTAATAGCAAACATTGAATGGGTTAGTCCTTTAGTCATTTTCCCAAAGAAAGATGGCAAGTGGAGGGCCTACATTGACTTCTGGTTGTTGAATTCAACAATGTTCAAGTACCACTTTCCCTTACCATTTGTTGACCAAGTCCTCAGTACTATTTTAGGACATTAGTACTACAATTTCCTTAATGATTATAATAAGTGTAACCAAATTCACATTGCACCAAAATATCAAGTGAACAAAACATTCACTAGTTCATGGGGGATGTTTGCCTACAAGAATATGCCTTTCGACTTATGTAATGCTCCCGCTACATTCCAAATACTTGTATTGACTATCTTCCAAAAACATATTAGCAATGGAGTAGAAGTCTTTATGAATGACTTTTTCACGTATGGGCTAAACTTCAAACAAGCCTTGGATTAACTAGAGCAAGTTTTAAAAATATGTGTTAAAATAAATCTAAAGCTCAATTGGCAAAAAAATCATTTAATGATCCAAGATGACATGGTTTTAGGACATAAAATATCTCAAAAAGAAATAGAGGTAGATCCAGAAAAGATAAGAGTCATTCAAAACATCACCTAGTGGCTGCAAACTATTAAGGATGTTAGATCACTCCTTGGCCATATAGGATATTACACATGGTTTATTGAGAATTTTTTAGCTAGTAGAACTCACAGAGAAAGATGCATCATTACAATGGACAAAATAGTGTGAGAAGGCCTTCGAGACATTAAAACAAAAGCTAATCGAAACACTAATCCTTCGAGCTCTAGATTGGTCTAAACCCTTCCACATTATGATGGATGCTTCAAACTATGCACTGGGAGCAATACTTACTTAACTTAATGATCATAAAAGACCATATTACATACACTGCATTAATTGAAGCATCATTGAAGCATAACTTAACTACACTAATACAAAAAAGAAGCTCATGATCATGATGTATGTACTTGAAAAGTTCAGACATTATGTGCTTGGATATTCTATTTATCTCCACACGAATCATAGTACTATCAAATTTCTAATGAATAAACCAAGGGTTAGTCCAAGGATGATATGATGGTTTGTGATATTACAAGAGTTTGACATTACTATGATAAACAATAAGGGAGTTGAAAATGTTGTAGCTAAGCATTTGTTAAGACTAAGATGGGAATTGCAAGAATAGGATGCATTATTATCAAACCGATTTTTCGATGAAAATTTGTTTACAAGAACAACAATGGCTATTAACTCAACAAAAGAATCATGGATTACTAATTACATGATTTACCTCACTACATAAGAGCTTCCTTTTGAGTGAAATAAGAAACAAAAGAAATAGTTTTGTCACTAAGTTAAATGATATATGGAAATTAATGCAAATCTTTACAAGATATGTGTAGATGAACTAGTAAGATGATGCATTTTAGAAGAGTGCCAACAAAAAACTCTACAAGATACACATGAAGGACCATGTGATGGTCACTATGTTGGACATAGAACAACACTAAAGTTGATGATGGAAGGCTACTTGTGGCCTACCATATTCAAGAATGCACACCAATTCACTCGATCTTGTCAAAGATGTTAACGTGACAAAGGACTAATGGCCAAAAATGAAGGTTCACAATAATGCATACAAGCATGAAAGCTATTTGATATCTAGGGAGTTAATTTCATGGGGTCCATCATACTAATGTCTAATGGGAAATCTTACACCATAGTGACAGTTGGTCATTGTAGCAAGTGAGCAGAAGCAATTGCAATAAATGATTATGTAGCTAAAACAACTACCAAGTTCTTTCAACAACACATGGTGAATAAATTTGGAGTACCACATGCTCATATTCAAAAATGCAACTCATTTGACAAGAGCTACATTTAAAAAGCTAATGCAACAACTTGGGGTGAATCATAAGTTAATCACACCATACCACCCCCAAGAAAACGATCAAGAAGAAATGACTAACCTAGAAATCACAAGAATATTAACTAGAATAGTTAGTTGATTCAGAAAGGATTAGAGCACTAAGCTAAATGATGTTCTATGGGCATATAGATCCACATGGAAACTTCTAATAGGATACTTGTCCTAGGAACTAGTCTATGGAAAACTTTCTACATTGGCAATCCATGTAGAGCTCCAAACTTTTGCCACTTCTAGTGTACTTAACCTAGACTTAAACTTAGCTCAAAAGGAACGTCTTCTGAATCTCAATATTTTAAATGAAAACAAACTTGTAGCTTGAATGAGTAACAAGATACATAAAAAATACTCAATGTGTAGGCATGACTCTAGAATAAGACCGGTATCAATTTAATTGAGCGATAAGGTCCTCTATTAGAATCCCAGTCATGTGCTACAAGAGGCTAAGTTCTAAACCTTATGGGAAGGATTCTATATCATCCATACAACATACTAATCTAGTGCCATGCAGATCTATCACCTAACCAATCCACAAAAGCTTATCTTGGTTAGTATTCAACAAGTCAAACCATTCTATGAATATCCTGACTCCTCTATGGATTCTACCTTGCTTGTCAAACCATCTTTAACATATTCGATCTTCTAATTAACTATTTTTAAAATAGTCATGGGGATGTCTAGCTAGTTACTTAGGCACCAAACCTTTTTCTTTTTCTTACTATTTTTTCACATTTTTTAATATCATTTTTACTCTTTTTTGCTTTTCTCATTTCTTAATCATTTTCTATTCTTTGATACATTTTAAATTCTTTCTAATTTTTTTTGTTATTATCATTTTTTTGTTATTCTTTCCATTTTCCTATAATTTTTCATCATCTTTTTGTATGTATTTCTATTGATTTTTCCTAACAAAGTGTAAGGAATAAAACATAATGTAGTCCCAATAATGTGAATATTGCCTTATATTATCAAATAATGGGAAGACTAATTCTATATATAGTGAGACCACATCATCCATCCACTCATTTCCAATAATAAGAGGCTCTTACCATGGTCATAATGATATTCTCTCCACAACAAAACTAAAATAAACTTGTGATCATTATGCTTGGATAGAAAAGACAAGAACCAAGTGGGAATAAAAAAGATTTGACATCAAGGGGATTTGTTGATTCTCTAAGGCTACTACTATAAGTTTTATCCTATTATCAAGGTTGTATTATTTACTTGAGTCCTAATGAAAAGTGAAAGTAAGTATGCAATAACTGCTACCTTACCATATCACTGGAAAGACATGTTACCCATGCTTGAAGGTAGTCCTCTTGTAAGGCTGACATAGTAAAAACATAATAAATGCACAAAATAGAAATTTCTAGGGGTCCCATTGGAAATACATGTTGTCCATGCCTGAAGGTAGATGGCTTCTTAGAAATCCAAAAAAATAAAAAGTATGATATTAACAAACTACTTCCTTGAACTTCATTACCAAGTGTTAATACTTCTTGCAATAGTGGTGGTCTTGTAATTGTTAGTTTTGGGATGATGCAATGTAATGTCACTGGTAAGTGGTATGGACTTGATTCAAATCTTAGATGGAAAAGCTAATGATTACTTTAACCATATATCACACACAAGAATCCATTATGCCTATGGTAAGACACCTTATGTCCCAATTTCTACAATCCTTTCTACCATTCCATCTCACTGTTATATGTAATCATAATTCTATGGTTTCATATAATATAGTGTTACCTTCTCATTCCGGTGATACTAGCATGTGTGTTTTGCAACATAGGTATGTTACATTCAACTCCTTAAGTACCCACGAACACTTGTAGGTGTGGTTATATAAGCGCACTAAGGGTTAGAGCCTGCTTTGGGGAGGACCCTTTTGTATAACTCCTATGCTTCATACTTGACAACCAATTCTACACCATCTTATGTCTCCAAGACACTTCATCCATCAATTTTTACTTTTCTATATTCTCACAATTGATCATAATTTTGGCAACCATTACTACCATATCTTATACATCTCATTGACTTTTTACCAAAGATTCCTTCTTCATGACATTTTATCATCAAAACCTCATATTATGAGCACCATCTATGATCAAGATCACTTTATACCATCTCTACATCTTCTAAACTATCCATTTGACTCAATTTTTTTCATCTAAATTTGTTCAAAAAGCAAACTTTTTTAGTGGTGATGTCATAGCTACAATGTATTAGGTCCTACAATGTCACATCTATGATATTGCCAATATAAAATTCTATATATATGCGTGAGGAGTTAGAAAATTTTTCATTTTTCTTATTTCTAACAAGGGGAGTTCATGCTATTTTTCTAACACTAGCAACCAAACTTCCAAACATCATAACTCTCTCACCAAAGCTCTAATTTCGATAATTCTTGAACCTTTTTGATCATGCAGTGATTAAGATAGTAATGGGGGAGAGTATTTCATGTAGAAGAGTCAATTTGAGACAAATTTCTCTAATGCCTAGAAGAGCATATTAAAGGTAAGAATAAGAATTAACAACTAAAATCTTGATCAACTAAAAAAATAAGAACTAGTAAATCCTAACTCACCTCCTAACTACTCATCTAAGCACACAAGAAGAAAGAAAATAACACTTGTGAGAGGTCATAATAAGGGTATTTTTAAAATATTTTTCTAACTCAACAATCATAATAAGAGCTGTAAGAAATAATAAGAATTAACTTGTGATTAATTTATAAAACCAAAAAAGGATTACAAACCATTAGAAATCTATTTAACATCCTTGGATACACTCAAACAAATCTTTGATGATTAAAAATGACTCCCAAAAGATCCACAATAAAAGGACCCTCATAGCACAGAAGCAAAAGACCAAGGGATCGAGGTAGCAAACAAGTTGGAGAACAAACTCTATAGGCAAAGCAGGAGGTCCAATCCTTTAGCATTCATCAAAAAACACTTGCCACTAAACACTTTGTGTAGGTGGAGGCTAAAGCACCACAAGCTCCAAAACAAGGATAATGTCTCACATTGTCAGTAGAATGTCTCCAAGCAATCCAAGAAAAATCAATTATGTCTACAGTGATTATGGAATTGAATTTTGGACCATTCATGGAGTTCACACCTGAGAATGTCATAACACAACTCCAAGCCTCTTCTCTATGGCCAACTCTTTCATGTAATGGTGAATGGAACTTAGGATAAGTCTACCAGTTATGAAAAAATAAGCAAGAGGATGCCATTGTAAAAATAGAAGGGTCTCTATGCCTTATTTAGTGGAAGCTACCATGAAGGCACTTAACATTTCCAATGTCAAAGAAAATATTTCATAGATCTATACTAGATCCAACACCAAGGCAAAGAAGCTATGGCTTCAAAGAGCATAGGGCAAAGAAGATAAATAATATAGTGAATTATCTGCTGAGAAAAAGATATACTTTAAGATAAGGACTTACCACATATTTTCCACTAGAAGATTGAATAGAATCTCCACCTATGCTACAATAGGAAGTGCCATCCTTATGGGAAAATTTAATGCAAATCTGGCTCATTTATTATTCTTGAAAATTCAAAGACGATTTAAAGAAAATAAAGTAGGGAAACTCACATTATCATTCCCTTGTCTTGTTAGAAGATTATGCAAGAAAGTTGGAAGTTTGGGATATACAAATGATATATTATGTAAAGCTTGTAATGCATCATATGCTAAGATGTCAAAGCTAGTGCCACCAAAGAAGAATCAGTTGAAAATGCTAACAAGCACTAAGGGAGCAACAAGTTTAATACCCATGGGCAATATTTCAGTAACAAGCCAAGAACAAGCAGGACCCAGTGGATCAATGGTAGCTAGTAATAGACTTAAACAGAGTGCTCCACTAGCACAACAGGACTATAGATCTTTTATGATTTGCTTGCAGCAGATTGTAGAAACCATTAGTTGGGGAACAAAGGAAGGTTATGCATTATAAAGAGTAAGAGGTTACTCCATAAAAGCTTGCTATATCAATAAGACCCCCTAGTGGGTAGGTATCTTTATAGGTAAGAGAGGATGAGGATTGGGTACAACACATTTTTGGGAACACTGCATCTTTTCAAGTTATGTTGGAAACTAAAGAAGAAGCCATAGTTGTGGTGATGCAATACCAAGATATAGCAAGAGCAACAGAGATGATCACATATCACATTAAAGAATCATTTAATATTTTCATTGTGGTACTAGATGACATCACTAGAGCCGAAATGATAGCCGAAAATATCCATGACCCCAGCAGAACATGAAGATATCTTGAATCAACTACTGCAAATAGGCAAAGTTATGCAAAATCTCTTTGATATCTTTGACAATATCACTACAGTTTAGTAGGATCTAATCTCAACAAAGGATAAATTGGTCATGGCCAAAACAAGAGCCAAAAATGTAGAAAATGAAGTGCATAGGTTTCAAGTTAAATTAGTAGCCTTTAAAGAAAAAAACAAAGACCTTGCACAGTATGTAGTGCTAGACCAACTGAATAAATTCAAAACCAAGAAAGCAATTTAGCTCATAGCCCAAAATATTTAGACAAAGATGGAAAAAGAGAAAGTAATATGGAATGCATCTGTGGAAAAAACCCAAACTTATGCACATGGCAAGGCCATAACTACCCTAGAGGAGTAAAATAAAAGAATTGCTACTAAGAACACAAGGTTGACAAACATAGAGAATAAGAAAAATTTTCTTGAAGAAAGTCTATGCCATCCATCAAAAATCAACAATCAAAATCAATGCATGGAAAAATGATGCTAAAAAACATGAAAGGTTCAAGGAATACTTCAAAGACTAAGTGGGCATGTATTAGCAAATAAACAAAAAAGAAATCTAAATAGCCAAAGCCAAAATCAACTCCATCACTACATAAATACCAGATTGGCAACTAATATTGGATGGTCTCCTTCATATCCACTAAGTTAAAGTGAAGAATAAAGACTTGTAGATAGAGGATCTCAAGGAATACATGGGATTAGAAAACCTTCACTATGCTAATTTGGCTATGCTCACAGCAGGAAGACCAAGGAATGAGGAACAATAGGTAGCTATAGTATATGCCATGTATGAGAAGAAGTTTGCAGATTGGAAGGATGCCCAACAAAAATTGCGTATTGCAAACTTTGAACTAGAAATAGTGAATATTAGCTACTAAGATCAAAAAGATGTGGTAGCAAACATGGCTTGTAGAATGATAGATTACCAAGAATTGAGAAAGGAGGCCAGGGCTTTCGAGGAAGAAAGAAGGCAGTTCGTAGCATGGTATGCGAAAGCTAACAAAATGTTTCCATAGCTATCATGCTCATGAAAAGTACTGACACCAGCAAACATTACTAAATTTACCTAGATGGTACATGACCCAAGATCAGAGGAGGATAAGCTTTAGGTGCTACTCAACCATTATCAATTTCAGAAGCATGATGATGAAGAAAAGAAGTCGATAAAGGATCCACCACCACTGGGAGCTTAAAGGCTACATCAAGCTTTGATATTTTGATATTTTGTTATTATTGTCATATGTGTCCATCATGCAATGCATGATAATTTTCTAAAGCACCACTGAAACCATAATGCGACATTCAAAGTCAAGTAGTCATGTCAACTCTAAATACTCATCATAATTTTGTAAGGAACTTTATCCTCCTTTTGTTTTAACTTGAGGATGAGTTTCCTATCAATCATGGGGGTATGATAAAACCTTTTAGTAATAGGCCATGATATCATATCTACGATATCATGTGATAGTGTATCTATGACATCACAGCCCTACATACATCATCGTTGATACTATGTAGAGGGTCCTAGTCATCCCTATAAATACCAACACTTCGTTGTGTCCATGGAACAATTTTCATTCCATCCTTAGTGAAATTCTTACAGGTTGTTTTTGTAACTTAGACTTAGTGATAAAGTGAATGCCTAGAGTGTGGTGTCAAACAATTGTACGAAATCTTTATTCGAGTGGATTGTACTTGGACACAATTCATGGTTGGAAATAAAGATTGAGATTGTTTCTCACCATTGCAGTATTATACTTAGTTTCTTTACTTTTACTTAGTCATTTTCCTTCCTTAGTTTATTTTTCATTTCTTTAATATGTTTACTTTAGTTTATTTCTTTTCATTTCCTAAGTACTTTACTCTTTCCATGTTCATTAGTAAGGTAGAATAAGCATGATTGGTTTTGAGCATTAACTGTAAGCATTTAGTAACCTAGTAGTGACTTCACTTGATCACTCACTAGTGAATTCACTTGGGAATCCTAGTAACAATTACATGAGCTTAGGGCATGTATGGCAAGCCAAGAATGAATACTTATTGCCATAGGCTAGAATAGATTTATATTTTTATTATCATATAGATTTAGATTTTATTCTCATTTTCATTATGGAAGCCCTTAGGATTATTTTGAGCCCATAACATCATAATATCATATGCCTCACTAAGAATTAAACCATACAACTTGCACTTCACTAACTTGAAGTGAGAAGACAACGATCACAAGCCAATTATCAACCACTAGCAAATTTACATTATCCATCCATGAATTACGAACTGGTCATGTGCATGCACTCATCACTTATATGGTAAAGTGTTGAAATACCTAGCCACTCATCAATGTTAAATCCTTCCTTAGTAATACAAGATATTATTAAAGATTTATTTAGAATTTTTTTAAGATAATAAAACTACTAGTAAAATTGACAAAGAAAGATACATCATTTATTTGGTTAGAGGAGTGTTAAAAGATATTTGAGAGGCTCTAATCTTAAGGACTCCATACTGGTCAAGACCATTGCACATAATGATGAATGCTTCAAACTTTGCATTAGGAGAAATGCTTGCTTAGTTAGATAACTAGAAGATGCATTGCTATATTCACTAAGCTAGCTATAATATCACCATAGCAAAAATTAACTATACAATTATGGAAAAAAATTGATGGTTATGGTGTATGCACTAGAAAAGTTTAGATACTATGTGCTCAATTATCCTATATACATTCACACTAACCATTGTGTGATTAGGCTTCTAATGAGAAAACTAATGGTAAGTTAAAGGGTAATAAGATGGCTCATGATCTTATAAGAATTTAACATCAATATGATTGACAAAAAATGTAGTTGTTAATAATTTATCAAGATGAAGATGGAAATCAAAAGATGATGAAGAATCATTGTTAGACTAATTTCCCAATGAATTATTATTCACAAAGTCTACAATGGTTATAGCTTCGATAACAATGTTTTGGTTAAAAGATTGTTATACCCACTTTGTCTTTTTTGCATAAGTTAGAGTTTTTGGTACATTCTAAGGCTTTTCATCTTAGAGCCATCTTTAGTAGACCAAAATCAACATCATGCATTATTTGTAACATGGTTTTTAGATCTCCATCTTTAGCTTTTTCCAGAAGTGATGTATCACGTCATTTAGAACATCATTTGGGTTCTTCATCTCTAGTGTTTAGATTTAATGTCTAGCATCAACTCTTACGTGGATCCTAACTTCAACTTTCCAATAGAATGGCTTTTTGATGTGCAACATCATTTTGCCTCTCAATGTCTCACATGAATCTAATTTTGATGTCTAATGTCATTTTTTATATTGATCATCTACATGTCAATTTTCCTATTCAAAACCTTCTAGAAGATTCTATGGGTTCCAATGCATCATTTCTACATGATCTACAAGGCATTTTTTGTCTATATATAAGAGGATACCTCTAAATAGAAAAGGGTTAGCATTTTTGGCTTATATATAAGAGGATGCCTCTAAATAGACCTTTACTTGCTAATTATTTTGAAAGGCACAATTTCTTTGCAAAACAACTATTCTCCCACTAAAGATATTAGTTCCTCTAATTTCTCTTTCCTTCTCCCACTAATGCATTTGTATCCCCTTTGTGTTGTCCTCCTATTCGAACAGATAGCAACATGATTGAAACTTTTCCTTATCTACTATTCAAAATTTCTTTAATGACCTTTTTAATCAACAGGCTTCCCTAATTGTGCAGGATAACTTTAGTGTTTTTAAGTTATCCCTTGATGATGCTTCAATAAGAATTCAAGAATTATCTTATAGAAAAGGTGCTAATGTTAATGGATTATATGGAAAGCTTCTTAAATGGGATGGTTCATTAGTATGAAAAGAAACTTGCAATGTTCTTAATAAAGGGCTTTAGCATGGTTTGGATTACTCTTGGTGTTCTAGTTGAGCAATATTACTTTTCAAAAAGGAGATAGAGATGATCTTAATACTTACTAATTTATTTTAGTTAATTTGGTTTTCACTAAGATTTTGGGCATTATTTTGGAGAATAAAATTAGTTTAAAAGAGAAAATGCAAGGTCTTCATGCTCAGTCACAAGTAAGCTTCAGGAGAAATCATTCTATTACAGACCATCTAATAAAATTGCGTTATTATGTAGAGAAAGTAAAAAGACCCAACTATACAACGTTTTTTTGGTTGATTTCTATAAGACTTATAATTCTATTTCTTGAGTTAAACTTTGGAAGAGATTTGATAACATTAACATTCGACCAGATCCTCTTTTTGTTGCTAAAAAAATCTATGAGATGGTTGACATTCTTATTAAAGATGATCTTACTGAAGAAGAAAAAATTATCAATAGCTTAGCTGCAGTTAAATAGGATTATCGTTTGTCCCCAATCCTTTTTGGCATATTTATAGATGAATTGAAGGAATAGGTGCAAAATGGTTCTAATCATGGTATGTCAATGAATTAATTATTTTTTAACATGCTTCTCTTTGCACACAATGTGGCTTTAATTGCAGAATTAGCTACAGGATTAAATTATATGCTTCAAATTCTCTATGACTATTGTAACCATTCATGTATGAAAGTTAATATTGATAAGACTAAAATTCTAGTTTGTGGTACTAGAAATAGAAATTACAAATTTTTCCTTAAAGAAAAAAGGCTTGATCTATGTGAATTTGATAAATATTTGGAAGTTGAATTTTCTAGTAATTATAGTTGAAGTATCCTTAATGCTCAAAGTATTTCGAGTGGCATACAAGCTCTATTTACTCGAAGAATTAACTATAGCAGGATACAAATTTTGGCATGGGAGATTAAAAGGAAACATTTTCACAGACTCTTCCAACCTATATTATTATATTGGTGTGTTGCTTGGGAATCTTCTATTTCCATACATAACTGGAAAAAATTAGAGCATGTTTAAAAATAGATTCTTATATGTGAATTTCAAGTGAAAATGCAGACTTCATATGATATCTTACTTTTAGAAGTAGATTTGCTTCATCTTGAAGTTGAAGTGCTTTGTCAATTTATTGCATATGCTTAGAAGTTAAGTCACATAGAGGAAGTTAATTATGCCAATGAGATAATGAATGCTACATAAGAAAATGGATTGGTACATCAAGAAAAATTATGATTTGAGTCCTAAAATATTGCTATAAAGGATCTTCCTTTAAACAAAAGGCTCTTTCAAAAAACTATAAAAGAAAAAGTCTTGGCTATTTGGTTAAACATGTTAGCGAAAAAACATTTTTATTTACATTATGTTAGAGTTGTTATCTAGTACTTAACAATGTCTATTCTCAACTATACCTATTCATTTAAAGAATCAAATTGTTAGAGTAAGAATGAGCTTTTATCATCTCCTTATTGAGAAAAGTCATTGGATCAACCTACCAAGAGAAGAGTGTATCTGCAAATTATGCAAATAAATCATAAAACATAGAGGACATATTTTTTTAATTTTTCACTTCTTTAGCTTACATTTGATTGAACTATATTATTAATTATAGTATGCTATTTACTTTCTTTCAAATTGACCATATTTGCTTGGGGCATTACATCAATAATATTTTTAAGTTTCTACAACACTATGTTGAGGCTTTATAATCATCCAACAAATCCTCTGTGATTTTATCGACATAATAAAAATTTCTAGTTTCTAGTTTCTAGAATTCTAACATTGTTACATGATCCATGTGTGCTATACACAAAGATAAAATGGCTTTGTTTTAAGCCACCATGATCTCACCATGATTGGTGATCTTAGCAATTTGAATGTCGTAGCAAATGGTAGCACATTCAAATGTTCAAATATCACTAGGACCTAACCAAGACCTTTAATATGGCAACCATGACTTATAATATTATCAATTTCAAGCTAGATGTCAAGAGTGATGGAGAAGAAGTTTTAGTGGCCATCACGACCTAACCACAATGCATGATTAGGATACTAAAACATGTGGTGATAAAACTAAAAGCCAACCATGGCTTATGGTAAGTATTTCTAGCCTCAGCATAGAGCATAACTTAACCATAACCTATGGTTAGACATCATGATTACACAATGAAAGCACCACAACCTGTGATTTGTTAACCATGAGCAAACCATGACTCGTGGTCAAGCCAAATGTGCAAATTTTGCTAATTTCAAATTTCAGACTTTAAGATCAACCTCCATGCATCTCCAAAGCTTCTGCCATAGAAACTCTAACATCACTTTTGGGACCTAGCAATCCACTAGAGGTGTATTGATGATGTCCCTTACTTTATGATGAACAATAATCAATCCCAACACCCAACCATATGAATCACCAGTGTTCACTAAATGATCTAATCAATTTCTATAGACTTTAGCTCTCTAAGTACACTTGATCTAGGCAATGAATTTCAAGGACATGATCATTATCTTCCCAATTCCACTTGTGAGGTTTAAGGGTATGGTTAAGTGTAACTAAGGCACATGATTTGTATCATTTTTTTATATTTTTCATTTAATTCACCTTAGTGTAGAAAATAAAGTAATTAAATGTTAATTAATCTTGTAACTAATTAATGCCTTATCTAATCCTAACATAAGTGTTCATTCCCATTTTCTGTACACACCCTGAACATGTTACAATGATACTAGGTTACCAAGCATTAATGTATGCTCAAGATGGTTATAATTAATTGTGTTAATTATTCACTATTAATTAATTAATTAAGTGCATGAACCTAAATTGCATGAATAATAAATGCATTAAGGAAATATTAAGCTAAGTCCAAGTGATGCAAGATTTATTAAGAAGCTTGTCTTTATTATTGTTCACACCAAAATGTCTAGGTACATCAATACTTGAATAAAGATCCATACACTTTTCAACTCTTACTATGGGTACTTAGAAAATATTTTAACTCTTAAATAACCAAACTATAAGAGTTTAGATAAGCTATGAATGAACAAATGGTATAAATGTGGCAGGTGCATGCATTTATATAAGAAAGACAAGACACTGCATTGACGCATCAAATCATGTGTCGATGTAGTCCAATCAACCGTGACTCATCATACCCCCATGACTAAATGAAAACTCATCCTTGAGTGAATAAAAGAAGGAACAAGTTCTTTACAACACTTTAGAAAGGTATGGGATAATTGACTGACTGACTGACACACACACACACATAGACTCAAACTAATGCTCAGTGCCCAAGTGTATGGATTTACAACTTTTATAAAAATTTGTGTTCATGACAAAAAAATTTAACAATGTTATAAAAACTAATAGCAAAACCTCTCTGGTATCTTGAATATGATGAAAAAATCAAAAGGTCTTAGGCGGTGGAGGTTCTTGAGGTGTTGAAGGACCTTCTCTTACCTCTGGTGCATGCAACTATTGTGGTTGAGGCTATGGTGGTTAAGGTTGTCTGGCTATAGTTGCGATTACTAGTGGAAGATGGAAAGCATCTAGTAATTCTTTTATCTTCTCCTCCTTACTTTAGGGATTGTACAAGGTCCACGTAGCATCATCAATCTAGGCCAGTACAGGAACATTCCAAAAATAGGTCATTGTAGGAAACAACTCCTTCATGTTGATAAACCAAGTTGTGAATTACTTGCATTTGACATCGAATGCCCTAATAGCATTTTACAGTTTCTAGTAGTCACTCATTCTACAAGCCAAGTTCTTAGCTATTGACTGTTGATCAGTGAAGTGCTCTATGAGAGCATCGAGTTCAGCATTGGCAGTTTTTAGCTTTTACTTCATCTCCTTATGATGCTTGAACTTAGCCTTGTACAATAGGTACAAGCTAGCTGCCTACTTCTCCAATTTTGACCTTGGGCTCTCGGTAGTTAGCATTACCAAGTCTATGTAATGGAGGTTGGTGAGCTTCATGTACTCCATCATCTCTTTGATTTTTTGCTCCTTGAGGTAGATTTCTACCTTCTTATATGTGTTGAGTTCATAAAAGATGGGCTACCACACGTCACCTCCTTATTGAAGCTAATGAAGGACCTCATTTACTTTTGCTTTTGCTAGTTTGATCTCTTTTTTATTGATCTCTTTTTGAAGGTTGATTTGGTCCCTATAATGGTTCTTGACCCTTTCAAATTTGAGGGCCTGATTCTTCCAAGCGACGATCTCAATTGTAGATTTTTGGCAAAGAGCATGGACCTTCTCCATTGAGAGATTGCAATTTTCTACTACCAACCTCCTTAGGTCCATGGTTACCTTGGCAAGCTGCTCCTATTGTTGTCATATATATTCAAACATCTATTCTTTATGGAACTCAACACTACACAAGTAATAATTATTCTTGGTTAGAACTACATTCTCCTTGTGAATCTCTAATAAGTCCTTTTTAGTGTTATAAGCCATTACAATTGCTATGGACTCATCAAAGACCATGGTCTCCTTAGTGTTCTTAGCCACTTTAAGCTTTTCCTGAAGTTGCAGAAGAGCTTCATCTCTAGTTACAACTTGGCCAAGAACTATGGGATGAGTAAGGTGGGCCTGTAATTTCGTAACTTTTGTAGCCAAGCATTAATTTTTAGATTTGGCTGCCTCTAGTTGGGCATTGGCAATGAGGTACTTGTCCTTAGCCTCCAAGAACATCAATTGGGCTATAGCGATGTCATCCAGAAGGTCAAAGACCTCTAGAATCAGTTGCTTTGTCCCTACCAATCATTCTAGCAATTCTTCATGCTAAGCTACACTAAATCTCCCACTTGCTACACTTAGAAGCATTTGCACATCTCTTAGTGCAACAACATCTGGCACAGATGCCACAGGAATGCTAAGTTCTTCACCCACTCAGTTAGCCACTACCTAGGCTATTGTTTCCTACCCTTTGTACTGCATCACTAAGATAGTTGCCCCATCACCTTCCTCTAGGTGCACTACAAAGGTAATAGTGTTTCCATATATCTCTAGAAATTACTATTATCCTAGAATGGATACCATTACCTCTTAAGCACTAGGATTCAAGCATGCAGGTACTAGCATTCATTGGGTAGAAAACATTGGCATCATGTCCTCCAACCAACTAATGATACGAGTAACCTCATTCAAGTGACTTAGGGCTGGTTGGTAGATAGATGAATCATGACTTGGTCTAGACTACTTTTGCTGCAAGAGTTGCTCATGGAGTTTCTACATGCACTCCATGATAGCACGAACATCCAACATTATTGCATGAATGCATGGTGGTGATGGCTACGCCTCTTCTTGCATCTTGGAAGCACTTTGTCTTTCATCATTTCTACCCAAGAGGCAGTAGGAGCATGTTGAAGGATATCATTAAAATAGTGGGCTATTCCTCCCCTTTTGCATAATTTTCAAATTAAGCATGAGAAGGGGAGTGCCTTTCTCCTGTGCTCATTTTCCTTAAAGCACTTCTCTATCTCAAGATAGATTAGCTATGGAAGACTGACAAGAAATTTCCTGCTAAAAGCAACACATGCATAGATAGAGAAGGTTGTCACCTTACTTGGCCTCACCATTAGATTGAGGTGGTAGGCCACAATCTTGAAGTATGCACATTTTGCCATTATGAGTACACTATATTTATTGTGGTTAACTCCATAGCACTACTAGATCCACTTCTTTTTCACCTTTGGATCTACTTGTGTTGAGATTTCTACCAAGGTTGCCCCAGTTTCTAGCAACTTGAGGGTCTGAGAGATGGCCTCCACCAAGTAGGACATACTAATGTCCTTGATTTTCATAGTGGCATCAACTTGCCTATTATTCCAGAGGAGATAGGTTTACCCTGTGTACCATTCTCCACTAAAGGTAAGAATAGGCCACATGGGAAAGTCTGTAATTAAGTTCTAACTTCTTCTAGAGTGAAATCCAAGAAGGCATCAAAGTTCAACTCTTAAAGAACCAAATGTTGAATCTCCTTAGCCATGATTTGCCTAAGATAGGCATCCTTCCAGATGACCTTACGGTTTGGCCTTAGTCTCAGTGCCTCATCTTGGTGGGATTGCTCTCTTTCAGCTTTGGGAATTTGTTGACTAGATTCCACTTTGAGCTCCTCTTGAAGAGGTCTCGTTGCATGTGTTTCAAGTACTTACTCCTGGGGCTATTTCGACTATTGGTCCCTTCCAATTGTGGGCTACTTATCCCTTGGTTGGGACAGTCCCACCTCCTGTCCACATTTGTCCCTTGGTCTAGGTGCCATCTATAATCACACATGACCAAAGATTAGCATTTGTTATATAACTTAAAAATTTTTGATACCTTGCCTCTTTAAATTAGTTACACTTGGCTAAGTTGTAACCATGGTAGATTTGATTATTTTAATATTTTATTATTATTTCATTTAGATGGCTACCAAAGTTCATTGGAAAGGTTTAAGTCTCATGAATTAGCGATTCCAATGTTATTTTATTAGTTAAACCTTGTGGGAGTTAGAAAAATTCCAAAAAAAAAAATTATCAAAAACCTAAGGTTTGTGGGCCCCATGATGTAGAACTCACCTCCAATAGCTATAGGACTAAAGAATAAGGTTAATTGGACAAATGGTTTATGATATATGGGCTTTGGATGGCTCTGGGATTTGAAAATTGCAAAAACTCCTTGGGCATTTAAGGTAAAATGTGCAAAACTGCACTAAGTGTTATGCTATATATAGCCAATTTTTATACTGCGTTGATGCAATTACGTCAACAAGATCATGTCGATGTAACTTTTTGAGAAAACTCTGCACTTTGAAAAATCAAGGAAAAACAAGAAAGGTTTCAACAAAAGTTGAGTCCAGAGAAAGCTAAAGAAGCCTAGAACATGATAAAATGCTTGAAGAGCACTACATAATTCACAAAAAAGGATATTTTATGTCGAGAATTTAATGAAGGAATGCACAACTAGAAGTAACTGATGTGGAGCACAAAAAATTTGAATGCAAAAATGCCTAAGGGGTGAGGAACTTAACCAACCCACCCAAGGAATATGCAAGTGGGTCCTCCCCATAGTAGGCTTATGCCCTTAGCACCCTTGCATGCCCTTAAACCAAGGAGTCCATGGGTCCCATGGATAATTAATGGTTATGGTTAGTTAATGGCAAAATCACTAAAGAAACTACTATAGAATTTTGACCATATTCAACCAAGACATTAAACAAACATGAGAAAAGGCAGTGAGGTAAGTTATGACAAACATAGGAAAATGAAGTAGGGTGTAGAATGGAGTCTCATATTGTGGTAACATAAAGTCCCTTATGTTGATTTTGTGGTTAAGATGTCATGATAATTTCCATCCTTATTCCAAATTAAAACCAACCACGTTCAGTGACTTTGTGTTGATACTCTTAGACTCATCCATCCCCAGGGCATAAGAATATCTTCACAAATAAATCACCATTCCTACGAGGTGGACCTTATTTAGAGAGGACCTTCAAGAATGGTTAACATGTCTTTTTAGTTCCATAACTAGTGCTTGTAGCCTATTATTTCGTCTAAGGGATGTGCTTTGAATTTCCATTATTGTTTTTTTTTTTTTTGAATTTTTAAATTTTTGGATGGGAACTACACCATGAAAAGACTTAGCTTCCCATTAGTGATCAACAGCCATGTGGTGAGAAATCCATGGAAACAGTCATGTATCCATGAGGGTAGGCAAGTATAAAGAGCGTCAAATTCCCTTAAAGTCACATCCTTATCTATCCATTTAATCCTTTCCGAGTTTGAAAACTACTAAGGCCACAAGTTCATTACAAGGATCATTTTAAGAAGGGATCTCATACTTCCAAAATAAGGGAACACGATCGAGTTTTATGGATGGGTGGATGATGTGGACTCACTACCTGTTATCATGAAAATAAATAATATCTTGGCTATCAACATAAAATTCAAAGATAGAATCCACACATTAGTAATCAAATAACATTGTAGTATAAACCACCATCTATTAACAGCTATAGTTGCACAAAGTCCTAGCGGGAATAAAGGAAAACATAAGAAAAATCCAAACCAAGTAAGGAAAAATACAAAAGAAATTATAAAATATTCAAGAAAGGGAAAATGTACTAAAAGTACTATATAACATAAATTGTGAAAAATAGAAAAAATGAAAAACTGAGGAGCCACTTTGATTCATTAGCATTAATGGTCATCTCCACCACAACTAATTTAGAAGGAGGAGATCTGAAAAATTGAGCATGCTTGTTAATGAATCATGGTTTGCCAGGCCCCAATATCAGATCCTCGATATCAGGTACGCAATATCGCGGCTTGGATAATGATATCGAATACACGATATCGTGATTCCTGTGTAAGCCTATAAATACACATTTGGGCACATAGGAAAGGAAAAAGGGAGATAGTGTTAAAGTAGAGTCTTTTTGTTAGTTTTCAATTCATTTTAATTCTTTCCCCACTGCATGCCCACAGTGTGATGATTGTAATTGTATGGAACCTTTATTTGAGTGTGACATACTTGGACATGCACATGATCGGCAATAAAGATTGAGATTACTTCATCATTGTAGCATTCACTTAGTTTTTAATTGTTTAATTGTTATTGTTATTTCTTTTTTTCTTAGTTAATATTTCTTTACCGTCATTTACTATTCCTGTTGTTAAATGCTGAATGAGTACGACTTAATCACGAATAGTGAAGTGTAACTACTTAGTAACCTAGTAGCATATTTAGAAGTGCTTAAGTAATGTGTGCTTGGTAATCCCAAAAGTAGTACATGAGGTCCAAGATGCGTACGAATGATTAAGAATGGATGCTCATCACACTTAGGCTAATTTAGATTTTACTTCTCATCACCTATTAGCTTACAACAAGTTTATTTTCCATTGTCTCTGGGAGTAGCACTAGTTTAGGATCACATCATTCTCTCACTTTGGACTAAACCATACATGACCAGGTAAATACTAGTCTAGGTGGAAAGACAGCGAACTACAATCAACGTGTAACCATCTGGATACCACAACTAGTCCATCTACAGAGTTTGACCAAATTGTGCGTGAACGCTCGTATTCGTATGGTTGAGTGTAGGGGTACCTCACCACTCATCATTGGCGCCGTTGCCAAGGACGATGCTAGTTATTTAGATTAGTTGCAGCATCCAAGATCGTTGTAATGAAGCCTTAACGATATATCTTTCAGAAAGAAGTAATTGCAAATAAGTCACACACAAATTCACAACAATGTCTCTCTCACAAGACTATAATAACCCAACAACTACTAAGGCAATTCATTGGAGGACCAACGAATTATATGATGATGAAGACGAAGTTTGAAGTACTCAATCTTATGCAGGGGTCTCCTATGTACATAAACGAAGACAACATCATCCCAACTCATAAATTCATAACCTACCTAGTGACAATGAACCCTTGCTAGCCACTAAGAGCCTAATGCATATACAAGAGGTTGTTCAAATCTCTCACAAGCATTGTAAGGAAAGCCATCTACCCAAGCTTGATTTAAACAAATTTTCCAAGTTTTTAGGAGGCTATGATTTAGATCCGCAACTTCATTTACAAGCCTTCCATGATTCATGTGTATGGAACAATATTGATAATGGGTGGCAAAAACTTAAGCTCTTTCCTACGACACTCGTTGGCCAAGCAAAAGTATGGTACAGGTCCTTAAGACCAAAATCAATTTGACGTTGGCTAACAATGGTAGAACTCTTCAATGAAAGATATCAAACTTATGCAAGAGTGTTAGCCTTGAGGAGACAAATCCAAGAGTGGAAAGAAGGGGAACATGAACCCTTGGACATGGCCTTAGAAAGATACTATTCAGTGTTAAACAATTGCCCAAGCCATGGGTTCTCCAAGGAAAGGCTAATGTATCACATCATGGATGGGCTCCGTAACAAAATAAGGGAGATCCTAGGGATGTATGCCTAAGGTCAACTATACGAGCTACAAACCCCTCAATTCCAAGAGCTTATAAAGCAGGTAGCAAAATAAGAAGGAGAAATAGCTAAATGGGAGAATGTTGAAAAATCTCAACGGGACCAAACTTTTGACATAGTAAAGGTCCATGATCATGAAGAGGAGAAATCAACTCACCTCAAGGAGGTGGAATCATCTCTACCAACACTACAATCACTAAATAAAATTGAGGCAAAGATTAATTAAATGATGGAATGAGTGCATGAAAAGAGGAGAATATGCCAACATTATTAGAGGTGGAACTATGCTAAATCAAGAAATAAGACAGGACATCACACAATAATTATAACAAAGGGTTGAAGATAATAAGAATAGAAGCTCAACTACAAATCACCCATATCAATGTGACATTTTCCTGTACGATCACCCCAAAGGCCAATGCCCAATATTGTCACATTTACATGAGCATTGGGGAGGGATGTTACATCCAGATTTTGTACAAAAATATTAGGTTCAACCACTGTGGCGAAAACCCCAATCGTAGGGGAGGCCACAGTCAGACCAGTCACACCCTTCATACCATCCGAACTGAAGTGCTTATTATGTCCAGCATCTTGTTTCCTCAACTATGTCAACATCCTCTATTTCACTACATTGTTATCATTCTCCTAAGTATTATCAACCCATGTCCTCTCCAACAAGATCACCACCTCATGTTCCTTGCACTTCTCCTCGCCCTCAATATTCTCATCATTCACCTCCTTCTACATCGCCACTAGTTGTGTCAAAAGGTTTTGCACCATAGCAACAACCCACGAACATTACTTGTGCTACTATTGTCAATAGCAGTGGAGGTCCTCCAGAACATCAAAAGCATCCTTTCTTTAGGCATGACCATAGAAAGAGATAGCATGGTTCTGAAACCACTACATCAACCAACTCAGCACAAGTCCAGCACTGTGATGCACCTTCTCCTTCAAACTCAACACCTCCTACTATCTTAACAGGGCCACTAATCAATACTCCAAATACCATGTGGCCCAATGAATATAGCCACATAAGGAGAGAATGGATCCGTGCATACCATCTTATAGTCATGAATGCCATAGTGGGTCAACTCCTTATCAATTAACCACATCATATAATTTGCCCCAATATGCCTACTTTAATCAAGTGTGTGCACCCCAATTTGGGTACATTCCATCCACCACATCAAAAGACACCTAATGGTTTGGACATGACTAGACTCCAATATTTGTAACATGCATGGATCTGCATTTTCCATTTATTAATTCTAGCCATGCCCAAAAGTTTAGTTATGGGAGATATCCTCCATTCTAATAAGTAGAATTAATAAATGTTTTTCCTTTTCTTCAATTTTACAAATTTTTTTATTTTTAAATTTTTCATCTTTCAATTTGTTGTTTTATCTTTTTAATTGTTGTTTTATCTTTTTGAGGGTAATCTCATTGGAAAATAAAATATTCATGTGACTTGTCAGTTAAGGTGTTGTTCTACGCTATCAAGTCTCAGGTGACTAATTACTTAGATAGCGAGCCCACAACATCCATCCATCCATTCTATTAATAAAAGGTTCTACTCTGGGTACAATGATATTCTTGTCATCATAAAAACTTAAAGTAACTTTGTGCTCATTATGCCCAGAGCGAAGAATGATGGACTAAGTAGGAATGGCCAAGGTGTGACATCAAGGGGATTTGTGAATTCTTTTGGTGACATCTATAGGTGTTATCATGCAGCCTCGTTGTACTAAGATCCTTGTAGATCTAACAAAAAATGGGAGTAAGAGTAATGAAGGTACTCAATAAAGAAACTCAATGTTGTTCTAGGGGGTCTCACTAGAAAGACATGCACCCATGCCTAAAGGTTGCTGGCTTCTTCAATTCACTGTTGGGAAAAAAAAAGTGCCAAAGCCGCTAGAAAAAGAAAAAGAAAAAAAATGAGAAAACAAGAGGAAAACACAAAGAAAAGATCAAGAAAAAAATATGCCGCAGAGAAATTCCAAATCACTCCTCCCTTGGACAAAATGCCAAGTGATCATACACCTTGCTATCATAGTGCTCTTATGGTTGTCCATCATTGGATGAAACAATGCAATGTCACTGATCGGAAGAATGGACTTGGTATTGATCTTGGAGCAATGGGCTAATGACACATTAATCACGCCCTACACTATGGATTCATTATGCCCAGGGTTAGTTACCTCATGTCCTGATCTCTACAATCCCTTCTACCATTCGTTCCACCTCACTATCTAAGTATTTCTAGCTTGTGTCTTGTGTGGCACAAAACTCATACCTCATCATAGTGGTATCTACATATGTGTGTTTTGCTGTGAAATTAGTGTGGATTACATTTAACCCTTTTAGTATCTATGAACATTTTCAAGTGTGGTTACGTAAGGGCATGATAAGTAGGAACCTGATTTGGGGAGGACCCACTTGCGTAACTCTTGTAATTTGCACTCTTTTCACATCACCACATCATCTTACACCCTCCAAGTATTGCATTGCTACAATTATCTTTTCCTTTATCATCATTCTAATTCAAACGTTCTTGTGCACCACTACATGTCCTTTTTCTTCATCCTATTCATGAATTTCATTGTTACATTCCACCTCATTACACTCTTGGTGCCTTTAGGTCTCTTTACAAGTTATCCTAGATCTTTCAACTCAACCTTAAATCCTTCATTTTTGGCCTTGGAAATTTGAAAATTTATCAATTTTTCCAAGTACCCTATTTTAGAAGGGCCGTGATTTCGGGTACCCAATATCAGGTCCAATGCAATATTGGGTCCGTGCTATCGGGTACATGATATCACATCTATAAATACTATATATATGAACCCCCCCCCCCCCCTCCACACACACACACACATCAACATCATTATTCATTGTTCATGCGAGGGGAATTGTTGAAATTTTCTTCCACGCATTGTCGAGCTTGTGCACCCACCATTCAAACATCCATAACTTGCTCATTAACACTCTGATTCTCATTCTAATCGAACCTGCTTAAACTCAGAGTGTTTAACTTAGTCGTGGGGGAAGGGTATGTTCCAATTTGCATGTAGTTTTTTTGAAATTCGTCATTGCCCGAAGGATTTCATAAGGGTAAGTGACCTTAAAACTGTTATAAACGGTTGCCAAATTAATTTTATCTCTTTATCCAGACCATGAAAATTATTTTTTATTTTGGAATCACCTAATCAAAATGGGGCTCAATATCAAAACTTTTAGGGGAATTTTCATGAAAATCTCTAACTCTGAATCACACGAAGCAAGAGATGATTCTATTAAGGCAAGAAGTAAGGTATAAATGAAATTCTGTAAATAGCCTTACTAATAGATGGTTCCATGTGATTGTAGATGGCCCCTAAAAGAGGATAGCAAGGAGGACCCTCTCATGGTGCATCCAAAATGCTAAGGAGAGGCAGAGGCCAGGTGTCTCTTGAGGAACATATAGAACATGAGGCACAATCATTCAGCATCCATTAGGAACCTTCTGTTATTGTGCAATCGAGACATGCTGAGGGAGGAGATGATGGAGCACCTGAACAGGGACAACAGCTCACATGGTCTCCGGAATGTGTTCAGGTAATTCATGAAAGGTCCACATTAGCAACTGTGATTGTGGAACTCAACTTTGGACCTTTCACTAAGTTTGCTCCCGAAGTAGTCAGGGACCAACTTAAAGGGTTCCCACTGTGGCCTATTCTCTCTGAAAGTGGTGATTGGTACCTGGGAGAGATGTACCAATTTTGGCATGATAAAGAAGAAGGCACCACCATTGATATTGGTGGTGTTTTTGTTGATTTCTTTGCCAAAGCCATTTCAGAGGTGTTGAATCTTCTAAACACAGGGCCCAAAGTTGCTCATTTGTCCACTCATTCTGATGTTGATGTGTGAAAGATATGGTTGAAAAGGGTGTACGACAAGGAAGATAAAGCATATGGAGAGCTTACACTTGAAGAGAGAATCTACTTCAAAATCAGCACATATCACATCTTCCCCACAAAATGTTTAAACAAAATTTTCACATATGCAACTAGAGGAAGTGTCATCTTGATGGGCAATGTTAATGCCAACCTACCCCATCTATATCTTACAGAAATTTTAAGGTGGTTTGAAGAACATAAGACAGGAAAGTTCGCATTGCCCTTCCTCTGTCTCATCAGAAAGTTGTGCCAATGTGCTGGAATTCTAGGGTACACCAATGACATCCCTAGAAAGGCCCAAAATTCTTCATTTGCTGAATTACTAAAGCCACAAGCCCCAAGAAAAAGTGCTAGTGAGACACTAGAGCCAGAGCAAGAATAAGAAGTGAGGCCCAGCACACAAATTACAAGCCAGCAAGATCAACCGCCATTACTGCCGTAGGACTATTGATAGTCAATGAGCCATCTCAGGGTCATCGCTGAGATGGTCAATTGGGAAAACCATGATGAGGCCAATCTCTTCAGGGTCATCAATGATGTCGTACAACCCACAGTCTTAATTGATCATGCACGGGGCAAGGTATCTATCCAAACAGGAGGAGGGGAATCACACTGGTCACAAAAAATCTCTGGGAATGTTGCATCTTTTCAAGTGCAATTAGAAATTGGTGAAGGTGCCACAGTAGTGGTCATGCAACACCAAGATGCATCAGGAGCAATAGAAGTGGTCACAGACCATATAAAAGAATCATTTAATGTCCCTACTATGCCATCGGTGGATTTTACGATAGCACACGATGCTTAAACTTTGGCCGGTCCCTCGATGACTCCTACAGAGCATGAGGATGTTCTAGATCGGTTGTTGCAAATAAGACAAGTGATGACATCCCTCAAGATGTCATAGCAACTTAGTCAGGCCTCATCCCCACAAAATGGAAGCTAGTCATAGCAGAGGTTAGGGTTGAGCATGTAGAGGCGAAGTTAAAAAGACTCTAAGAAAAGCTCGTCACCCTGCAAGCTACATAGCGGGATCCATCTCAATTCATTCCCATCGACCAGCTAGAGTCCTTCCGAACAAAGTAGCTTAATAAATTGTTAGAAGATAATAAAAGTGGTGGAGGAAAAAGAGAAGGTCGATTGGGATGCTTCCAAGGCACAAGCTCAAATGTATGCACATGCCAAAGCACTTAAGGCCTTACAAGAGAAAAATAAACAACTTGTCGCTGACAATCTCCAATTGACCATAATAGAAAAATAAAAGAATGTTCTCAAAGAAAATTTTCAGTAATTACGAGAACAGTTAGTAAGGGTCAAACAGGATATGAATCGCTTGGTTAGATAAAATAGAACCCTCTCAATGAAGGAAGTACGTGCGATTTGTCAAAAGATAGAAATTGAAATAAGCATGTGGCAGAATGAGGCCAAGCGACATGAGAAGCTCAAAGAGCACTTCAGAGGTCAGGTGGCGATGTACAAAGAGGTGATAGAAAAAGAAATCCATATGGCCAAAGCCCATATTAATGCTCTTAGTGCCCAAAACATTGATTGGCAGGCCATATTGGATACTTATGCCTTCGTCCACCAAGTTGAACTAAAAAGCTGGGACCTACAGATACAAGAACTTTCAGAGTATATGGAGTTGGCAAACCTATGGTATGCCAACTTAGCCATGTTGATAGTAGGAAATCCAAGAACAAAATTAGAAAAGCAAGTAGTAACCACCTACGTGAAGTATGAAACAGAATTTGCTAAGCACAAGAAGATGCTACAGAAATTAGAAGTGGCAAATTCTGAGTTAGAGGTGCTCAAGACTAGCTACCAAGGATAAAAGGATGTCGTGCTAGATTTGGCTTGACGGCTCATGGATTACCAGGAATACAAGGACAAAGCAAGAACCTATGAAGAGGAGTGACAGCTATTTGCGGCTTGGTATGTCAAGGCTAGCCAGATGTTTTCGCAACTTCTGTATCCATGGGAGGTGCCTACTCCATCAAACATTGGAGCATTAGCATGGACGGCACAAGATCCCTGAACCGAAGAAGAAAAGCTCTAGGCACTCCTTCAAAGACATCAATTTCCAAAACCTAGAGCACAAGATATGGGGAAGAGACCCATGGAGGAACCACCGCCACCAAGAACCACCTGGGTTCTAATAAATTTTGTCTTTTGTGATTCTGTGTCTGTGTTCTAATTTTGTTTTGTTCAATCCCACACTGCAACATGAGTAATCCCTAGTTAGTCAATAATCCCATACCTATCCACTATGTAATCAATTGAACTTGTTCTCATTTTGTCTCACTCAAGGACAAGTTGTTATTCAGTCATGGGGGTATGATGAATCATGGTTTCCCAGGCCCCAATATCAGATCCTCAATATTGGGTACACGATATCATGGCCTAGATAACAATATTGAATACACGATATTGTGATTCCTATGTAAGCCTATAAATACACATTTGGGAGCACAGAAAAGGGAGAAGGGAGATAGTGTTAAAGTAGAGTCTTTTTGTTAGTTTTCAATTCATTTCAATTCTTTCCCCAGTGCATGCCCGCAGTGTGATGATTGTAATTATATGGCACGTTTATTCAAGTGTGACGTACTTGGACACGCACATGATTGGCAATAAAGATTGAGGTTACTCCATCATTGCAGCATTCACTTAGTTTTTAATTGTTTAATTGTTATTGTTATTTCTTATTTTCTTAGTTAATATTTCTTTACCATCATTTACTATTCCTGTTGTTAAATGTTGAATGAGTACGACTTAATCACGAACATTGAAGTGTAACTACTTGGTAACCCAGTAGTGTATTTAGGAGTGCTTAAGTAATGTGCGCTTGGTAATCCCAAAAGTAGTACATGAGGTCCAAGATGCATACGAATGATTAAGGACGGATGCTCATCGCACTTAGGCTATTTTAGATTTTGCTTCTCATCGCCTATTAGCTTATAACAAGTTTATTTTCCATTGTCTCTAGGAGTAGCACAAGTTTAGGACCACATCATTTACCTTGCTTTGGATTAAACCATACATGACCAAGTAAATACTAGTCAAGGTTGGAAGACAGCGAACTGCAATCAATGTGTAACCATCTGGATACCACATCTAGTCCATCTGTGGAGTTCGACCGAATCGTGCGTGAACGCTCGTATTCATATGGTTGAGTGTAGGGGTACCTCACCAGTCATCACTTGTCCATTTGTTGAGGTGTTGCGATCACTGGGTCTTTTGGATTCTTGGAAAAGTTTTATTTGTTGCATGTTGACTAGCAGTTTTTTGTTTAGGCTTTCAAGTTTGTAAATTAACATGGCCCCAAAAGAAAAGGTTTCATAGATAATGTAAAATTCTTGGAACTTAGTTTTTTGCAACACAAGTGTGGGATTTCAATATAGGACCTTATCTCCTGGTTGAAATTTCACTTTCATAATTCTAACATCATGGCATTATTTATTGAATGCCTTATGCACTTCATTAGATGACAAGGCCACCAGTTAGTTATCATCTAACACGTTGAGATTTATTAACCATTCTTTCTGTGCTAGGCTAAGGTCAAGGCAAAGGTCACAAGCCATTGATAGTGTATAAAGCTCTACTTGGATAGGAAGAGTTGGTAGTTTTTCATACACAAGCTCATAGGGAGAGTAACCAATAGGAAGTTTCCAAGTGGACAGTAGGCTCAAAGGACATCGTTGAGTTTTTTGCTCCAATCCCTCCTATATTTACTAACTATTCTTATTAGTATTTTTGAGATCGCCCTATTTGTAACCTCTAATTAACTATTAGCTTGGGGGTGGTAGGGTATTATTAGTTTATGTTCAACCCTCGAGCATTGCATGAACTTCAAAAAAGTAGTGCCTATAAAATGAGTTCCATTATTAGAAATAAGCACATGTGGCACCCCATACCTATTCACAACATGCTATTGTATAAACTAAGCAATCATAGAATATGTGCAATTGATGATGGTCACCACTTCTACCCACTTTGTATAGTAGTCAACAGCTACTATGATCTATGCCTTTGTATAGTACTGAACAGCTACTATGATCTATGGAAGTGATGGGATCCATGGAATTGATGCCCCAAATATCGAAGGACTCCAATGGCTAGATCCACTACTAAGGTCCCTCCATATAAGTGGTCATCCCACCATTACATTAGTAGCATTCATAAGAGTAGATGAAGTGGTGAGCATTCTTGAAAAGTGTTGGCCAATAATACCCTACTATGAGGATCTTAATGGTCATGCACCTCCTAGCATAGTGACCCCCACAAGGGCCCTCATGAGCATCTTGGAGAACATGTAGTTGATCATCATTAAGTATGCACCATCGAACCATGCCATCAATGCACACCTTGTAAAGATGTCTATTGATTTCCATGAACTATTTTTCCTAGTTAAGCAAATGTTGTTTCTTCCTATTGTCCCATTTTTATGACATCTCCTAAGTGAGAAGGTAGGTAAAAATGTCATCATACGATTTTGTTTTAGTGGGCACTTGTTAAGTTATATCCTAGGCAAAGAGGAGTTTATCAGGGAATTGATCTAAAAGTGGGCTCTCCTCCTCTTTGTTGTCCCATCTCAACTAAGACATGTGGTCAAAAATCATGTTCTCAGTCCCCTTTTAATCTACCACTATTAGATCAAAGTTTTGCAAGTTCATTAGCCACTATATGACATGGGGATTCCCCATTGGCTTATTCATTAGGAACTTAATTGCATTGTGGTCCATGTACATAAATACCATATACCCAAGTACATGGTGTTTGAATTTTTCCAAGGCATGATGTGGAAGGGCCTAAACTAGTCAAGTGCTCATAGAATTAGAGCTTCCACGATCTTTTGCTTGAGTTGATGAAATGCATGCTTACATTCCTGAGTCTAGACAAATGGAGCATCCTTCTTTGTCACCTCCACCAACAGTTTGATGATCTTAGAGAAATTCTCAATGAAGCACTGGTACTACCTAGTGTGGTTAAGGAATGATCTCACATCTTTGATTGTTTCTCTCTATTAGGTAATTCTTTGTACGACCCTTATTTTTTCAATGTCCACCTCAATACCTTTTCAAGAAATTATGTGTCCCAAAATAATACAATCCTAGACCATCAAGTGGATTTTCTACTAGTTGAGCCAAAGGTTTGTCTCCACACACCTTTTTAGCACTTACTCAAGATGGTCCAAGACTTTCTTGAACGTAGCCCCATAGGTGAAGAAGTCATCCATGAAGACTTCCACCCGCTACTAATCTGGTATTGGAAAATGCTAAGGACCAGGTGTTGGAATATGATAGGGGCATTGCATAGGCCAAATGACATCTTTCTATATAAGAAAGTCCCCTAAGAACTTGTGAATGTTGTTTTGGCCTAGTCCTCCAGTGCTATATGAATTTGGTTATAGCCACTATAACCATCCAGAAAGCTATAATAGCAATGCCCAGAAATTGTGTCTAACACCTAGTCCACAAATGATAAAGGAAAATGATTCTTGAATGTTGTCATCTTCAATAGCTTGAAATTGATATAGACCCTTCATTTCATACCTTTCTTTGACACTATGATGAGTGGGCTAAGCCACTCATTATTCACAATGGGATGGATGTGAAACACCACTAATTTTGGCCTAAAACTTTGAAACAAGAACAATTCAAGCCCTTTCAAGCAT
This sequence comes from Gnetum montanum, assembly GCA_015680685.1. NCBI lineage: Eukaryota > Viridiplantae > Streptophyta > Gnetopsida > Gnetales > Gnetaceae > Gnetum > Gnetum montanum. The sequence goes on along the minus strand of MNCI01004147.1, from coordinate 478,456 downwards.
TCAGGAGGCAAAATTTGACTAAGGCATGAAACTCAAGTCCAGGTTGCTCAAGCCAGCTTGATCACACTGTTAAGTTAGCTTGCCCTCAGCGTGGGCAACTCCAACAGTTTCAAAATCAAATAAAAAGTGGTCCAAATCTAAGGGTGCAAGCCATCCTCAAGAGTTGTTGATGTCCACTCCAAGTCTTAGCATTCAAGAGTCCAAATTTCAAGCCTGGGCGTGACCACAACGTGACCAACTCTGGGAGCCCCAAAACTGAGCCAAAACGACTTGATTTCAAGGGTGCAAGTCATCCTCAGGGTCCACTATTGATAACTATGGGTTCCAACCTTTAGAAATTCTAGATTTCAGCTCAAAATTGCAAGTTTTTGAGGTCACACTATAGGTCATACTGCAGGTCACGCTGGGTAGTCATGCTGGGCATGACCACAGCGTGACCAACTTTTAGAGCCTCAAAATTGAGTTGAAATGACTTGATTTCAAGAGTGCAAGTCATCCTCAAGGTCCACTATTGATAACTATGGGTTTGAGCCATTAGAAATTCCCTATTTCAGCTCAAAATTGCAAGTTTTTGAGGTCACACTGCAGGTCATGCTAGGCAGTCATGCTGGGTGTGACCACAGAGTGACCAACTTTTAGAGCCCCAAAAATGAGCCGAAACAGCTTGATTTCAAGGGTGCAAGTCATTCTTAGGATCCACTATTGATAACTATGGGTCCCAGCCTTCAGAAATTCCATATTTCAGCTCAAAATTGCAAGTTTTTGAGGTCACGCTGGGCAGTCATGCTGGGCATGACCACAGCGTGACCAACTTTTAATAGCCTCAAAACAGGGTCAAAATGGTCTGATTTTGATGGGACAAGTCACCCTCAAGGTCAATTAATGATTTCTCCAAGTTTCAGCCTCCAGAACTTCAGATTTCAACTCCAAAAACACTCATTTTTGTCACTGACGCCTAGGTCACGTTGGCAGCGTGAGTCCAGCGTGACCAACTTCCAAAAAATTTCAAAAAATTCCAAAAAATGGTAGAAAATTTTCAGCATCAGCAAATTCCAAAAAATTCCAAAAAATTCTAGAAAATGACAGAAAATTCTCATCATCAGCAGCTTCCAGAAAATTCCAGAAAATGGCAGAAAATTCTCAACATCAGCAACTCCCAGAAAATACCAGAAAAACTCAAGGACAAAGAAGTTTGAAGCAAGACGGGTCGAATTTCCCTTGTACATTTCATTGTAAATCTTTATTTGTGAGATAGTCAGGCCCTCACAGTCTAAATTAAATGTACTTTCATGGGCTTGAATAACCCATAAATTGTAAAATGCGATGTACCTAGTCAAGAATGTAGCTTGCTCGTGCACACATCCAACTCATGCACAACTATCCAACACAAATCCAACTCGTGCACAACTATCCAACACACATCCAACTCTCGCCAACACACATCCAACTCGTGCACAACTATCCAACACAAATCCAACTCGTGCACAACTATCCAACACACATCCAACTCTCTCCAACACGCATCGAACCCAAGCACAACTGTCCATTGGACACATGTCACTAGATCTATCTTCCTCTCATCTCCCAACCATTGATTCCATTCTTGAATTTCGTGCCCGAGCTTGGCCCAACCCTATAAATACCCTATCAATTCACATAAACCAAGAGGCAAAAAAATGAGAGATTGAAAATTCTGAGAGAGGATAGAACCTACAATCCTTGGGCGCTCGGCACACCTGACTGTTGGCATCCAAGCATTTCTAACATTCATCACATGACATCATCACGTTACATCACCCCGGGGCTAGGTGTTCGACCTACCATCTACACACAGCTACGCTTTAACCAGTGCACATCTTTTCTAAGCAATACATCATTTCCATTTTGCCAACCAAACATTATTTCTATTTTCTATTTTACGTTCTATTTACATTTTTGCTTACATTCAGTTTACGTTCAGTTTATAGTTTACGTCTTGTTTACGCCTTACGTTCTTACATCTTACAGCTCATGTTTACATTTTACGCGCATTTACACATTTTAAGACATCGCTTACGATAACCCCAACGCTAGCCATAGCTTACGCTTAGGGAAGTCCTTGGTTGATTTGCATGCAGACCATCCAAGGCACTCTGCCTTCATTTACTTTTCTAGCTTGCCCTTGAGCGAAGGCATGGTTAGCTATGGCTGCCTGATGATCTCTCGGTGTCTGTTTCCCTTCCAGCCTTACACCGACGATTTAGGTCAGCACAAGATGAACCTCATCTTAAGGAGTTATTTGATCTCCTCTTTGACACTTTACTTCAGCTTGGGGTTCAACTGCCATTGCCATTGCCTTTTTGGTTTCATGGAGGAATCTGTGTAAATTTGATGCTAGCATATCCTTGGACCAATTTTAGTCAACTCATGATATGACTAAGTAAAGGTTGTTGGCCATTTATTGACCACCTCCAATAACTTCTTTTTCTACACAGGAGCAAGGTTGGCATTGATAATGACCAGCTTGTCATTTTTTAGAAAAGCATATTCCATTCTAATTAGTATAGTTTTCAACTTAAGGGGCCCATGTTTAAAGCTCTAAGGGATTTCCAACTCTCCCTAATTGGTGTCATCAAGTTCATCGAAGAGTTGGCAATGGATTTGCTTTGTATCATCCATGCCTTCAATATAGGCAATTATTAGGCTCTTAGTTTGTTCCATGCACAATGTTGAACTACTTTCAAATTCAACTATCAGCCACTAGGTGCCATCTTGTTTAGTGGCTACTACATACAGGCACCTCTGAATTTCTGTGACATTTGCACACTACCTGCATGCTATGATTGTTGTACTTTTAATTGTCCATAATTTCTACATGCATTAGCACCCTATGTCACTATATGTGATGCATGGAACATGATTCCTCTCTATAGCTCCAAAGTCATTTTCCTTGGAAATCTCCAAGGAGAGGTCTCTGATTCCCAACCATGCATCAATTCTACTCAACCAAGCCCTTTCCATAATGATTGGGAAGTCACTCTTGCAGTTGTCTACTTGGATCACTAGCAAGTCAACAGGATAGGACCACCCACAGACAGTGATCACAATGTCCTCCACCAATTCCAAGAAAACAGTGATGGATTGATCTGCTTACTCAAGACAAATGAGAGATCAAATTAAGTAAATTAAGGAACTTCTAGGATCCTTGCAAGGCTCATTTCTAGTGATTTTTAAGTAAATTAAGGAACTTCTAGGATCAAATCTCTTCTTAGAAATATGACCAACCTTTATCCAATTTGTGATAGTGTGAGTCAACATTACAGTGTGTACTTTGCGAGGTGTTTGGTTTGAAAGGATCTCAAAGGATGTTGCAGAGAAGGAAGGAGAAGTAGGGTCAACAACCACAGGTGTTTAAGAGGGCTTAGTAGGATTGTTGGTTCAAAAAAAGGATCTTTTGTAAGGCTTACAATCCAAACCACTCAATTGTGGGGCCAACTATAATTTAACAATCCATGTGGCATTTCTTTGCTATGGCTTGGCTAGAATTTGTGGCTTCCTTTTGCAAATATAAGGATCTCGATTGCACTCCTCTGCACTTTCCCTTTTCCTCAACTCACCTTCTTCTTTAGCCACTTGCTTAATTAACCTTTGGATCTAATGGGCTCTTAACTCTGAAAGCCTTCCTTGGGCATAGACCCTAAGAGTTCTTCTCGTTTCTATTCTTAGCCCATATATGATATGGTGCAGTTTCTCCCTTTGAAAAAAGCCATGGCTTGGGCATTTGTGCAATTGAGAGTAATATCTACCCATGGCCGCATTAATGGATTCATGTGTTCCTTGCTTCCACCCTTGGATTTACTTCCTTAAGTTGAACACTTGGGAGTATGTTTGATACTTGTCATTGAAGAGTTCAAGCATTGTGCTTCATCGTCTGATTGATTCTAGTTCTAAGGACTGATACTAGCTTTCAGCCTCCTTAATAAGTGTCCTAGGGAACAACTTTAGCTTATACGATTCGTTCTCAATGTTTTATAAGGCACATGCATCTTGAACACATGTTTGTGTACGGCAATAAAGACGAACTTCTTGGATAAACCTTGTAGTGCATGGAATAGACTAAATAGGATTTTATTGTTATTTATTATTTATCATTTAATGCTTTATTAGTTATTAAATCTTTCTCAACCCTTCTCTCCTAGTTAAGTGCCTCAGTACGACTGCTTCAAACATGTGCGTTACGCTTGGTGATCCCAGCAACGATTAGCGTTTAGTAACCAAGGTTGCATCGGTTCAAGGTGTGAACGGTAAGTGGGAATGGATGCTGACGCTAGGTTAATTAAGACTTAGTTAGTTAGTTAAAGTTAGTAATTAGTCTCTTCAACCCTTCACCTTATCGGCATAGGAGATAAAACAGAAAAGCTATAAAAATCATATACCTCGGACTTACTTAACCATACACCATGACAAATACAAGTAAGTCTGGGAAGACAACGAATAATTAACCTTAAGTGTTCCATGAGGCGTGTAGGCACTTACTCTGCTGAGTTCGACTGGATCGCGTGTGTTACGCTCGTATTCGTATGGTTGAGTGTAGGGGTACCTCGGCACTCATCATTAATGATTTTGACTTTAAGGTTCATTACAATGTTGTTGGATAATTTCACTAACTCCTAAATAGCACATGTAGATAAGTAAAGCTCCCTAGCAACAACACCAATGATAAGTAGCAAGCAATACCTATGCCCAACCATATGAATTACCAGCGTTCACTAAGTGATCCAGTCAAATTCCATCGACTTTAGCTCTCTAAGTACACTTAATCTAGGCAATGAATTTCAAGGATGCGATTGTTATCTTCCCAGTTCCACTTGTGAGGTTCAAGGATATTGTTTAAGTGTAACTAAGACACATGATTTGTATCATTTAAATGCTAATTATATAACTAAATTAAATGGTAATTAATTTAATAACTAATTAGTGCCTTAACTAATTCTAACATAAGTATTTGTTCCCAACTGCCTTACACATCCTACACATGTTGCAATGCTATTGGGTTACTAAGCATATGCGTTACTAGGATTACCAAGCGTTAGCATATGCTCAAGATGGTTGTACTTATGTGCATTAATTATCCACTATTAATTAATTAATTAAATGCATGAACATAAATTGCATGAATAATAAATGCATTAAGGAAATATTAAGCTAAGTCCAAGTGATGCAAAGTTTATCAAGAAGCTTGTCTTTATTGTTGTTCACACTGAGATGACTAGGTACATCAATGCTCAAATAAAGATCTATACACTTCTTAACTTCTATTGCAGGCACTTAGAAAATTTTGTAACTCTCAAATAAACAAACTGCAAGGGCTTGGCTAAGCTATGAATGAATGAATGCCATAAATGCGATGAGTATGTGCATCTATATAGGCAAGACAAGACACTGCGTCAACATGTATGCATCAATGTATCAAACCATGCATCGACAAGACCGCATTGATGTGTTCATGTCGATGGGATCACATTGACGCATTTGCATCGACAAGACCGCATTGACGTGTTCATGTTGATGGGATCACATTGACGCATTTGCATCGACAAGACTAGACTGCCTCAACGTGAACCATGACTCATCACTTTATTTCTTTTTATATTTTCTTATCTTTTTTTATTTCTCATTCTGTGGTTTTCTTCTCTCTATTTTGTTATCTATATCTCCCTCTTTATTTACTTCCCGAATCTCTTTATGTTTAGCACATTGATGAGTTTTTAAGTAGATTTAGTCTACCGTAGTAAATGTGTGTTAAGAGTATTGAGTGGGATAGATGACTTTTTCATCTATGGCATCCATTTGATCATCTTGTGTGTATAATTTAGCCATGCCCTACTTTTGTAACATAGCACCATCCTCATAACTAGTGTGTCTACGATGTCCTAACACTTTTATCTTTCATTTTGCACTTCTTTTATTCATTTGTACATATATCCATTCATCAATATCTACCATCAATTTATCAACTTTGATGTCTCTTTCTGATTTTTAATGACCACTTCTTTAGTATCTTAGTAATACCCATTAAGAGGTGGTAAATGTTTCATTACATTTTGTTGCTTCTACACTATCGAATTTATCTATCTCTAGAGTTGATGATGTAAGTGATGGCTTGGTGTCAAAGTGATTGTTAGCATCATCTTCAGTAACTATTATTTAGCAATTGCATTAGAAGCTATCCTCTTTAGCAAGTGAAGTGGTATAGAAAGTGATGGTCTAACATCACCATCATTATCATCTCTAGTTTCATCAACAATACCTTCCTCATCATTATCTTCATTAGCTTTGACGCCAAATTCATTAGTTTCAAAGAATAATTTAAGTGATAACCCAATGTCACCATCATTATCAGCATCATCTTCAACATTCTTCCTTACCATCAATGATTTTAATGATAATCCAACATCATTGTTGTCATTATTGTCATTACTCATTCAAAACATTCATCACTAACATATCATCGGTGTCAATACTCCTTCATTGATTACAAAGCTATAAATTTTAAATGCTATAGTCTATAAATGGCAACTTCATTTATTCATTTTTTCGTATTTGACAACAAAGAATAATTTTGAGCATTGTCAATTTAATGGTAAATCTAACTTCAACATCATTAAAATATATTTCTTATCTTTAAGAGGATGTTTGTACTTGCTGCTTAACATTTTATTATTAAAGGGATGTGATATGTTTCTTTCTTAATCTTCTTCTTCTTTATCTTTTGTTTTAATAATGAATACAATCTCATTTCAATTATCTACATTTATTAGTAGCATTATCATTTATTTTGTACTTATAATTTCATTTAATCATTTACACATCATATGATTTGCTAAGCCTATATTTGATTTAAAGAATATACTTTTGAATTGTTAACAAGTAGTTTTTGGACCATTTACAATTACAAGTCAGAGAGTTATTCCTAATGAGTCTTAAGTGTTATTATGCAAGTTGTTTATAAAACAATCATGCTACAACACTACTTGTATAAGAATAACTATTGTGTGATTAGATCCAGTAGCTACAAGTCAGGGCATTATTATGAATGTATAATTCCACATAAGGTATTTGAGGTTTCATTGGTCTCAATGATGCTCCATAAATTGCATGATAAGAATAATGATTTGAAAGGTTTTCTTGATATTGACGTCATGGGCTTCTCAACTACTTTCCCCACAACTATTAAAGATATTCTACAAATCATATCCAAAACCTTATTTGTTAAAGAATGTTGATCTAATTAGGGTTTTCTTAGTAAAATTAATTTCTAAAAATTATATTTTCAAGACAAGGTATTTTAAATTACTTTCAACTTATTCTACCAATTTTTAAATTTCTACCTTATATACCAATGTAAAAATTTTTATTGATTTTTAGAATGCAAATTTAGAAACTAATGAGCAAAAATTTATGGTTCATTCCTTTAGTGATGTTACAAATAAGACTTATAGTTTTCATCTTTGTAATGATGTATTTGAGTTGTTATTTGATGATCATACATCACAATATGTATTCATTCAAATTGTTGGTTACTTGCTTCATGATCAAAGTTTGAATTCACACTTGAATAATGTTGTAACATTTACGGCATTCATTCCAAGTAATATTATCATTTTTGTTTGTTTGTCAAGATTAGTAATGATTTGATGATCTAGTATGTCATGTATATATGATCATTTATACACAAGCATTTAGTGTTAAAGATTTGTAATTAGATTCTAGATTTTGATGTCCAATCTAAATAATATTCTAAAGTTTCATGTTTTGTTGAACTATCTAATATCTAGTTGGTTTTTAGATGGCTAAGCAACAAATTGTGTTAGTCTTCTTGGTCCTATTACGCATATGAAATATATTTTCACATACCATTTAGTTATTATAAACATTTTTTATAATAAATAAATTTTCTTAATTGTAAAAATGAATTGGTATTATAATTAGGTGGGAGACTTACATTCAACAAATTAAATATTATAATTTTCCTAGTTCTTATAACTTTTGCAATGATGAAGGATATTTGTTTAATGTTTGTGATTTTTTGCTGAAGAAAAAAGATGCTAAGGAATAATATCAATGCAAAAATTGAAACCAATGTTGACAATAATATTATTGTTTATGGTAAAAATTATTAATGTAAGGTTTATATTAAGTAGTTAATGAGCGGCGAGGTACCCCTACGCCCAACCATACAAATATGAGCATTCACACGCGATTTGGTCGAACTCCGAGGATTAAGTGCTTATGCGCTTACGTAGAACAAGGATGAGTTATGCAGTTGTTGTCTTCTCCAGCTTACTTGTAAGGCACAATTGTATGGTTAAGTAAACTTGAGGTATATGATTTTTATGTTTTTCCTTTATATTTTTTATCCTGGTCTCCTAAGTGTGTGCAATGAAAATATTTAATTAACTAATGGGTTTTGTAACTCTAACGTGAATCAAATCCTAACACTAGCATCCGTTCCCACTCTTCGAACACATCCTGAACCAGTGTAACACTATTGGGATTACCAAACACTAGTTGTTACTAGGTTACCAAGTGTTCCACGTATGCTCGAAGTGGTCGTGCTGAGTGTGCTAATTCATTGATAATTGATAATTAATAATTCTATGGAAATAACATTAATTAACTACTAAAAGCATCAAATAACAATAGACAGCATTAAATGCAATAATTAAGCTATTCTAAATGTTGCAAGGTTTATCACAAAGTTCATCTTTATTTCCGGACACAAGGTGTGCTCTGGTACACAATGCTTGAATAAAGATCCGTTCACTTTATGACTCCTACTATGGGCACTCAGAAATAATTCTAACTCTGGAATAGAAAAACTACAAGAGTTTGGCTAAGGGACTGAAAAACTACCTCCCAAGACCAAGCGCCCATGTCTCTTATTTATAGCCAATGAGACAGGCTCTGACATCGCATGTTCGATGTTGCTTGGCCCATCCAATATCATGTATCCAATATCGAGGATCCGATATCATGGATATGATATTGTGGGTTCGATATTGGGTCGCTTATTTGTGACTCATCAACAGTGAAATGCTAGTAATGCAAAATATGTTGGTATTTTACCACATCTTTTTGTTTTTATCTCTAATCCTTTTGTTATTTTAAGCTTAAACACAAATGTTGGTCCCAAGCCTTGCATACAAAACGAGGAGGGTTAGCGTCAGTTTGGCAACCATCTATAAACCTTACCAAATCTCATGGATAAGTTTGTTTTTAGATTTTGTAGACAATAGGACATTTTCCAAATGCAATGTGCAATAGTCATAAAGCCAGGTTGCTATGAAAATGGACAAGGACTTGTCATGACGTCCTCTAGCAATTATGCACAACATTGTCGCTTAAATGTTGTAAAAAGTAAATAAGCATTCCCACATCAGGGATGATTGTATGATAAATCCAAGTACAGAAACTTTGTACGACAATCTAAAACATTAACACTCACAATGAAAAGACCTCTGAAATTACTAATTGCTACATCATTGTTCAAGCAAAGTCACCAAAAGAAAGACCACAAAAAATATAGGAAAAAGCAATCAAAGATAATTTGAAGAAACTACAAATAAATAAATATCAAGCTCTTCATAGAGGCAAATGGTAAAAAAGAACTCATGTAGCCAACTTCATTTTCATGAGATAAGGCTAGGATGATGATAATAATGATAATTGATGAATGGTGAGGTACCCCTACACTCAGCCATACGAATACGAGCGTTCACACATGATCCAGTCGAACTCCGCAGACGGGCTAGTTGTGGTATCTAGATAGTTACACGTTGATCGCAATTCACTATCGTCCCACCTAGACTAGTATTTGCTTTGTCACGTATGGTTTAGTCCAAAGTGAGATGTATGATGTGGTCCTAAACTAGTGGTACTCCTGGAGACAATGGAAAATAACTTTGATTAAGCTAAGAGGGAATGAGAGAAGAGAGTCTAAGCTAACCTAAGTGCAATGAGCATCCATCCTTAATCATTCATACACATCTTGGACCTTGTGTACTACTACTAGGATTACCAAGCGCATGTCCTAGGTATGCTACTAGGATACTAAGTAGTCACACTTAAATGCTTGTGATTAAGTCGTACTCATTCTGCATTTAATAACAGAGATAGGAGAGGAAGGTAAAGAGATATTATGTAAGAAAGCAATAAATAACAGTTAAAGCTAAGTGAATGCTGCAATGATTAAGTAATCTCAATCTTTATTACCAGTCATGTGCATGTCCAAGTATGTCACACTCGAATAAAGGTTCCATACAATTACAATCATCACACTATGGGCATTCATTGGGGAAAGGGTTGAGAGGAACTAAAAACTGACAAAAAGATTCTACTCTAATGTTAACTTTTCCTATGACTCTCCCGTGCACCCAATTGTGTACTAATAGGCTCACACAGGAACCACAATATCGTGTATCCGATATCGCTTATCAGGCCACGATATTGCGTACCCGATATCGGGGGTTTGATATCGAGGGTCTAATATTGGGGGTCTGATGTCAAGGGTCTGATGTCAAGGGTCCGATGTCAAGGATCCAACATCAAGGGTCCAACATCAAGGGTCCAACATCAAGTGTCCAACATCAAGGGTCTGATATCAACATCTGACAAACCATGATTCATCATACCCCCACGATTGAATAACAACTCGTCCTCAAGTTAAACAAAATGAGAACGAGTCCAATTGATTACACAATGGATATGTATGGGCTTATTGACTAACTAGGAATTATTCATGCTGTAGTGTGGGATTGAACAAAATAAAATTGGGACACAGACATAGAATTACAAAATTTATTGAAACTCATGTGGTTCCTGGTGGTGGTGGCTCCTCCATGGATGTCTTTCCTTTGTCCTGCACTCCAAGCTTCTAAGATTGATACCGTTGAAGAAGCACCTAATGTTTCTCCTCTTCTATCTGAGGATTATGAGCTGTCCATGCTGATGTTCCAATGGTTGATGGAGTCAGCACTTCCCATGGACACGGGAACTGTGGGAACACTTGATTGGCCTTGACATGCCTTGCTACAAATAGCCGTCATTCCTCTTCATAAGCTCGAGCCCTGACCTCTCCACCTTTTTCTTGGCCAAATTGTGTAGTGATAGGAGTTCCCTAATGGATGCTGAATGATTATGCCTTCTGCTCTGCATGTTTTGCATGAGGTCCTTGGCCTTTGCCTCCCCCTCGGCATTTAGCTACACCTTGAGAAGGTCCTCCTTGTTGTCCTCTTTTAGGGGTCATCTATAATCGCACAAAGATCAATTGTTAGTAAGGTAATTGAAAGAAGTTCAATTATTTCATACCTTACTCATTACCTTTAATAAATGTTGAATTCTTTGCTTAGTGTGATTTTTTTCAAGGAAGTTGCCCTAAAAGTTTAATGTCAGACCTAATTTGTTTAGGTGACACATAAAAGGACATGTAATGGTTTTGAGGAACATTTGATAAAATGATGATAAAGGAAAGAATAGATTTGGCAATGAAGTACTCAGAGGGTATAAAATGATGTGGTGGTTTGCAACAAGTACAAATTACAAAAATCACGCAAGTGGGTCCTCCCCAAAGCAGGTTCCAACCTATAATGCCCTTGCATAACCACACCTTAAAATGTCTGTAGGCACTAGAAGGGTTAAATGTAATCCACACCAGTTCCACAAAACACACACATGTAGATACCACCATGATGAGGTATGAATTCAATGCTACACAAGACATGGGTCACAAATACATGAACAGCAAGATGAGGCGAATTGTAGAAGGGATTGCAGAGATTGGGACATGCGGTAATTGACCCAAGGCACAATGAATCTTAAGTGTAGGATGTGATTAATGTGTCATTAGCTTGTCACTCCAAAATCAAGACCAAGTCCATTCCTTCGATTAGTGACATCACATTGTTTCATCCAATGATGGGCAACCATAAGAGCATCATGACAGCAAGGTGTACGATCACTTGGCATTTTGTCCAAGGGAGGAGTGATTTGGAATCTATGGCACACACACACAATTTTTCTTTGATCTTTTCTTGTGTGGTTCATCTTCTTTAATTAATAAATTTATTTCAAGTTGCTTTGGCACTGTGTTCTTTTCAATAGTGAACCGCAGAAGCCACCAACCTTCAGGCATGGGTGCATGTCTTTCCAGTGGGACCTCCTAGAATAGCATTGAGTTTCTTTATTGAGTGCCTTTATTACTCTTACTCCCATTTTTCGTTAGATCTACAAGGATCTTAGTACAACCAGGCTGCATGATAGCACCTACAGATGTCACCAAAGAGAATCCACAAGTCCCCTTGATGTCACACCCTGGCCATTCCTTCTTAGTTCATCATTCTCTGCTCTGGGCATAATGAGCACAAAATTACTTTTAAGTTTTTATGATAATAAGAATATCATCATATCCAGAGTAGAACCTCTTATTAATAGAATGGTTGGGTGGATGTGGTGGGCTCGTTGTCCAAATAATTAGTTACTCGAGACTTAATAGCAAAGAACAACATCTCAACCAACGAGTCACATGAGTGCTTTATTCATAGATGAGATTACTCATAAAAAGATAAAAAGATGAAACAATAAATTGAAAGATGAAAAACTGGAAAACAAAAAATTGTAAAATTAAAGAAAAGGAAAAATATTTATTAATTTTTCTTGTTAGAATGGTGGATATCCCCCATAACTAAACTTTTGATCATGGTGAGAATTAATAAATGGAAGGTTTGGATCCAAGCATTTTGGAAATATTGGGACCTAATCATATCCAAACCACTGGGTGTCTTTTGATGTCGTGGTTGGAATGTACCCAAATTGGGGTGCACACAATGTGTTAAAGTTGACATAGTGGGGCAAGTTAGAAGGTGAGTTTAATTGATACGGAGTTGACCCACTATGGCACCCTTGACCATAAGATGGTATGCAAGGATTAATATGTCTCCCTACATGGCTATATTCATTGGGTTGCATAGTTCTTGGAGTGTTGATTGGTGGCTTGGATAAGGTAACATGAGGCATTGAGTTTGAGGAGAAGGATGCACCACAATGTTGAACTTATGTTGAGTTGGAGGATGCAATGGTCTCGGAACTGTGCTATCCCTTTCTACGACCATGCCTAAAGAAAGAATGTTTTTTGAGTACCTCCACTGCTATTGATAGTGGCAGCACAAGTAACGTTCGTGGGTTGGTGCTATGGTGCAAAACCTTCTGGTACAATTGGTGGCAATGTAGAAGGAGGTGAAGGATGAGAATATTGAGGGTGAGGAGAAGTGTAATGCACATGAGGTGGTGATCGTGTTGGATAGGATATGGGTTGATAGTATTTAGAAGAATGATAACAATGTAACGAGATAGAGGATGTTGACCTAGTTAGGGAAACAGGATGCTGAACCTGATAAGCGCTTGGGTTCGGATGATATGAAGGGTGCGACCAATTTGAGGGTGGCCTCCCCCACAACTAAAATTTTGGCCACTGTGACTGAACACGATATTTTTGTACGAGCTCTGGATGTAACATTCTTCCCCAATGCTCATGTAAATGTGACAAGATGGGGCATTGACCTTTGGAATGATCGTACAGGAAAATGTTACATTGATACATATGATTAGCAGTTGAGTTCTTATTCTCTTCAACCCTTCTTTCCAATTGTCTAAGGGTGTTCCATCCTGCTTCTTAGATCATCATGGTTCTACCTCTAATAGTGTTGGCATATTCTCCACATTTTTCATGTATCCATTCTGTCATCTTATTGATCTTTGCCTCAATTTTATCTAGTGATTGTAGTATTGACAAAGATGATTCCACCTCCTTGAGGTGAGTTGATTTCTCCTCTTCATGATCATGGACCTTTGCTAATTCGAGATTTTGGTCCCATTGAGAGCTTTCAACATTCTCCCATTTAGCCATTTCTCCTTCTTCTTTTGCTACTCACTTAATAAGCTCTTGGAATTGATGGGTTCATAGCTCGTATAGTTGACCTCAGGCATACATCCCCAGGGTTTCCCTTGTTTCATTACAGAGCCCATCCATGATATGGTACATTAGCCTTTTCTCGGAGAACCCATGGCCTGAGCAATTGCTTAACAATGAATAGTATCTCTCTAAGGCCATGTCAAAGGGTTCATGTTGCCCCTGTTTCCATTCTTGGATTTGTCTCCTCAAGGCTGACACTCTTGCATAGGTTTGATATCTTTCATTAAATAGTTCTACCATTATCGGCCAACGTTGAATTGACTTTGGTCTTAAGGACCTGTACCATTCTTTTTCTTGGCCAATGAGTGTTGTAGGAAAGAGCTTAAGTTTTTGTCAACCATTATCAATATTGTTCCATACACAGGCATTATGGAAGGCTTGTAAATAATGTTGCGGATCTAAATCATAGCCTCTTGAAAACTTGGAAAAGTTATTTAAATCAAGCCTGGGTAGATAACTTTCCTTGTGATGCCTACGGGATATTTGAATAGCCTCTTGTATATCCATTAGGCTCTTAGTGGCCAGTAGGGGTTCATCGTCACTAGGTAGGTTATGAATTTGTGAATTGGGACGATGTTGTCTTCGTTTATGTACATAGAAGACCCCTGCATAAGATTGAGTACTCCAAACTTCATCTTCATCATCATATAATTCGTTGGTTCTCTAATGAATGGCCTTACTAATTGTTGTATTGTCATAGTCTTGTGAGAGAGACATTGTTGTGAATAGTGTGTGACTTAATTGAAATTAATTTCTTTTCTAAAAGATATATCATGAATACTTTGTTACAGCAACCTTGTATGATATAACTAATCTAAATAACTAGCACCGTCCCTGGAAATGGCACCAATGATGAGTGGCAAGATACCCCTACACTTAACCATATGAATACGAGCGTTCACGCACGATCTGGTCAAACTCCATAAACAGGCTAGTTGTGGTATCTAGATAGTCACACGTTGATCGTAGTTCGTTGTCTTCCCACCTGGACTAGTAGTTGCTTTATCATGTATGGTTTAGTCCAGAGTGAGGTGTTTGATGTGGTCCTAAACTAGTGCTACTCCTAGAGACAATGGAAAATAACTTTGATTAAGCTAAAAGGGAATGGGAGAAGAGAGTCTAAGCTAGCCTAAGTGCGGTGAGCAGCCGTCCTTAATCATCCATACACATCTTGGACCTTGTGTACTACTACTAGGATTACCAAGCACATGTCCTAGGTACACTACTGGCATACCAAGTAGTCATACATAAATGCTCATGATTAAGTCATACTCATTCCACGTTTAATAACAGGGATAGGAGAGGAAGGTAAAGAGATATTAAGTAAGAAAGCAATAAATAACTGTTAAAACTAAGTGAATGCTGCAATGATGAAGTAATATCAATCTTTATTACCAGTCATGTGCATGTCCAAGTATGTCACACTCGAATAAAGGTTTTGTACAATTACAATCATCACACTGCGGGCATGCACTGGGGAAAGGGTTGAGAAGAACTAAAAACTAACAAAAAGATTCTACTCTAACACTAACTTTTCCTATGATGTGCCCAATTGTGTATTTATAGGCTCACACAGGAACCACGATATTGTGTATCCGATATCGCTTGTCAAGCTGCGATATCCCGTACTCGATATCAGGGGTTGGATATTGAGGGTTTGATATTGGGGGTCCAATGTCAAGGGTCAAATGTGAAGGGTCCAATGTCAAGGGTCCAACATCAAGGGTCCAACATCAAGGGTCCGATGTCAAGGGTCCGACGTCAAGGGTCCAATGTCAATAGTCTGACATCAAGGGTCTAATATCAGCGCCTGACAAACCATGATTCATCAATAATGAAACACAAATGTTGAAAGTGATGTAAATGTTGTTAGGGTGATGGCCATCCTGAATACCAATAATTGATTTTCCTCTTGGTTTTTCAAAAATATTAATCATAAGATCATATACATATGTGGACATCCTTAAAATTGGAAATTTTGTGCTTTATGTTATTTTTTATGTTTTCTACTTGGTACTTTGAAATTTTTTGCTTATTATCAATATTACTTTTGGGTTGTGATATTCTTCCATTCCCCTTCCAAATTATCATGAGATTATAAATGGTATACGATGGAATTAGAAATGGTGTATGTTATCTGACTTGTTTAGATCATGTGGCTTGTGATTGTGTTATTTACATGTTTCCCAAAGGAATATGCTATGATAATGTCATGCTTTGATTAAGTTATATCAAAAGTATCACATTGGGTATATGGCCTATGAGTATATAAGTCATAGTTTTTTTTTTGAGTTAGCAAGGCATTACTTAATTGGTTAAAGCATGTGACTTGTGTTGGAATCCGAAATAAGTGAAACATATATACACTCCAAGATATATAGTTCAATTAAAACTTTATATAACTCAACGTTGCCCACCAAGATTGAACCCATGACATGGAGTTTCCAAATTAAGTATCTTACCCCTAGGCTAATACCTCATTGTTGGGATACAAGTAATTGAAGTTTTGAAATATAAATTTTGGGGGTGTTGGACTTGAAATATTTTTTTTAACAATATTTAGGTGGAAGGGATTTTACACCCCCAAAAAAATATTAATAACAAGTAAAAAATCTATTTAAAGTAAATCACAAGCTTGACATTAATTAAACATCATCAAACAAACATTGAAAGAAAAAACTTTCTAATTTTAGGACAGTATACCTAGGTGCACAACTTTACAATTGTTACTTTGAAAAAATTAAGCGAAGAAAATTATTTATTATAAGGGTGAAAGGTCCTAGTCGTAACAAAGTTTATAGTTTTCAACATTCATATTTGAACTTAACATAGCAAAAGGATTTGAGATAGAAAGTTTTGACTTAGTACCAATATTTATATCAAAGCAAGAAAGTGGTACCACTAATGGAAGATCTTCACCCTATTACTTGTTATTAATTTCATGTTGAGAATTTTTACCATCAACTATGATCTTCTTGGTAACATTAGTTTTAATATTTAAATTAACAATATTCTTATTAAACAATGAAAAAATTTCCTTATAAGTTATTTGTCTCAGCTACTTAATATGTTATCTATTACTAGCAAAAATATATATAGAAGCTTTTATCTTCTTTGGATTCTTTATTGCCATTTGATTATTCTTATCATTGATATTAACTTGGTTTTTCATATCTTCAACTTTATATCATTTTTTTCTATCTTCAATTGCAACACAGTTTTTCTTTTATTCTAAATATTTTTTATTTAGTAGTAAAGGAGAAGAATTAAACAGATGTCATTCATAATAGCAAAAGCTAAAAGAATGAGGAAGATTATAATATATAATTGGTTGAATATAAGCGATGAGCAGCAAGGTACCCCTAAGCCCACCCATACAAATCACAAGCGTTCACGCACAATCCAGTCGAATTCCATTGATGGAACTAGTTGTGGCATCTAGATCACTATGCCTTGATCGTGGTTTGCTATCTTCCCACTTGGACTAGTGGGAACCGTGTCACGTATGGTTTAGTCCAAAGTGAGGCATATAATTTTTATTATTTTATATTTTATTGTTCTACGATTAACAATAGGTTCAAACTTAATTTATAATTAATTCAACTAATCTAATTGCTAATTAATAATCAACTACCCTAACATAAGTATCTGATCCCACTTCCCATGCACATCCTGAACACATATAATATTGCTGGGTTACCAAATATTAAGCGTTGCTAGGATTACCAAGAGTCATATGCATGCTCGAAGCAATTGTACTTATGTGCTTAATTAATTAACATGCATTAAAATGTAAATATTAACTAAGTACATGAAAAGTAAATTGCATGGAAAGTAAATCTAATTTAAGTCAAAGTGCTACAATGAATAAGAATCAATCTTGATCTTATTGTCATTCATGGAATATGTCCAAGTACATTGCCACTCAAATAAGACTCCATACAATTGACTCAAATCCACTCTGTGGGCATTCATTGACTGTTCTATAAGATTATGAAATAAAACTACAAGAGTTCAGCTACTCTATTGACAAAACTATGAACAACTACTGTAAAACTTTTACCCAAACTGTGCGCCCAAGTGCTATATTTATAGGCTAGCCCATACACCTCAATATCAGATATCCAATAACGCATCTAAGGGCCCGATATTGGGTATTCAATATCAAGGATCAAATATCGGAGCTAGGTAAATCATGACTCATCATACCCTCACAATTGAATGAAAAATTATCCTCGAGTTAAACAAAATGAGGAACAAGTTCCTTACAAAATATTGGGAATGTATGGGATTATTGACTAATATGCAAACTATTGACTAACTCTGAGTGCTACTTTAGAAAATTTTATTCTAGTGGATGCATACAAAATGAAAGCGTGACATAAAGATTGGACATACATTAAAGATTACAAAATTTGCAAAGGTCTTCAGGAATCTACTGAAGATGATTCTTCTTGTTGTCACTAGCGACGACAAACTTTTAACCTTGATTGTTATGTCGATGCTTCTCTAGTTATGCAGAACATTCTTAAAGGGTGGACTAAAATTTCTTCTCATCGCCCCATGGATCTAGTAAGCATGTGAATTTTGAGCTACTATCTTATATGTGCTATGATTTGCCCATGGTCATATCCTCTGTTGTGCCTTTCTTGGCTTTATTTTCGTGCCTAGTAAAAGACCTTCTTCCTTGGGTTTTTCTTTTAGCATCACCTACAGTCATTAAAGGATCAACATTAGTTGTGGTCAATTTTCATTAATAATTAACCCTTTTTGGATCCCTTAGTTTTCTTTTAAGCACAAGGTGATTATAGCATACTATGCCCAAGTCTATGAGGTAACTAAAATCATTAAGCTATTCACATTATTTTGATCAATTACTCTTAGTTACCATGACGTCCAAAAATAGGATGTTGGAAAATTTTAAAGTCGGCATCCCTAGCCCCCATGACTAATAAGAGTAACTCCAGAAGCACATAGGTTTTTGAATAATTGAAACCAAAGGTCTAATTCAGAAGATGGCCAAGGAATATTAATGGAAATGGAAATAGAAAAGTAGGAAAAATTGATGAAATAGATGAGAAGTAGTCCCAAAATCATGCATAAATCCAGAGAAATCATCATTGTTGTTCTAGAAGATGTGAAGGCTAGTTTAAAGCCATGATCACCAAAAGTTATGCAAGTGGATCCTCCCCAAAGTAGGCTCCTGCCATAATGCCCTTGCACAACCACTTCTATATATGTTCATGGGAACTCAAGAAGTTAAATGTAGACAATGCCTTTGTTCCAAATAACACACAACTACTGTGGTTAGGATGTTGCACTATACTACACAAAACCAAAAGGCTCATAATTGCATGTAGCAGTGAGGTAAATAATGGAATGAGAAGGGATTGCAAAGATTGAGATGTAAGGTACTTGACCATGTCCACAATAGGTTCTTGTGACAAGTGTGATTAAATTGATCAACATACCTATCTGTCCAAGTTCAGACCAAGTCTATACCATGAACAGTGACCTCACATTGATGTGTTCCATCCTACCAACCACCATGAGTTCACAACCACCTCAAAGAACAATCATCACTCCAAAAAGAGAAGAAAAGAGACGAAGGAAGGAAGGACCTTGGTTAGAGGGGTGCCTTCAAGCATGGGTAACGTGTCTTTCCAGCCGCATAACCAGTGCTTGTAGCCCATTATTGTGTCTAAAGGGTGTGCTTTGAATTCCCATTACTGTTTATTATTGATTTTTTTGTCTTTTCCCTCTTTTTTATGTGTTTTGTGTTTTGTTTTGTTTTGTTTTTTGTTTTTTTTTGTTTTGAATGGAAACCACACCATGCAAAGACAAAGCTTCCTTTTTATTGGTCTATGGAGAAGTGATGATACATTCCAAGAGGAGTCATAAACCACATGAAGGAAGTTAAGCAGAGAACCCAACAAATCCCCTTGAGGTCACATCATTTGCCATTCCCGCTTGGTCATTTCCTCTTTCTTCAAGGTACAATGATCATTAATTAATTTTAGTTTTATAAAACAAGAACCAAATTGTTTCCATGAAAAAGACCTTTTATTCAAAGAACTAGAGGGATGGATGAGGTGGTCTCACTGCTTTACACAATTACTTACCCAATCATCTTGATAACATACCACAAAAAACCCAACACATAGTGTTGACTTCTGCATCATGACTTGGCAATTTTATTAATAAAAACATAAAATGCATTGATAAAACATAAAGAGAATGACTTAAGATAAGAGAAAAATATAAAGAAAAGAAAAATATTAAGAAATGGAAAACATGTGAAGAATCAGAAATTTCCAAAATTGATAAGTAAATCAATTGCTTCCATGCATCTTTGGAACAATTTTATATTCTCATTTTCAAGCCACTTGGTGTCTTGTGGTTTAGTGGCTACTACATAGACTGGCTTTTGCTCACACACTTGCTCCTAAAATTTATGGTGGGTTGGTATAGGGATTGTGTTAATATTTTGAACTTGTGACCCACAACTGCACCCTTTATCATTATTGGTAATGCATGGATTCTTCTATCTCTCCACTATGATAGGTTTATCGTTTATGTCTTGTGTTGGAGTGGTGATGGTTGTTGGCTTTTGCATATGATTAGGAGACATCATTTTTGTGAGGAAGGTTGTTGCATTAGATTGGCCTTGTGCTAGTTCAGGTGATTTAGTAGGTCCATGAGTGTTTTGCCTCAGCTTACGACCTTTCCTCCAGAAGGGATGCCTCTAACATTGCGGTTGAGATTTACTAGCATTATCATTTATATGTATGTTCACAACACAAGTGGCATTCTCTCATTGATGTTGTGATGCTGAGCCTTCTTATGTTGTTGGAGGTGACATATGGTGAAGGTGAGTATGAAAATATTGAGGATATGATGCAAGGTGAGAGGTGTGAGGTGGTGATCTCGTATAAGATGTTGCGGGATAATGATATTTGGGAGAGTGGTAGTAGTGATTTGAAGCAGAGGAAGTAAAACTAGTTGGTGGAACATGGTGTTGAACATAATATCCATGCTGGTTTGGTGGTGGCTTTACCCATGACTGTGGTTGTTGCCACTACAGTTGATGCTAGTGTTGAGGCTGGTAATAAGTCCCCCTAGGATAGTACGGTTGGTTTTGGGGTTGTCTAAAATTACTACATGGAAGAGGAAATCTCCTAGGCATGTGCTTTTGTACAAACTTCAGATTTAATGCCCCTACCCAAGACTCATGTAAATGCAACAAGACTGGGCAATGGCCCTTCAAATGGTCATATATACAAATGTCACATCCATTATCTTTATTTGTGGTTGAGTCTATAGCCTCACTTTCTTCAGCCATTTTTCTAGTTTGCCGATAAGTGGTCCTAGTTGTTTCTTGGTTGTTTTTTCCTCCTTTTGTTATGATCACTTGATTTGCTCTGTGTCACTCTCTCCTCTATGGTGTCTACACAAGTTTTAACTTTCTCATTCCTCCCTTCCAACATCTTGCCTAGCTTTACTTCAAGCTTGTTAATAAAATTTTGTATTGGAAAGGTTAGTTGTAAAACCATCTCATTGAGAGCTACCTTTTTTTCTTCATCATAAATATGGACCCTTTTCTTTTGAAGAGTTGGGTCCTAGTTGTTTTCCTCTACATTCTCCCATTTGCATAACTCTCCTTCTTCTTTTGCCACACGCTCAATCAACTCTCAGATCTAATGGGTTCGTAGCTCGTATAATTGATGTGGAGCATACATCCTAATGGTCTTCCTTATTTCATTATGAAGCCCATCTATGATGTGGAAAAGTTGCCTTTCCTCAAAGAAACCATGGGTTGGGCATATATGTAGTAGTGTGTAGTATCTATCTAAGGCCACATCCAAGGGTTCATGATTTTCTTGCTTTCACTCTTGGATTTGTCTCCTTGGGTTGGATACCCTTGCATAGGTTGGATCTGACATCATGGAAGGATTGTATATCATGTTGTGGATCCGAGTTGTAGCCTCCCACAAATTTAGGGTTATTGTTTATATCAAGCTTGGGTAAGTGACTATCCCTGTGATGCCTGTGAGGTATCTTAACTGCCTCTGTGATCTGCATTAGGCTCTTGGTGGCCAACAAGGGTTCATCGTCATCAGACATGTTATGATGAAAATTTCTATTTCTATTTGTTTGATTGTGATGATCTTGTCTATGCTCATTGTGATGTCTTTGATTTTACCCTTGGGTTCGATTTCTATCTTTGTCTTAACCCCGTAGTGGAGCTCTATCTTTATACTTATGTTCATCTTTGTCAAAACTAGACGTTGAGGAGGAAGAGAAAGATGAGGAATTGGGAGAATCACCATGGCTTCTATGGTTCTCCCCATGATCCCTTGATTTATCTTGTCTAGGTTTAGAGGAGGTTGTAGGCCTTGAGGCCCTCCTTGATCTAGGACTTACTCCATCTCCTTTAGGATTGTTTGCAACAGTTGAATGTAGTCTTTGAGTGTCGTAAGGATCTAAATGAGTATGGGAAACCCTTGCTCGATGTTGTTCACTCCAATTTTCTTTAGTATAGATCCTACCATTTCTCCTATGTGAAGAAGACATGATTTTACCTAATCATGTGTGTGATTTAAAATATTAATATTTTCTAAAAGATAGATCATTAATACCTTTATAGTGATCGTGTATAATATAACTAATCTAGCTAACTAGCACCATCCTCGACAATGACACCAATGATGAGTAGCAAGGTACCCCTATGCCCAACCATACAAATCATAAGCATTCATGCATGATCTGGTCGAATTCCATGGACAGGACTAGTTGTGGCATCTAGATTGCTATGCCTGGATCATAGTTTGCTATCTTGCCACTTGGACTAGTGGTAGCTTTGTCATGTATGGTTTAGTCTAAAGTGAGGCATATGATTTTTATTATTTTATATTTTATTGTTCTACGATTAACAATAGGTTGAAACTCATTTTATTATCAATTCAACCAATGTAATTGCTAATTAATAATCAACCACCTTAACATAAGTATCTGATCCCACTTCCCATGCACATCCTAAACACATATAATGTTGCTGGGTTACCAAACGTTAAGCGTTGCTGGGATTACCAAGAGTCATATGCATGCTTGAAGCGATCATACTTATGTGCTTAATTAATTAACATGCATTAAAATGCAAATATTAACTAAGTACATGAAAAGTAAATTGCATGGGAAGTAAATCTAATCTAAGTCAAAGTGCTACAATGAATAAGAATCAATCTCGATCCTATTGTCATTCATGGAATATGTTTAGATACATTGCCACTTGAATAAGACTCCGTACAACTGACTCAGATCCACTTTGTGGGCACTCATTGACTATTCTGTAAGATTATGAAATGAAACTGCAAGAGTTTAGCTACTCTATTGACAAAACTATGAAAAACTAATGCAAAACTATTACCCAAATTGTGCATCCAAGTGCTATATTTATAGGCTAGCCCTAATATTGAAGCTAGGCAAATCATGACTCATTAATAAGTCTTTCATCCTACCTATAATACTAAGTCTTGTTTATGATTGAGAATGTTGATTTCAATAAAAAAAACATTTATGAAAGCCAAGAGTTGCACAAATAGACTCTATATGCTTAATGGAACAAAGAAGATCAATAATTCCCTATTTAACTCTTTGAAAAAATCAATGGAAAATTATATCAATTGACAAAACATTGAACTTTAGCATATTCTTCAAATTGGATATTAAAATATAAAGTTGACTTACAAATGATCAACACTACAAGCTTATGTATAAAAGACCCTATATCTAGGACATGGTACACCATTGAAGCATTGCCTAAGTCAACAAGCAGAAAAAAAAAAACCAAGAATAATACTTGGCATGAAGGACTTGGATGTCATATTTTTTTATCACATTATTTAATTGTGAAACAAAACTTTGATTACGAAGCAGGTAACCCAAAATTTGAACAAACACATATTGTCATGAAAGCTCAAAAACTAATGACTCATATACACCATCAAGATGAACAGAATCATGTGTCTTAGTTACATCAACATTAATAGAAGAAGCCATCACAACTTTTTTCTTACAAACTTGTAAATATGCATTTTGTGAATCAATGAAAATTTCAGCATTGATAAAAGAAGCAAAAAATTTAACATTGGTCAAAGAGGTTAGGAGTAACATTAAGAAAAAAGATTATTCATCTATGACATCATTTGGATCATCCTATGTATAGGATTTAACCATTCCCCTATTTTGTGACATGGTAGTGTTTTCTTAACTAGTGTATCTACGATGTCATAACACTTTTTTCTTTCATTTCTTAATTCTTTTATTCATTTGTAAATGTATCCCTTCATTAGTATCTACCATCACTTTAGCTTTGATGTCACTTCCTCATTATTAATGAGTACTCCTTTAGCATCTCAGTAATACCCATTAAGAGGGAGTAAATGTTTCATTACATTTTGGTTGGGGGGTGGGGTGTTGGAACCCTAAAATAATTGTAATATAAGTATACCCCAAGATATATAACTTGACATTGACTACTAGAATTGAATCCACGACTTAGAGCTTTCAAGTCAAGAGTCTTATGACTAGGTTAACGTTGACTATGTCGAAAGCATTTGTTAGCCTTCAACGTGGTTAGTTTATCAATATTATTAGCTTTGATGTCTCTTCCTCATTGTTAATGAGTACTCCTTTAGCATCTCAACAATACCCATGTTTCATCACATTTTGTTGTTTATGAAGTGTCAAACTTATCCCTATCTAGAGCTGATAATCTAAGTGATGGCTCAGCATTTGTGTCATTGTTAATATCATCTTCAAAACTCATATTTAGCTAATACAAGCAAATATTTTTTTTGGGGTCTAATATCCCCCCTTCCACAAAAGATAATACAAACATATAATACATACAAGATGATCGAAATTCATTCATGGTATCATATTGATCATCTTGTGTGTAGGATTTAGCAATGCCCTTGTTTTATAACACAGCACCATCCTCATAACTAGTGTATCTATATAAAAGATAATACAAACAAATATTTTTTTGGGTCCAACATCTCCCCTCCCAAAAACATGATGAATATTTAAAAATTTAAAATTGAACTTGAGGTAAAGGGAAGCTAGTACAAGGGTATGGGGAGAAAATGCAAAGATAAAAAAAAAGCGGCCGTAAAGGGAAGCTAGTAAAGGTTAGTGGGAGCAAAAAACATAAAAGGGCTGAAACAATTTCTAAAACAAATACTCGAGAGATCTAATAACATCAATTATCTTCCATTTCAATCTAAAAATTAAAAATAACTCAGTCCTCTTTATCTATGCAAATATGTATGTTAATTATAACTATCACCCCATCGTTTTGTTGTTACCCTTGCTTTTTAAACTTTCGTTTAGGGTTAGCATGAGGGTAGTGAAGAATTAAAACTGTTGTTTCAAGCAATAGCGGCCGTCCGATCCATCGTATGTAGCCTATATATGGTAGCCAAGGCGGAAAACTGACTTGTATCTGCCTGCTAAAATATCTTATCTATCTTCAAGGATCTTTGCTGAGGAGCGACGGCGTAGAACGAGAACGATAACGAGGGAATCTTCTCTTCGATTCGAGTTGCTTTGTACGATTTCAGAGTCGTCACCAGCTTTCTGGTAGGTTTCCAAACCCTAGTTGTGTCACCTTTCCTTCATGTTATTAGGGTTTAGGGAGCTGTTGTTTTTTGTTGAGGGTTTCTGTGCTATCGGTATTTTGGATTCGACTCGATTTTGTTGTTTTCATAGATTTTAGCTGTTGTTTTAATATATGTTTTACCTGTATGTTGGATTACGTAGCTGCTGCTGGATTTCGATAAGTTTTAATCCCCTGCTGGATATTATTTGCTTATGCATCCTTAAACCCTAGGATTGGTTTTTGCTTGAAAGCGTGATTTCTTCCGTTTAGATGTGTAAATGGGAATAAGAAATGTGCCAATGTTTTCGAGTGAATACAATGGTGGATCTTAGAAACCTTCTTTCCGTATGTTAGAGCGGAAATGCGGATTTTGAAAATCTTGTGCTGCAATGTATGTGTATGTTTTTGCAGAAATGGATGGTTCGTTTTTTCCTTCCAAGCGAGGCAATGAGAGGGAACATTCAGAGGCGAACGGCCGTAAGAAATTCCGTAGCTCTGGCTCAACGCGTTCGACTCCGCCCCCTCTTCGTGTTGGCCCTGATGAAACCATTTTTCGAGTGCTCTGTGTAGCTCCAAAAATCGGAGGGGTTATTGGAAAGGAGGGAAGCATCATTAAACAAATCAGGACTGAAACAGGGGCGAAGATCAGAATTGAAGAAGGTGTGCTGGGATGTGAAGAGAGGGTTATTGTTATTGTGGCCCCTATATCGGAAAAAAAGAAAGGTAAGACCGACGATGCAGCAGTCGATGGTGCCACAGAGAATGAGGAAAAAGCAGCAGACGGTCAGAGCGGTTTAAAGGACGAGGGAGAAGATGGAAAAAGCAACGAAAAGGAGTGTGATAATGCTAAACAGACATCGATTGCTCCAGCACAGGAAGCGCTGCTGCGAGTGTTGGACAGAATTTTGGAAGGTGAAACAGATATCAAGGCAGAAGAAGGTGTAAAAGGTCCTACCATTGTTTCAAGATTGTTGGTTCCCACCAGTCAGGTCGGGTGTGTGTTGGGAAAGGGTGGGAAGATTATTCAAGAAATTCGGACCGAGACAGGTACCCAGATTCGAATTCTTTCAAGAGAACAAGTCCCTGCGTGTGCCCTTCCTTCTGATGAGGTTGTTCAGGTAAGATGTTCGTTTTCTTCAATTGGGGAAAGTAGCCCGTTTAGGCTATATAGAATAGAATTATAGCAATATATGATACGCAATCGGATGTGTTTTCCAGATCATGGGGGAAGTTTCCGCGGTTAAAAAGGCTTTATTGGCCGTCTCTGAACGCCTTCTCAAAAACCCTCCACGGGAGCAGGATCAAATTATTGGAGGCAGGCATGGTCCTTACACTGGTATTTCACCGTCTATTACTCCTGCAGATGGGTTCCACTCTAGGAAAAACCCGTCTCTTGGTGGTTCATTTCCTAGCGTTGACTATCATCCCAAGGCGCCTCCAGTTCCCCTCATGCGTGAGGCTCCGCCCAGCGCAAGGCCACCAGTTCAAGAGGAGATTCAGTTTAGGCTGCTGTGCACGAATGACAAGGTAGGTGCCATAATAGGAAAGGCTGGAGCCATAATCAAGGGGCTTCAGAGGGATACAGGTGCAGACATCAAGATTGCAGATGCTGTTTCTGATGAGGATGAACGTGTTGTTGTAATCACAGGGAGCTTGGTAAGTAATATAATCTGGTTGGGAACAAAAGAATATTTGATTGGTTTATTCTATTTTGTTTTGCTTTGCAATATTCGTTCATAAGGATATATATTCTGATTATATTGTGTTGAATATCGTAAAATTTAGGTCCCCGAGAGTAGGCTTTCGCCTCTTTCTCCAGCACAGAATGCCCTTCTTCGCGTGTACAACCGAATTGCCAATCCGTTTCCTGACAAGCCTGAGAAGAATAAAGCTGGCAGCGCAAGACTTCTAGTCGCTGCCAATCAAGTTGGCTGCTTGCTTGGTAAAGGTGGTTCAATTATATCAGACATGAGAAGACAAACAAGAACTGATATACGAATTTTCAACAAAGATAATTGCCCTAAATGCGCTTCACCTAACGATGAGCTAGTTCAGGTATTTCTTTGACCAGTTCTGGTTATTTGGTGTGCACGATGTTGTCGAGTGATTGATTTCCCTTTTCACTGCATTGTGGTTAATTGCAGGTAACTGGAGATAACGAGGGAGTGCAGGATGCTCTGATCCAGATAACAACAAGATTGATGAACAACCTTTATCCTGAAAAGCCCTTGCCAGCGGCAGGAGCAAGTGCATTTCCTGACCCATTGCACCCTGTTGCAACTTCCTTACCTCCGTATAGGGGAAGGCCTGAACCTTCATCACCTCCGAGACTGTATCCACATCTGAGGCCGGCACCGTTACAAGACATTGAACCTGCAGGACGTCTGTCCCATGTTGATCGCCCATCCTATCCCCACAGTCTGAATCGGCCGGTTGAAATGTCTCACAAAATTGACAAACCGGTTACTTCCCCACGACCATGGCCAATGCAGGTCAGTACATGTTTTTGCATACGGCTAATCCAAGTTTTAGCACATTCATACCAGCTAGTTTGACTGTTGCGCACTTATATTTGTTTGTATAATCATTTGTGCTTGTTACTGTGCTTTTTCGACAGGGTGCTGGTATTACTGGTGCTAGTGGACGAAGCCTACCAGATTACGGAAGAGGATTTCCTTCAAGAAGCGGTTTGGCTAGGTGAGGAAGGCTTTTAACGATGACGTTACCATGGTTTAGTTTAATCCTTGAGGCAATCATGTGAGTCACATCGATGTATTATTTGCAGCGCGAGTCAATCTGCAGTAGTTACAAATACAACAGTTGAGGTTCATGTTCCACTGCATGTTGTGGGTTCCATTTACGGTGATAATGGAGATAACTTGGACAAGCTTCGTCAGGTTTGTTGAACGAGGATACGAATAAATGAATATTCTCTATAACCTGAAATACCTTATTTCTCTATTGTTTCATGTTTAATATGGGGATATCAGATTTCTGGTGCCAAGGTGACAATGCATGACCCTCTTCCTGGAATGTCTGAAGTCATGGTTTTAATCTCTGGAACACCGGAACAAACAAAAGCTGCACAAAGTCTTCTGCAGGCTTTCATTATGAGTGGGCAATCTTCTTCTCCTTAACCATTGTAACTTCGGAGGTAATGCTGTTTATTAGGATTTGTGGGCTTTTATGAACTCAGCATGTTGCACTTTTTGTGCCATAGGGTATTTGTTTTCTGCTTTTAACAAATTAAAATTTTATCACAAAACATTTCAGTTTTGTTTTTATATTTTGTGCTTAATTCTATTATGAAACATTTCAGAGATTTTTAAAAAAATTTTGGTGCTTACTTTTAATCTCATCACTACTTAACAGCAGATGACCAAGAAGATCGGAGTAGGAGAGGAAAATAACATTGCAGATATGATATGTACAAAACAAAAACATTTATTTTGAGGACTGAACAATAGCGACTACATTCAAGATACAACAGTTGTTATCAGCAGTTAAAATACACTCTTTTGGTTAATGAGGGCTTCAAAGACTTCACAGTTCACATTTATCATTGAGACCGAACATTACCAAACAGAGAATCGAAACATAGTTATTTAAATTTCAGGAAGATGTTGGAACTATGCAAATTTGTAATTGTTATGGTTGACAGCCTTGCTCTTAGGCAATGGTTTTTTTTTAAAAAATTTTCCTGGATGTTAGGATTCAGTGAAAATGGCTTTTTCCTTAAATTATAGAAGAGTAGGTTCCTGGTCGAATATGCACTGAATATGGTATTAAGGATGGTTTTAATGTCTTTCAAAGATTTCTGAATGGAAATTCCACCTGTCTTGATTAAAACATTAATACCTTGAAACTGGTAGTCTTTGAAAATTTGCTTTTCGTTATACACATTGCCACCACAGAATTGTTACTGCCAGTGTCTAATTATATCATACCGTTAATACACATTGCCAGCTTAGAAAGAATTGTTAGATATTCAAATCTTGAACAGAGAAGTATCACAAAATATTTGTGTCTGGACCTGATATGGGATGAAAACTGCACGAATACATTGTCTATCAATATTCATAAAAACCTGATATAGTGGAACTTGTTGGAGAAGCACAAATGTTTTCTGGAACAATGCATGACATCTGAATAATATACTACCTAATGTTCTGTGGTTAAATTCTCATAATTTCATCCATTCATGCTTCATGATTTGATCAAGTGGAAGGAAACATAGTATTCCTGAACACCAAACCTTTTAAACTAATAAAATATCGAGGAAACATAGTATTCCTGAACACCATACCTTTTAAACTGATAAAATATCGTATGAAATGGTTTGTTTTTCTTGTGAAATCAATGTTTTTGAATTGAAAATCAAAGTGTAAATTCCTGAATATTCTGTAGTTAAATTCTCCGAGCCGTTTTCTCCCCTTGTAAAATCAATGTTTTGTTTTCAATTCCTAGGGCAAAGAGTTGATTCGGGCATAGCATGTATCCTCGAGTTTATATCTGCCATGTAGGAAGCTAACTTTTGCCTATGGAACAATGGCGTTTAAATTTTGGCATGCCTTAATGAATAACCTTACCTAATGAGTGTTTTTTGTTTTCGATATGAACTTTGACCTGTGATCCAAATGAGATTGGCAGTGGACTTAGGGTAATGCTTATTCGGTTTGGAAGGGAAGGTAATGGTGGTATAATGCTTTGACCGTCCATTACCAAATTTGTAGGTTTTAAGGATGCTGCTGAGTGTAGACGACTTCCTGCTTAAGCAATTGAGGTATGCAAGTCTATGCTAATGAAATATTATTGATATGTGAAAAGTGATCATAGTTTTCGATGTTGTTAATTGTTCTGTTTTTTATTACGATGCACACTGAAAAGTGATCATAGTTTTCGATATTGTTGTTAATTGTTCTGTTTTTTATTACGATACACTGAAAAGTGATCATAGTTTTCGATATTGTTGTTAATTGTTCAGTTTTTGATTACGATAAACACTGAACGATATATTTCGAGCTTTTATGAAAGATTTACTTACGCCAACAATTTCTTTGTTTTTGGAATCGATTATTTTGGATATATTGAAAGTATTGCTTGTGAATTTAGTATTAGTATTACCGAATTTTTAATGAAACGCCGAATTTCCGTCAGTCTAGGTTTAATAGAGGCATAGAGTAGGTGAAGTGTGAGTCAATGCAAGTCATTTGCTTATTGTGTTGGATGTTCGTACAAGAGTCCTAGTTCTTAAACCTGTCGTGTTTAAAGATTGTCGGTGTGTTTTTGCAATTCATAATTTCTTTTTATATTATTTCTCCACTGCAGTTTAGTTGCTCCCATTTTATATTTTACTCGAATATTGTTTACGAGACGTAGCTGTGAAAGCTTTCTATTTTGAAATTAAGAAACATCGACGGTAACAGAAAAATACAATTGTTGGAGTCATCGCCTTGGAATTGAAATCCCGGTCTCGTAAGTCGTCTGGTTCTTACACAAATACCTTTTCATTACCGAGAAATTACATTTGGTCGAAATTACATTTGGTCTAACTGTACCGCGATACTATATCTGTCAGCGTTGCATTTTTATGTCTGCCTTGTTTCTTTTATTATAGAGGTAACTTTGTAATATAGATGAAATTGATTCTTTTATGAAGTTTCAGTATTATTATTTATTAATTCTAATCGAGTGTGGCGGTTAGAATACATTGTTTACTAGTTATAAATGCTTTCAAATGGTGTACAATCAAATCTTTAGAAATAATATGTACTATATATAAAAAATTTGAAAACATATGAGATATCTTCAGCATATTGACAGTCTTTTAAGGCTAGGAATTTTTTCCTTATTAAACACCATGTGTACTTTTGAACTTAATGTTATTGAATGAGATACAATGTGTGCGTGCTAAGAATCGGCATCGGTGAATTATGAAAGTATTTCTCGGTACGTTCGCAGATAACATAAAGACAATAGAAATATGCGCAGAACACAGTGGAGACGTGCGTCTGTAGTATTTAATGATAACGATTATTAGCTTTGGACTGTTGGTCTATACAGTATTATTTTTCTTAATAATATAACTTTGCTAAAGTATTCTATGCTGTTTACAAAGATGATGGCTTATTGATTACTATTGAATTTTCTTAGAACGCATGGTTATAAGCATGGTTTTCGTTTTAGACTAAAACTAGGGACAAGCTTAAAGATGTGGGTTTTAGTCTAAGCACAGATACTTGTGGAGGATAAGCTCTCTCGGAATTATCATCGATGGAGACCTTTATTTTGGAGTGGTGGTAAGATTGTTTTTGAAGTTGGAAATATGCTTGTGAGCCTGGGTGCAGCCGTTTAAAAAGGCTAGTTCTTCATTCATCTACTGATCCTCGTCATCTCTTCAGATTTGCATTGATCTTATTATAGAATAAAATAGTCTACATATGCAAATGGGATTTTTAAGGCATCAAAGATGAAGGCTATGTTCATGAGAGGAATGCAAAATTTCATGCCGTTCTAGCTCACCATTTATACTTGGGTCGATGAGCGTTTAAAAGTGTGGCTGCGCGCCCAGATTAAATAAAAATAAATTTTAGACCACTTAATGGGGACAATATACTATAACATCTCAAGTTGAAAACTTAACCAACTTCTCGACGTTGAAATTTACCTATGTTCCTTAATTCCAAACGTGACTGTCACAGAGACATTGTCCTCTTCAAACGAGGCTGCTTAAGGGCAGTTTCTGCTGTTTGATTTTGTAGGTATGTTGTTAAATCCATTGTAATAATGAAGTTTTTATTTTGCTATGCGGGTGAGATAACTATCTTGTATTATCATTATCAGAGACTATATGAATTTATTACATGCACTCTGTTAGATACATTAATTTGGTACACGGCGGAAACATGAACTCTTTCTTGAGAGGGATGGTAGATAAGCTTAATACATGTATAATTTATAACAATTAGAAAAGATGTTCCTTTCGTTTTGATGTTTAATATTTTATATGGTCACTGTTGAGATTACGATTATTGTTGAAAATTAATGAATTAAGTAGTACGATACTAAACGTGCATTGTTTAAGGTGGATTTAAATATAAAAATAAACGAGCATTGTTTAAGGTGGATTTAAATATAAAAATTGTATCAAACAAGATTACGATAATTTATGAAAAATCATTATTATTTTGTTTCTTCATGGCTCAAGTTTTTTCCAGTTTTAAATTTAAATCAAGCGGTTAAAAAGCTTTATTCCAGTAATAAAATTCCAATCATCATAAATTTTTAAAATTTTTCTTGAAATTTATGAAATCCTGGTTCTAAATTGGTTGGATTCTATGAAAACAAATGACATTTTGTGGTACCGTTGCCAGAGAATAAATTACATTTTATAAATTACCAATGCGCATATTAATGAGCAAAATGAGCATTTAACATCATTTGGATTAAAATGTGTTGTTTTTGGTTTCAAAATTGCCAAATGTGCAAATAAACTACGAGATAGTCAACATGATTAATGGTGAAATGTAAAAAGCTGTACGTAGCTTGAAATTTCAATTCGAGGAACAACTTTGTTATACCTGATGGTCTCCTTTTCTGCCTTTGATAACGGTGGTGTTACGTTCACTTGATCCCTTTCTTTGTAAGCCTCAACAAGTTTGGTTAAATTACCAGAATTTATATCTAATCAGCAATTGCGCAAATGAAGAAATGAGTAACAATATGAAGATGGCAAAATGTGCAAGTGTTACTTTGAAATAATACACGATCATAAACATCTGTTGTACTGCAGCGACCAAGAGCAGCAACATCATGCTTAGGTGAATATTTTACATATCATAGTTGTGGGAATGCATGCCTATTCTCTCTGCTAAAACATGATCAATTTTATTTTATAAACTCACGTGAATTAAATATACTGCGTCTACATGTCTCCAAATATTACTTCTAAGACAGCACATATAATTCCAATTTATAAAAAAGCAAAATCGTCCAAAAAATGAAGAGGTAAAAAGCTATACGCAATTGACGTCCGAAGATAGATATCGTTGGAAAAGTAAAAACGAAAACGGACGCAAATATAATTTCAACCTCAAAATAATTGTCTTAAAATGCCATTTCAACGCCGAAGAAAACCTAAGTAGCAATCAAAATGCAAAACATTAAGGATGGAAATGTCCGCTGAAATCTCCACCTTGATCAGAAGTTAACAGTTTTTAGGAAAGGTTGGTTAATGATTGCTATCCACAGTTCTGGAAGGTCGACCAGCTTGACAACCTAATCGCCTCAGTTATGCGAACAAGTGATTGAGATGCAGTTTATTTTCCTTCTGTAGGGTCTAATTGATTGGACTGCTCCTTTTGACTGCAACTGCTACTTTCACGCGAATTCCATGAAGGAAACAGGGAATGTGTGAAACTATCTGCTATGCTACCGGAATTTACAATTTTTCCCTGCATTTAATAATTGAAAATATTATATCATATAAATGGAATTGAAACTAGATATTTCTTGCGTTAAAAGGATTCTATAAATAGGTCAACAATACATGATGTCAAAAAACAGATTCGAAACAGAGCTCCTCATCTTGACAAGTCGAGACAAAAACCCAGAAGTGAAAGAAATGAAAAAAGCAAAAAACAGGAGGGAAGGCGGTCCAAAAAGACAATAAACTTTTCATAAATTGATGGATCTTAAAAATATTCCAAATTTTTTATTACAGCTTTTTGTTAAACATGCTTAATTATGTCTTGAAAACCATTAAAACTTCATGGATTTTGTTAAACAAAATTCCTCAATGGAAAACCATGAAAACACCATTATGCTTTTCACAAACAAAGAATTCTACAAATCTTTTCCACTGGCAGAAATTGAACAAGACAAAGAAACCATATTGACTAGCCTCTATTAACACACAACATTTTTTAACCATTTTATAAGTAAGTTTAATGAGATAGTGTTGTACTTATAATGTATTTCATTTTCTTGGGACAAGGCTAGGATAAGGATAAAACGGGAAAATGCAATTGGGACTATGGTAACGTTTTCTATTATTATATCAACCTGCAGGCATCCCCAGCGTTTTTGACCTTGATAACTAAAAACTACTTTTTAAAAAGAATTCTCACTGTCTATGGTAAAGAAAAAATTGTAAAAAAGACATTTTCAACGCGTAGCAGGACTCAACACCCAACCTACTACTTCTTGTTCAGAACAATAAACCTTTAAAGAAAACAAATTAATACCTGAATCCCTTTTTCTTTTGAGCTATTTCTATTCATTCCCAAAGAACGAGGGAGGCGACACTCAACTCCATTTTCCATATTTGTAGTTATTGTCTGCAAAATTCATCAATTAAACTATGCATTTGGTTCATTCAAACCGAATTTAAAAACCAAATCCAACAACAAAAAATTGGTGCCTTTACAACCCTGATTTGTAGGTTACAGAGGCTTGCTAGTAACCAGCTGATTCAAAGTTATCTTAGGCACGTTCAGGTTGGAAAACTACAGCACATAAAAGCTTGTCTACTAAATGAATCCCTCTGAACTGATGAGATGAATGCAAGATGGATGATGATGAGTTACGCATGGCTAATTTTACTTTAAGAAACAGTTTCTAGCACTAGCATCATAATTCGCTGTATTACGAACTATCTAATAAAAACGTGCTCCTGAAATAAACATGAAGAAGTAGAAATCCATGTAAAA
Source organism: Gnetum montanum (assembly GCA_015680685.1). NCBI lineage: Eukaryota > Viridiplantae > Streptophyta > Gnetopsida > Gnetales > Gnetaceae > Gnetum > Gnetum montanum. The sequence goes on along the minus strand of MNCI01004147.1, from coordinate 443,076 downwards.
ATTGCTTGCATATTCTAATGAAGCTTAATAGTTATTTGCTAACCTCAAATAACATGAACATAAATTTTGAAGGCTGGAACTCAACAATTGCATTTATAAAGTGATAATAACTCCAACATCAAATGCCAGATGCTGAAGAATTCACTGTGCAAAATTTCTATGTTTGGGTTACCTCTCGTTGAATGCTTTGTATTGCTGTTATTAGCAACTTGTCCCCAGCAATCAATCTTACTTTCTTTATAAGGACGTCTTTTCCAATTTTCCCTCCCTGAATAGTCGATCATAGAGGGCACTTATCACGAACATGTACCATGAGTGTTTAATACTAGAAAATTCAAATAAGAAAGCAAGTTAGGACCTTGAAATCAGCGTAAAGACGCTCTAAGGCATTCATGTAAGCATCTGGAAGCTTCTTCCTTATCACAGAAAACAATTTTGTAAACGACATAAGTGTTGAATAACGTATCGGGTTTGATTCTCTTCCAGGAGTTTGCTGCTTGCAAGTGCTTTCACTTGATGCAGGTGCAGGTGGACGCTGAAACTTGAACTGGAGCCCAATCAAAAATCATGCAACCATCCCAAACAAAGGGAAGGAAAAAACAAAGAAACTAAAAAATATATAAAGAATCTAAATATGTGTAAAACGTTAGAAGAAAGAAAAACTATAAAACACCTCAGAGTCATCTTTATTGTTGTTGCTGACACCTTCAGGGGCACAACAAATGCTTTGAGTCAGCCTTACACGAGCCCAGAATTCTTGAAAAAAAAAGAGTCCATTATCAGCCAACCTTATTGCCTTTAACTAACTAAATATATTTATATTTTAATGTCTCTAAAACACCCAAATCATTTTACGTAAAAACCATGATCAAGACTTCGAAAGAAAAGGCCATACAAAGATACAAGCATTACCATGAACATGTTGAGGCACTTTAAACCTCAAAATATACTCAGGAATAATGTGGGTATTCATATGAGTGCTCCAAACAATATAGCGTTTTGGGTTTAACAAATCATCAACCCCAGAGTCATACTTATCAGAAGTGGGATGAAACTGACTAGAAAGAAATGGAATTTCCTCCACATTCCCTAGAATTACTCTACATAATACTACATACTGTTCACCATTTTCTTCAACATCAGAAAAAGCAGCACTGCAAGTATACAAAAATTATAAAGCCAAATCAAAAACGTACTTATATTATATGAGAACCATGAATAAGAAATGCAAGAAAGCCCTAGCTTTTTCCCTATGTTTCTTTAATGCATACCTGATATAAGAGCATTCCTCAGGGGAAAGATGTACACCATGGCCATAGGGTCCATGACTGTTAACACTGTTTGCACCTGACATACCAAATCCATGCAATATAATTGTAGATACAGATTTTCTTGACGCACCGTACCAAGCACGCTTAACGTTTGCATTACCACGGGAGCTATTCAAGATCTGAACTTGGGCATCAAAAGCTTGCAGGCGGGCCTGACTCATTACACTCGTATGAGGATTCTTGTATATTCCAGATATTTTTGTTCCAGATGCAAACTTGCATAACCCACTGACGAAGCTTCTACCCACAGCCTTGTATTCAGGGTTATGTTCCTCTAACTTAATAAGCTTGTCACCCAAAGATTCAAGAATAACATCTTTAGGAACTGTTGTCATGGATCCAATACCCAATCTCAAAGAAACATCTACAGTGTATTCCTGGGAAGTCGCACCAAAACTGCCTAAATTTCTAGAAAATGTTTGAGAGCCAGTTGTCCTAACGGAAAATTTGCAAGATGAGTCGCTAAGACCAGTGGCTGGTACCTCTAATTTATGAACAAGGTCCATGTCTAACATGGTTTTACAGGTCTGATCAGTCAAAGGCAATTGGTGCCTAGCGGAGGGTTCCTTTGAACAACCAGGTATCTCCATCCCTTCAACTTTTGTACATAGGGCTTTTTGCAGTACTACTTTCTGCTGTAAATCCCAGGCATCCATTGTTACTTCACCATCTGAGGAAAACCTATTGAAAGAGGATGGGCCAAACCTATCAGTCTTGGAAGCCTCTGAAATTAGGTCAGGACTGCTTGGTAACTCAGGACCAGCAATCATGTTAACATCATCAGACTCACAATCATTTGAACCATTCTCTATAGAAGTTTCCTCTTTGTCTTCCTCAATGATAAGCTTGGGGAAAAAACATTTGCCGTTCTTATCAATCCAAGCTACCGACCTTTGAATCCCCACCTTCAAATCCACTTGTAACATCCTCAAAAAATCAACCAGATAGATCATTCCATCAAATTTAACTTCCATGGTTGGAAGACCTCTGGCAAAAGCCTTTTTCATTATATCGGCCACATTATGGGGGTAATCATTCCACACACCATTGCAAAAATACATTAATCTTTCAGGCACAGAACTTTTGGCAAAATTCTTGTAATTTTGCAGCAGTACTTTGCCAGAGCAGCATCTAACTTCACATCCCGAGCAACCTGATCCAGCCCTAGAGTTCTTCCAACTGCTAGATCTTTTGTGCAGTTTTCCCAACACATTCAGTTTCGAAAGAAACAATCGGCCTTTTTTCTTCATAAAAGCTCTGCTAGCAATACTTCTCGCAATCTGGCGAGAAGCACGACCCTTACACATGATAGACACCAGCGCAACCCTAAACAGAGCAATCCACAGACACTTATCTACCCACCAGAGCCGAAACTTTACCCATCAAAATCCCAAAGAATTCCCAGCACGCATCATACATCAAAACCCACAAATCGTGAACAAAGGAACAGCCCCAAATTCCTCTGCCTCTCCAAATCAGGAAAATTATTTGCAGAGAAGCTTCCCAGGTGGGTTATGTATTCTCAACAAAAGGACAAATTCCTTGCCGCTAAAATCATTTCAGGAACAACCCCAGAGGTACAGTGATTTCAAAAACAAAACAACCCCAGAGCAATACAACTCACAGCAGACTAAAATCAGAAAACCACATCCCAATGTTGCAGATGCATGTAAACCCCAAACTCAAGCAGAGTAATTTATCCAAAAAAACAGCATTAAATTCAGGATCTACTACTGATGCATGGAGCACAGCAGCAAAGCAAGGTCGAGACTCAGAACCTACTGCAGGGCACGGCTCCTCCTCCTTCCTTCCTTCCTCGCCCGCCTCCAAACGCTGAGAAACCTCAAAACTAAAATTCAAAATCTGCAGAAGAGCACAACACCCTCCGCATTAGTGAAGAAGTGCAAACCGAATTTTATATAGTGCCCTAGCAATACCTAGCAAAACCCCCAATTTCTACCAAAATAAAAAAAGAATTCCAAGGAAAAAAAAAGTCCCCCAGAAAGATCACACAAACTGCAAGTAGAGAGATGAGAATATTAAAAGGAATAATGTTTGGACCGCCGATTAGCTAACCGTGACGAAACCCTGAGGCGGTTGTGGGTAGCATGGCTTTGCTTGGGCAGAAAGCAATCCTGGGAGCAAAATAGTACAAAGTCAAACGGAAGCGCTGCTGAAAATCAAATTTTTTAGCAAAGCAGGGCTTCATTTTTAGACTTTGCTTTCTAAGGCGCCGAACTCCTAATTCTCTTCCACAAAAATCTCGTTGACTCACCCTGCACTTGCTGTACATGTGGCCGTTGCCTGCCAGGAATCTGCGTATGCAAGCAAAATGTCACGGACACGGCATAGACCTCTGCAAAAAGGAGGGGCCAAATAAAGTTAATGGTTTCTCGGCTGTGCATGTGTGGGAATCAGAATCTTCATAATTGATCAAATATTCATGTTGCTGCTGTTGCTGTTGTTGTTCCTGATCTTGTATGTTTTTTGGGGCAGCATCTTGATGCCTCTTCATTCAAAAGCAGCAGCTGCTTCTCTCTCTGAATCGGATTCAAAGGGCTAGGGTATTTTGTTTTGTTCAATCTGAATTTTCTTTCAATATGCCAAGGCCCCGGAATTTCTTCTCTTATCACTTTTGCGTCTTTTTCCACACGAATCGTTGCTGCTCTGAATGGTGTGGTTTTGCTGGATTTTTTTTTCGGTTTTTTAAGCTGTGAATTCGCTTTGGCGAGGATTATTCATGATCATGATTTGTGTGTCGCTGTCGTGTCTCCCACGTCACGTGTAGCACTGCTTTTTACAGCATATGCTGTTCACTCTTTCAAGGTTTACTTTTGAACATCGAACACGTCGAAGCAACGATGCCAAACGCAATCCTTACGTCTTCCACAATGTTGCCTTTGTAGGGGTGAGGTGATGAATAATAATATGGAAAAAATTCGAGTACATTAGATCTTAGATCATCCTACAGAGAGTCTAAAAAAAAGCCTTAACGATGCTTTTCAAGGTAAGGTTTTCATCTTTACAATTAATCTTGAAATTTTTTTTGAAGTTTTCATCTTTACAATTATTCTTGTAAAACTTCTCTTTTAAAGTAGCAATAAGATCAAGCTTTGCCCATATTTAGAAGCACACCCTCATGGGTTTTCATTCCTTATTAAAGGGTTTCTTGTAAAGAGAAGGAGAAAACTCTCTTTAAAGAATAAAGAATGCATCAATTAGGGATAATGCATGAATAGCAACAAAATTTGAAACCTTTCCATCTTTGAGCCTCCAAAACATTTAGAAAATAATTGCATACTAAAGCTTCCAAATAGTATTTGACAACTAAATAGAGGTCATAGTTATGCTCTTGCTATTGGAAAATAACTACATATTAAAGCTTCCAAATAGAGTAAAGAACAGGTGGTCAAAGAGAATTCCAAATGCAAAGAAATGAAGTAGACAAAGCAAGTTGATCACCAAGAATGACTTCATTTATGCTTGGTTGAAAGTTGTTACAAATTTTGGATGTCCATTTCCAAGCATGTTGAGCAATAGGACACTCAAAAAAAAAAAAAAAACATGAGAAAATGAGTTTTCACTTTTACAAAGAGGACATTAAGGAGAAACATTTTCCATATGTTTAATACAAGTGCCAATAAGAAGACCTTGATGAAGAAGACAAAATAAAAAATATGAATTTTAGGAAATGTAGGAGCTCTCCAAATATTTTTTATTTTCCTCATCTAAAAGTGTGATGATGATTGCATTTTCCAAGCCTTATTGAATTTGTTATAAATAAAATCATTTTTTGTAATGATCTCATAAGCAACTTTCAAATTAAAAGTAAAAACATGCTTGCCATTTGTCCAAAAAATATCTAGAAAATCCTAAAGCAAATTGTTGTCAACTTTAAATAACATATCAAGATTAGAATTTAATTTTTCAAAATTATTTTCCCTCTTTCTATTAATCCATATACGCAAGAAGCTTTATTCCAAGTACTTCATCTATCATGCAAAGCAGACAAGAAATTGTAGTGATACCAAATCTGCTCCAAGTGATACATAATCTAAATGCATTAGTAGCCCAAGAAACAGAAATGGCCTAAGGAAAAAGAAGACAATGAATAAAGTTAATAGAAGACCAACTATTATCATTCTTATGTTTTCCTTTGTGTAACTTTATTTCTTAAAAGGAGCATCCAAACATCATTTCCATTAATGCACTTTGTAATCCATTTTACTACAAAACAAATATCTTGGTTGTAATAATTAATGAGGTCAAGTCTTCCATCTTTCTTGCTACTAGTGCAAATATCCCAAGCAACTATAGAAAAACTTTTTCTACGTTGCTTAGTAGACTAAAGAAACCAATGGATAATATGATCAATTGTAAGTTTTAGAAGGAGCCCAACAACTAGAGTAATAACCATGAGTTGATTGAAGCATTTGCTTAATAACTAAAACTTTGCTAGTAAGGGTGAAAGTTTTTTCTTTCCATTTATTAAGCTTCTCTCCAATTTTATCAATCACAAAATTCCACAAAATAGTAAGATTAGGCTCAAAAGACAAAGGTATTCCTAAAATGTTTAAAATAGAATCCCTTTTCAAGATTTTCCAAGGCTTGAAAGTAATATTTCCATTATAATAAAAAGAAGATTTTTGCCAAATGATCCCAATGCCAACTAACATGTAGTAATCCTTCATTCTAGCAAAACAAGTATTGCTATGTTGTAGAGAATTGTTGATCATAAAAAAAGAATCATCTACAAAGTGCATGTTAAGCAATTGCATACCTTGTTCATCAATTGAAATTCCTTTGTAGGTCATAATGTAGATTATCTGAAAGAAAATCTTTATGAACATGGAGCTAGAGGACAACCTTGATGAATTGACCATTGAAGAGAAAAGGAGGAACTTAATCCAAAATTAGGAGCAACTTAAGCATTAACATTATTAGCAACTTGGCTTGTATGGTGTGGTTTTGCTAGATTTCATTTTTGGATTTTTTAAGGTGTGAATTAGATTTAGCGAGTATTATTCATGATCATAATTTGTGTGCCGTTATTCTGTCTCCTACATCATGTGTAGCATCACTTTTTACAATATATGACATTTACTATTTCAAAATTTGCTAAGGCAAAATCACTATTTACTTTTGAACATGGAAGCAATAATGCCACATGAAATCCTTACATCTTCCACAATGTTGCCTTTGTAGACCAGGACATACCTAAATATTATGCCTTAGGATTTGTATTTTTTCAAGAGAAAACTCAAGAAGCTATGTATGACATATACATAACATTATAAAAATGAACATAGATGTCTTGGCTTAACAATCGAGACATGAGCCATATACACTAAAAGGCTACCAATGTGGTAGGATCCAACAAAGAGCTTATTAATTAGGATTCATGCAATGATGATGTGTATGCAACCATAGGTAGCAACCTGTTGAAGATGTTGTAGGGAGGAGCAAGTGTGAAAATTAGGCTATAGTCAATCTATAATCATTATCAAAAGTAAAGGAAATGGATGCTTAGTTAAACATTGCCTAGTTGAACATGTTCTTCTACCATGGGTTTGTCAGTTGCAACTCTTGTTTTTTGTTATAGTTAAGAGCATCATCAAGGCAAAGGGCAATGCTTGGTTAGCTATTATGGAAGGTAAGTCTAAGTAAGGTGATACGAGTCAAAAGGGTTAGCAAAATTATCAAATACCCAAAATTGCTTATGATGGGTGTTGATGCAACTCTTGTTTTTTGTTATAGTTAAGAGCATCATCAAGGCAAAGGGCAATGCTTGGTTAGCTATTATGGAAGGTAAGTCTAAGTAAGGTGATACGAGTCAAAAGGGTTAGCAAAATTATCAAATACCCAAAATTGCTTATGATGGGTGTTGATGCATCGTCATTTGGAGATGCGATCATTTGCATAGTCACAATTATGATTAATGGCGTGTTTGCTTAAGCACATGAGTTGTTAGTAATGGTTAAGCATTAGTAGACAGGACAAAAGAAGAGGCAAGAGGGGGATTGCTCCATGCGTGATGGGGACAATGTCATTAGGATTAGTGCTATAGGATGCTAAAACCTAAAATAATTGAAACATAGGTACACCCCAAGATTTATAGAAGTTTACAACTATAAGTGTTGCCTAGTAGAATTGAACCTGTGACTTGGTGTACCAAGCCAAGATCATACCACTAGGCTAACACCTCATTGTTAATTAGGATTTATGTTAGGATTATTTTTGCTCTATATATATATATATATTAATGTGTGTGTGTAAAATTAATTTGGTTGAGAGAATCATTTTCTTTTTCAAATTAATGAAAACATGGAATTGATTTACTAAGAATTATTTTTCTCATTGAAAAAAAAACTAATACACATTCTCATAAAAATTCATGTGAAAAAGTTCATATCCTCAGCCAGTGCTATGACAATAATTATTTACTTTTCGTGATAAAGTCCACTTTTTTGGGGTCTAACACACCCCATCTCCTTGCTTCTCTTAATAATTAAGTACATTGAAAAATCATATATTAAGAAAATAAGAAAAATAATGAAGCAATTAACCTTAATCCAATAATAGAATTTATTTATTCTATGATCCATTACCAATCCTTGAATGAATTATTACGTGCAAGGTTTGAACATCTAATTTCGAATGATACTGTATTTGTGGATACAACTCTAGAAATTAATACTTCTAAAATGAAAAAGTGGAGATATGCTCTAGAATAAAATAGCTTAATATTAGTGGAATTAAAATAGAATACATGAAATGTAATTTCAATAAAAGCATAAACAAGTGTAAATATAGGTATCTAAAACCAATGTTCCAATTAGATGATGAAACTAATAAAGATATAAGAAATTGGATTAAGGCATGATGGTCAAAATGGAGTTAGGTTAGTAATGTTTTATGTGATAAAATAATTCTAATAAAACTAAAAAAATTTATAAAAAAAAATCAAACTTGCTCTCTCACATGGTGTTAAATGTTAGCAATATAATGAAGTGTTAATGTAGTGGGAAGAGTCATGACTTAGTAACCTTAGATCATAAATTCAATTCTAGTGAGTAGCATTGAGTTATAATTTTTTTAAAAAATTCCATAAAAGGAATTCTAAAATTGGTCAAATAGATCCATGGGATCTTGACGGATGTAAGTAAAAAATCCAATTTTAATTTTAGTTTTAAAAGAGGCATGAATAATAAATTAGTATGATAGAAATGTGATTGCATAATGGATGTTGAATGTTATAAGAAAAGATAAACTACATAGTGTAGATATTAGAGGAAGACTTCTATTTTAAATAAGCTACAATAATGATGTCTTAGTAAGTTTCACATATGAAAAAAAGATTAGATAATGAGCCTATTAAAAAAGATTGTTGCATGATGAAGCATTGTTTTGTCAAGTATATGAGTTGGTTATGATATTGCAGATGCTACATCACAATGCACCCTCGTCAATGTAGCTAAATGCATTAATACATATGCGTCGATGCAGTGGCTTTATTTTCCTATAAATATGCAAACATCTAAAGCATATTTGGCATCAAACTCTTGTGGTTTTATTTCATAATTGTAGCAAATAATTAGTGAGTACCCACAATGTGGATATGAATTAATTCTACAACATCTTATTCAAGTGGCACTGTACCTGAATACATTCCATGAATAACAATAAGATCGAGGTTGTTTCATATTCAATGTAACACTTTGATTTAGAATAGATTTACTTTCAATGTAATTTACTTACCATGTACTTAGTTAATATTTACATTTTTATGAACATTAATCAATTGGCAGAATGAGAGTGATCAGTTTTGAGCGTAAACACATATTCGCTTGTTAATTCCAACAACATTATTGCTTGGTTTGTCCAGTAGCATAAAACTTGGTAATCTGAGTAGTGGGTACATGAGTTTAGGATGTGTACAACAAGCTATGAAATAACACTCATCACCCTTAAAATAATCTAAGATTTATCTTCTTATTATTAGTTAGCTTAGCCATAGGTGCACAACATTAATAATCATATGCCTTACTTTGGACTAAATCATATGTCATAAAGTTACCATTAGTCTAAGTGAGAAGATAGTGACTTAACAATCTAGATACCACACTAGTTTTATCAAAGGAATTCAATTGGATTGCACATGAACACTTATGATTCATATGGTTGGGTATAGGGGATACTTGCTCCTCATCATTAGTGTCATTGTAGGGGATGGTCCAAGTGATCTAGATTAGTTATATTGTAAATGATCACTATAAAAGCATTAACAATTTATCTTTTAGGAAAAATTAATATTTGAAGTCACACAAACATTGTTAACTAAAAACATGTCTTCTTCACATATGGCCAATAATCCATCACACAATGAGAATGCTAATGGGAGTAATGACATGAATTATATTGAAGAGAATTAGAATAAACCACTGCAAGTAAGGGTTTCATATTCTCATTTCAACCCTTACTATATTCAAAGACCATGCTCAAGTGTCAAGGACAACCCTAGAGGAGATATAACAAGTCCTAGAACAAGGAGGGCCTCAAGGCCTAGGACCTCCTACAAACCTAGAAGAGATGAACCAAGGGATCATAGGCCATGGCAATTTTTCTAATTTACCATCTTTCTCTTCATCTTCAATGTTTAATTCTAATAAAGATGAACATGGGTATAGGTTAGAGCTCCACTAAGGGGTCAAGATGAAGATAGAAATAGAGATCAAAGATAAGATATAAGGTATCAAATGGAGCATAGATGAAACAATCGCAATAGGATAAATAGAAACAGAGATTACGACCATGACATGTCTAATGATGATGAACCCTTATTAGCTACTAGAAGCATGATACAAATCAGGGAGGTAGTTAGAATACCCAATAAGCATCATAGGAAAATTAGTATCAAACAACTTGATATGTATAACATTCTTGAATTTAAGAAAGACTATGATTCTAATCCACGACATCATTTACAAGCCTTCCATGATGCTTGCACTTTGCAAAATATTAAAAGTAGGTGACAAAAACTTAATATCTTCCTTGAACACTAATAGAAGGAGTTGAAACACGGTATAGATCATTTGAACTAGATTTACTCCACAAGTAATCCACAATGCTTGAGCTCTTTAATGATAAATATCAAACCGATTTAAGAGTGTCCAATCTAAGAAGACAAATCCAAGGGTCAATGTAAGAGAACCATGAATCCCTTGATGCACCCCTAGGAAAATACCATTCTCTATGGTATAGATGCCTAGGCCATAGATTTTTTTAAAAAGAGTAGCTTCATCACATTATATATGGGCTTCATAATAAAATGAGGGAGACCCTTGGGATCCATACCTAAAAAATATTAATAAAGTTGAAAGTCCATTAGATACAAAGGCTAATTGAATAGGTGGGAAAAGAAGAAGGAGAGTTGTGTAAAATGGAGAGCATAGATCAATATAATTAGGATCCCAACTCTTTTTGTAAGAAGGATGTCCATATTTATGATCAGGAAGAAGAGGTAGTTGTTGATAAGATGATTTTACATTAAAGCTTTCTAGTACAAAAGTATATCATTAAGATTGAAGAAAGGGTAGATAGATGTAGAAATTAATGGATGAAAAGTTACAACCAACTTGAAAATCATAGAGGAGAAGGTAAAGCAAGTAAGATCAAGTGATTAAGATAAGAAGAGGAAAAGGAATAAGAAAATAGGTAGGGACACTTATCAAATGATGAACCGCGATATCGAGGCTGTGATATCGGAGCCTACCATGCGATGTTGGATACCCGATATCGGGACCTGTCTCCTTCCCTATAAATCAGAGATGGGTGCACTTGGTTTTGCAATAGTTAGTTAGACCCTTAGTCGAACTCTTGCCTTTTCTCCCTCCTAGAGTTAGAATTATTTTTGTGTGCCCATAGTAGAAGTCATAAAGTGAATGGATCTTTATTTGAGCATTGTGTACTTGAGCACACCTTATGTACAGCAATAAAGACAAACTTTATGATAAACCTTGCAGCATCTAGAATAGATTAATTAGTGTTAATTGATGTTATTAAATGCTTTCCTAGTTAATTAATGTCTTGTCTCACCCTAAACTTTCTTAAGTAAATACACTTAGTACGACCACTTCGAGCATGTGTGTAATGCTTGGTAACCTAGTAACGATTAGTGTTTGGTAATCCCAGCAGTGTTGCACTGGTTCAAGATGTGTACGACAAGTGGGAACGGATGTTGGTGTTAGGATTAGTTAGAACTTAGTTAATGAGTAGTTAAGTTAAATTAGTCACTTAGTTATCTCTCTCCTACCTTATTAGCATAGGACATAAAAATATAAAAGATATAAAAATCATATGCCTCAAGCTTACTTAACCATACAGTCGTGACATACAAGTAAGTTTGGGAAGACAATGATTAACCAACCCATCCTTGTTCCACAGAGGCGCATAAGCACTTAGTTCTTGGAATTTGACCAGATCGTGCATGAAACACTCGTATTTGTATGGTTGAGTGTAGGGGTACCTCGTCGCTCATCATTGGTATCGTTGCTGAGGACTTAGTTGTTTGTGCACTAATTAGAACTTAGGAAATCATTCACATCGTTGGAATGAACCCTTAGGGTTGGTTGAGAAAAAAAAACAATACATTGCACACTGAATAGACAAGTATGTCTCCTTCTTTGTATGAAAGCGCTTCACCACCTAGGTCTAAAATAGGAAACAATTGGTGGCATAATACACATGACGTTGATCCGCCAATCCCTCAACAGTTTCGCATGATGATGAGCGGCGAGGTACCCCTATGCTCAACCATATGAATACGAGTGTTTCACACATGATCTGGTTGAATTCCAAGGACTAAGTGCCTATGTGCCTTTGTGGAACAATAATGGATTGGTTAATTGTTGTCTTCCCAAACTTACTTGTATGTCACGGTTGTATAGTTAAGTAAGCTTGAGGGATATGATTTTTATGGCTTTGATGTGTTTTATATCCTGTGCTAGTAAGGAGGGGGAGAGAGATAATGAAGTAACTAATCTAATTTAACTACTCATTAACTAAGTTCTAATTACTCCTAACACCAGTATCCATTCCCACTTGCCATACACATCTTGAACCAGTGCAACGCTGCTGGGATTACCAAACGCTAATCGTCATTGGGTTACCAAGCGCTACACGCATGCTCGAGGTAGTCATAATGAGTGTATTTAACTAATAGAGTTGTAGGGTGAGAGAAATCATTAATCAACTAGGAAAACATTAAATAATAATTAACGCTAATTAATCTATTCTGTATGCTTCAAGGTTTATCATAAAGTTCATCTTTATTACCGTACACAAAGTGTGCTCAGGTACATAATCATTGAATAAAGATTCGCTCACTCTATGACTCTTACAGCCGGCACACAGAAATAATTCTAACTTTGGGGAGAAGAAATGACAAGAGTTTGGCTAAGGGACTAACTTTCTAATGTGGAAACCAAGGGCGTCGCCTCTTATTTATAGGCAAGGAGATGGGTCACAATATCGGGTATTCGATATTGCATGGTTGACGTGATATCGCAGACACAAGATCGTGGTTCATCATACCCCCATGACTGAATGAAAACTCGTCCTCGAGTTCCTTACAAAATACTGGGAAGGTATGGGATTATTGATTGAATGACCATTGACGGTGGAACAGGGTGACAGACTCAACATGCCCAGTGAATGGATCAACAATACAATACATGACAACATTAGTGTTCATGACCACAAAATTGAATGCTGTACATAATGACATCCAGCCTTATTTGGCAGTTGGAAGAGAAGGAGAGAGAGAAAAGAATAAGATGTGTTACTCCCAATGCCAAGATTGCACCTTCCATTGTTTATTCATAGCCACGTTACCAATCTTGCTTCTTTCATAAACGCTCCAATTTCGATCCATCCTGAGTGTTTCCTCTAGGCCTAGTCCATTGTTGTATGATCGCCATCTGCACACACAACACAGTCACAAATGAGCAAGGGTAGATAAATCACAATGTAGTTGATACCTTGCCTCAATGTAAAGTGCATTGGCTGAGTTGCGGTTGTGGCAGATACTGATTCTAGAGATTTAACACTGGTGCAAATGATTGAGAAAATTGTGCTAAGGCCTCCATGACTAAGAGTTAACAAATGCACCAAAAAGGAATGCCAGTGGGTCCTCCCTAGAGCAGGCTCATGCCCTTGATGCCTTGACAGACCCACAAACCAAAGAGTTTGTAGGCTCTAGGAATGTCATTTGGAAGCAAGAGTTAATAACTTACCCATAAGAAATTACCAAGGAAAAACAATGCATTAATCAAGATACAGACTAATGATAAAATCAGCAATGAGGTGAAAAATGGAAAAGAAAGGTGGAGAGGAGAGAATGGAATGAAAACCCAAGAACAAGGTTGTGTAAAGTCCCTTATGTGTGTTTTATGGTTAATGTGACCAAGTAGAACTCATTCCAAATCTAGGCTCAATAAGCCACATTCAATGACCTCGCATCAACACATTTGACCAACCTATCCTCTTAAAGCAACAAGAATGCCTTTACAAAGAGTCACCACCATTTCAAGGAGAGCGAGATGGAGAATCAGGAAGCGAGAAAGGGCCTTAGTTAGAGGGAACCTTCAGGCATGGGTAACATGTCTTTCCAGTGCCATAACTAGTGCATGTAGCCCAAGTTCATTATTGTGGCTAAGGGGTGTGCTTTAAATTCTCACTATTTTTTTTTTGTGTTTTTTTGCGTGAGAACCACACCATGCAAAGACTTATTTTTATGTACTCAACTTCCGGTGTTTTGATGAATGGTCAGAATGGCGGAAAGCTCAAGGAAAAAGCATCCAAGCACTCAAGAGAATAGCTAACACAAATGCATTGAATCCCTTTAAGGTCACACCCTTTTCATCTTTTGAGTCTTTCCTTAGTTTGAGAAATACCCAGCCACCAATTTTTTAATAGTTTTATTAGAAAAAAGGGATTGTATAGTTCCAAGCCAAGGGAGACCATAGGATTTTGTGGATGTATGAACAACGTGGACTCATTGCTTGTTTAATCAAAAGAACCATACCTTAATATCAACATCATACTTCAAAGGTAAAATCCAAACATTAGCAATCAATATGGTATTATTCATGCCACCATCATGAACACTTATTGGGTGACAAAAAAAATAAAATAAAGTAATCACACAAAGAAATGGTAAAAAAATGAACGATGGTGTAAAACAAAAACAATAAAGATTAAAGAAATGTGCAAAACAAAAACGTGTAAAACAAAAATGTGTAAAACAAAAACGTGTAAAACAAAAATTTAAAAAGAAATGAGGGCCTTCAATGGTTAGCAGAGGTGGCCATCTCCCCCATGATTGAGTTGGAAGGAGGAGATCCAAAATAATGAGCAAGGTTGCCCACTTACATAGGTAGCATGTGTTTTGGCTGTAAAGTCATGGAAAGGTTTTGTTTGTTGCATGTTGACTAACAGTCTCTTATTTGGACTCTTAGGTTTATATATGGTCATCGCCCATGAAGGAAAAGTTGCATAGATAATGTAAAGTCCTTCCCACAGTGTTTGAAATTTGGTACATTGTGACACATGTGTGGGGTTTTAGTAGAGAACCTTATCTCCTGGTTGATACTTAACTTTCCTAATTTTTAGGTCATGACATTGTTTATTAAATGCCTTGTGCAATTCATTAGATGACAAGGTAGTTAGTTGGTTCTCATCTAGCAAGCTAAGAGTCATCAACCTTTGTTTTTGTGCTAGATCAAGGGTAAGGTTGAGGTCACATGTCGCGGCTAGTGTACGAAGCTCAGTTTGGATAGGGAGCATTGGAAGTTTTCCATACACTAACTCATAGGGAGAGTAGCCTATAGGGAGTTTCCATGTGGAGCAGTATGCCCAAAGAGCATCATTCAGCTTAGTGCTCCATTCTCACCTATACTTGCTAATGGTTCTAGTCAGTATCTTAGTAATCTCCCTGTTGGTGATCTTGGCTTGACCGTTTGCTTGGGGGTGGTATGGTGTAGTCAATTTATGCTCAACCCTTAAGCATTGCATTAACTTTCGAATAGTTGCATCTGTAAAGTGTGTACCATTGTCTAAAATAAGTGCACGCAGCACACCAATCCTGTTGACGACTTGTTGAGCAAATTGTGCAGCTATAGATGATGTGCAATCTTTAACGGCAGCTACTTTAGCCCATTTTGTTAAGTATTCTACGACAACTATGATGTAATCTTTTCCATTGGACATTGGTGTAATGGGCCCCATGAAATCAATTCCCCAAATGTTGAAGGGTTCTAACAATTGAATCTATTGTTGCAGATCCTCCATTCTAGCAGTCATTCCTCCATCATGTTGATAGCGCTCACAAGATTGGATGAATTGATGGGTGTCCCAGAACAAGGTAAGCTAATACCTACAAGCAAGATCTTGATAGCCATTCATCTCCCAACATAATGACCACCACAAGGGCCCTCATGAGCATCTTGGAGAACTCTCAGTTGATCTCTATCGGGAACACACCATTGAACCAAGCCATCGGGACATACTTTGTAAATTTATCCATTGATCTTCATAAAGTACTTGGCTCTGTGAAGAAATTATTGTTTCTTCTTAAGGTCTAGCTCTTGTGGTGTTTGTTGGGTAAGGAGATAGGTAAGAATGCTACTATACCAGTTTGTCTCCGTGGGTGATTGGTCATTCACTACACCAACAAAGAGGAACTCATCAAGGAAATGATCGAAAATTTGATACTCATCCTCTTTATTGTCCCAGCACAATCAAGATAAATGATCGGAAACTACATTCTTGGTGCCTTTGTGATCAATGATCATTAAATTGAACTCTGGTAGGATTACAAGCCATCGTATAATATGGGGGCTTACCATTGGCTTATTCATGAGGAATCAGATTGCACTATGATCTATGTGTATGAATACTTTGTATCCTAATACATAGTGTCTAAATTTTTCTAGTGTAAACACTATAGCCATTAATTCTTTTTTTTGTAGTAGTGTAGTTAAGTTGTGCACCAGTGATACTTTTACTTACACAGTGGATGTAATAAGGACATTTTTGGTCATCTAACTATGTAAGTACAACTCCTAAGGCACAGTTGGATGCATCAGTCATGACATGGAACAGTTTGGACCAGTCAGGAGCTTGTAGAATGGGTGTTTCTACCAGCTTTTGTTTCAGAGTTTGGAAAGCTAGTTCGCACTCCCTGGTCCACTCGAAGGGTACATCCTTTTTTGTTAGTTCTACCAATGGTTTGGAAATCTTTGAAAAGTTCTCTATGAATCTCCTATAGTAGCCAATGTGTCCAAGGAATGACCAAATGTCTTTGACAGTTTTCGATTGATGGGTAATTCCTTGGATGACTTTGATTTTCTCAAGGTCTACCTCTATTCCTATACGTGATATTTTATGCCCAAGTACTACGCCTTCTTGGACCATCAAATGGCTCTTTTTCCAGTTGAGCCTTAAAATAGTTTCTACACATCTTTTCATCACTTGCTTTAACCGATCCAGGGCTTGATCAAAGTTTGCTCCGTAAGTGGAGAAGTCATCCATAAATACTTCCACACCATTTCCTATCTGTTGCTGGAATATACTTAGTACTAAGCATTGAAATGTTGCAGGGGCTTTGCATAAGCCAAACGACATTTGTTTGTATGCAAATGTTCCCTAAGGACTAGTGAATGTAGTTTTGGCTTGGTCTTCTGGGGCTATTTGTATTTGGTTGTATTTGCTATATCCATCCAAAAAATTATAACAGCGATGCCCTACGATTGTGTTTAAGACTTGGTCAACAAATGGCAACAAAAAATGATCCTTGAATGTTGCCATGTTTAGTAGCCTAAAATCTATGCACACCCTCCATTTGCCTCCCTTTTTAGGCACAATTACTAAGGGGCTAATCCATTTGCTATCAGCAATGGGGTATATGAACCCAGCCTTTAGAAGCTATTTGATTTCTTCTTTTACTACTTGCTTTAACTTTGGGTTCAATCGCCCCTGTGGATGTTTTCAAGGCTTCATGGAGGAGTTAGTGTAAATCCTATGCTAGCATATCCTAGGATCTATTCCAGTTAATTTCGGATATGACCAGGTGAAGGCTTTTGACCACTTATTTATTACCTTTAGCAGACTCTCTTTTTGTTGCAGAGCAGGTTTTGCATTGATGATTACCGGTTTCCCATTCTTAAGGAAAGTGCACTCCATATTGGTGGACAATGGTTTTAGCTCTAGGGGCTCTTGTTTAAATTTCTTAGGAATTTCCAACTTTCCCTAGTTGATGTTTTTGAGGTTAGGACTTGGAAGTTGGTGGTGGACTTGCTCTAATGTGTCTATGCTATCTATGTAGGCACAAGTCAAACCCTTAGTTAGTTACATGCATATAAGTGAGCTGCTTTCTTGATCAATTATCAGCCACTGGGTGTCTTCTTATCGTGTGGCTATTACATATAGGCACCTTTGTATATTGATCACTTGTGCACACTGATTGCATGCAAGCAATGTTAAACTTTGCACAACCCATGATCTCTGCATGCAATTACACCCTGTGTCACTGTACGCGATGCATGGAACTTTCTTCTTCTCAATCTTTTTAAAAGTATTTTCCTTAGATATTTCTAGGGAAAGATCACAGATTCCTAGGTGTGCATCGATAGTGCTTAGCCATGCCCTTTCCATTATAATTGGGAAATCCCCCTGACTGTTGTTTACTTGAATCACTAGGAAGTCAGCTGGATACGACCATTCACAAATAGTGGTAATAATGTCCTCCACTAATCCCAAGGGAACAGTGATGGACTGGTCGACCAACTCTAAATGGATGTTGCTCTTTTTTAATGGGGGTAAGTTCCAGGCCTTGTACATTTCTTGGGATATTAGGTTGACACCAGAACCTGAATCCAAAAGAGCTTTGCATGGCTCATTTTTAGCAATTTGTAGATATATCAAGGGACTCCCAGGATTAGAGAATTTCCTAGGAAGGTGGCCATCTTTTATCCAATCTGTAACGACATGTGTTAACATGACCGTATGCGTTGAATGTGGTGTTAGGCTCGAAGGGGGCTTTGAAGCTTTATTTGATATAGAGATGTCCAAAGACTTAGCCGCTTGTGATTGCAAAGGCTTGGTTGGACTGTTGGTTCTGAAGAAAGGTCATTTCTTCATACGGTTGTCATAACTAATAATAAGTTGAGGATTAATAGCCCTTGCAGCATTGCGTTGCTGCGGCTGAGTAGGGAGTTCACTTTGCATTGCTGGAGTAGGTGGTAATTGAGTTATTGGTGGGAGAGATGTGGCCAGATTGGAAGGATGGTACACTTGTGGAATATCGCCCCTAGGAGAGGGAGTCCTATAGTACTCATGGGCTTGGTAGTAATGTTGGGGAGTAACGTGACCAATAGAGTCACGTGGAGAGATTGGATGTTACACATAATATCCATATGGGTTAGGTTGTTGGTAAGGATATTGTTGCCTTGGTGGTGGCATTTCCCATGATTGTGGGTGCTGCCACTATTGATGTTACTTAATTGGTTGTGGTGGAGTTCCACTTGGATAATACGTTAAAGGTTGGTGGAATTGCCTTGGGTTACCTTGGGGATAAGGTAACCGTCGGGATGTTTGCCATTTGTTTAAACGTGGATTAAGTGGATATAACCTAGACTCCCACAGATGTGAGATCACAGGGCAACATCCCTTAGGATGGTTGTATTGACATATCTCGCATCCACTATCATCATCTGTATCTGAGTCCACAACCTCTTCATTAATAGCAACTTTACCCTTACCTTTGTTATGTGCATTTTTTGCTTCTCTCTTTTTTCTTTTGTCACAATTACTACCTCGCTCTCTAGACTCCTCTAATACTTTGAGAATAATTTGAAACCTACTATCCAGGGAGTCCCACATTTGGTCTACCTTTGCCGATACTTCTGATGCTAACTTTTGGATAGGCAAGGTTTTCCTATTCACCATCTCTTTGAGTGGTGACTCTTCCTCATCCTCACAAAATCTTACTCCCTTCTTTCGAAGGGAGGGATCTTGGTTATATTCTTTTGTACTCTCTCTCTTTCGTAGCTCACCTTCTTCCTTAGCAACTTGCTCCAATAGTCTATGAATTTGATGGGACCTAAGCTCAAATAACCTTCCTTGGGCATAAGTCCCAAGGGTTCTTCTTGTTTCATGCCTAAGCCCATCTACGAGATGGCGTAGTTGATCCCGTTGCGAATAACCATGGCCAGGACAACGATGTAATAGTGCATAGTAACGGCCCATGGCAGCATCCAAGGGTTCATGACTTCCTTGTTTCCATCCTTGGATTTGCTTTCACAGGTTAGACATCTGGGAGTACATTTGGTACTTATCATTGAACAATTTTAACATAGTACTCCACCTACGAATGGATTCCAGTTCTAAGGACTGGTACTAGCTTTTAGCTTCTTTTACTAATATCCATGAAAATAACTTAAGTTTTTGCCACTCGTTTTTTATGTTTTGCAAAGCACACGCATTATGAAATGCTTGTAAGTGATTTTGAGGATCAGCGTTATATCCCCCTTCAAATCGTGGGATGTTATTCATATCTAACCTCTTGATCCTACTATCTTTCTGGTACCTTGTTGGAACTCTCATAGCCTTTGTTATGTCTAGCATGCTCTGAGTAGCGAGTAGGGGTTCATCATGATCATCTCATTTATGGTGTCTATGGTACCCATGATGTTCCCTACTCTCTCTTCCTTTATGGCATGATTCCCTAGAGTGCCCCCGTCCTCTATCTTGGCTATTTCGTCTATGACTTCCACTTTGCTTGCGCTTATCCTCACAATCTTTTTCCTTATGATTGCGTCTGGACACTAAAGGAGAGGGTGAAGGAGATGATGACGGTGAAGAAGAAGGAGAACTGCCATCATGATGGTGTCTACTACCTTCTCTTCGGTGGTCTCTACCTCGATCGCAATTGCGATCAGAATGCCCACCTTTGTCATGTGTCCTTATTCCTTTTTTGGACACTTTGTGTCCATTGGTATCAACACCTGGGTTGTGAATAGTAGAATGAAGGTTCTGATACACAACCCCTTGGCCAAAGTCAAGGGGAGAAACATCGTTATGTGGGAGACTACCTAAGGCAAGTTCATCATCCTCAATTTCGCTTAAAACGTGGGGGGAATCCTTGGACCATTTTCCCTTCAAGGACTTATGGTGTCTCTCCTGTTACAAATTCCTTTGATGTTGTGCCTCTATGGGATGATAGTCTCTTGAATCATAGTCCTGTGCAATGTATTTTGTGTGTAAGTGTTGCATGCCTATTCGTTTGAGAGCACGAAGAAGCATACTTGGGACTAAATGGTTGGGAGGTAACACTATGTTACCTTCCAAGTCACGTTAATGCAGCTATTTGTCTTGATGGAGAATAAAGGTGAAGTCGGGTACATATTCATTGGGATGAATATATACCACATGAAACTGTTGAGGGATTGGTAGATCAACGTCATGTGTATCATGCCGCTGATTGCTTCTTGTGTTAGTCCTAGGCGGTGAAGTGCTTTTATGCGAAGAAGAAAACATCTTCTCTTATTCAGTGTGCAATGTACTATTATCTTTTCCATAGCCAACCCTAAGGGTTCATTCCAATGATGTAAATGATTTCCTAAGTTTTACTTAGCACACAAACAACTAAATCCCCAACAGCAACACCAATGATGAGTGGTGAGGTACCCTATGCTCAACCATACGAATACCAGCGTTTCACGCACGATCCGGTCGAATTCCAAAGACTAAGTGCCTATGCGCCTTTGTGGAACAATAATGGGTTGGTTAATCATTATCTTCCCAAACTTACTTGTATATCATGGTTGTATGGTTAAGTAAGCTCGAGGCATATGATGTTTATGGCTTTTATGTGTTTTATATCCTGCGCTAGTAAGGAGGGGGAAAGAGATAACTAAGTAACTAATCTAATTTAACTACTCATTAACTAAGTTCTAATTATTCCTAACATCAGTATCCGTTCCCACTTGCTGTACACATCCTAAACTAGTTCAACGCTGTTGGGATTACCAAATGCTAATCGTCATTGGGTTACCAAGTGCTACACACATGCTCGAAGCGGTCGTACTGAGTGTATTTAACTAAGAAAGTTGTAGGGTGAGAGAAATCATTAATCAACTAGGAAAAAATTAAATAATAATTAATGCTAATTAATCTATTCTATATGCTGCAAGGTTTATCATAAAGTTCATCTTTATTACCGTACACAAAGTGTGCTCAGGTACACAATGCTCGAATAAAGATCCGTTCATTGTATGACTCCTACTGCGGGCACGCAGAAATAATTCTAACTCTGGGGAGAAGAAATGGAAAGAGTTTGGCTAAGGGACTAACTTTCTAATGTGGAAACCAAGGGCATCGCCTCTTATTTATAGGCAAGGAGACGGATCGCGATATCAGGTATCTGACATCGCATGGTTGATGCAATATCGCAGATGCGATATCACGGTTCATCAAGTGGTATATATTCATCCCGATGAGTATATACTAGACTTTGCCTTTATCCTCCATCAAGATGAACAACTACATTAGTGAGACTTAAAAGGTAACATAGTGTTGCCTCCCAATCATTCAGTCCCAAGCATGCTTCTTCATGCTCTTACACGAATTGGCATGTAGCACTTACACACAGAATATGTTGTGCAAGACCATGAATTGAGAGAATACCATCCCACGGAGGCACAACATCAAATGGACTTGCAACAGGAGAGACATCATAAGTCTTTAAAGGATAAGTGGTTCCAAGATGTCTCACATGTCTTAAGTGAAAATGAGGGTGGTGAACCTGCCTCAGGCATTCGCCCACACAATGATGTTCCTCCCCTTAACTTTGGCCAAGGGGTTGTGTATCAAAACCTTCATTCCACTATTCATAACCTAGGTTCCGATACCCATGGGCACAAAGGGTCTAAAAAAGGGACATGGACACATGATAAAGGTGAACATTCTGATTGTAATCACGATCGAGGTCGAGACCACCGAAGAGAAGGTAGTAAACACCATGATGGTGATGGTTCTCCTTCTTCTTCACCTTCATCATCTCCTTCACCCTCTCCTTCAGTATCTGGACATAGTCATAAAGAAAAAGACCATGGGGGTAAAGGTAGGCAAAGTGGAAGTCATAAATGAAACAGCTAGGAAAGGGGACGAGGGCACTCTAGAGAATCACAACATAAAAGAAGGTAGGGTAGGGAACAAAGTAGGCATCATAGACACCATGGACGAGATGATCACGATGAACCCCTACTCACTACTCGAAGTATCTTAGACATAATTAAGGCTGTTAGAATTCCAACAAGGCACCAAAAAGATAGTAGGATCAAGAGATTAGATATGAACAACATCCCACGATTTGAAGGGGGATACAACGCTGATCTTCAGAATCACTTACAAGCATTCCATGATGCGTGTGCCTTACAAAACATAGAGAACGAACGGAAAAAACTTAAGTTATTCCCACAAACATTAGTTAAAGAAGCGAAAGGCTGGTATCGGTCCTTAGAACTGGAATCCATTTGTAGGTGGAGTACTATGTTAAAACTGTTCAATGACAAGTACCAAATTTACTCCCGAGTGTCTAACTTGTGAAAGAAAATCCAAGGATGGACATAAGGAGGACATGAACCCTTGGATGCTGCCATGGGCCGATACTATGCATTGTTACATCATTTTCCTAGCCATGGTTATTTGCAAAGGGATCAACTGCGCCATCTAGTAGATGGGCTTAGGCATGAAACGAGAAGAACCCTTGGGACTTATGCCTAAGGAAGACTATTTGAGCTTAGGTCCCATCAAATTCAAAGACTATTGGAGCAAGTTGCTAAGGAAGAAGGTGAGCTACAGAAGAGAGAAAGTGTAGAAGAGTATAATAGAGATCCTTCCCTCTAGAAGAGGGGAGTAAGATTTTGTGAGGATGAAGAAGAGTCACCACTCGAAGAGATGGTGAATAGGAAAACTTTGCCTATCCAAAAGTTGACATTAGAAGTATCGGCAAAGGTAGACCAAATGTGGGATTCCTTAGATAATAGATTTCAAATTGTTCTTAAATTAGTAGAGGAGTTTAGAGAGCAAGGTAGTTAAAAAAGGAAAAAGAGAGAAGCTAAACATGCACGTAGCAAGGGTAAGGGCAAAGTTGCCATCATTGAAGAGGTTGTGGATTTGAAAATAGAGAATGATAGTGAATGCGAGATATGTCAATATGACCATCCTAAGGGATGTTGCCCTGTAATCTCACATCTATAGGACTCTGGGGTGTATGCACTCTACCCACGATTGAACAATGGGTAAACACCCCGAAGGTTACCTTACCCCCAAGGTAACCCAAGACAATTCCACAAACCCTTAACATATTACCCAAGTGGAACTCCATCACAACCAATTGAGCGATATCAACAGTGGCAGCACCCACAATCATGGGGAATGCCACCACCAAGGCAACAGTATCCTTACTAGCAACTTAACCCATATGGATATTACGTTCAGCACTCAATCTCTCCACTTGATTCTATTGGTCACGATACTCCTCAACATCACTACCAAGCCCGCGAGTATTATGGGACTTTCTCTTCTAGGGGTGATATTCCACAAGCATATCATCCTTCTCATTTGGCCACATCTCTTCCACCAATAGCTCCACTACCACCTACTCCTGCAATGCAAGGTGAACTCCCTACCTAGTCGCAGCAACGTAATGCCATAAGGGCTGTTAACTCTCAACCTACTGTTGGTTTCGATAATTGCATAAAGAAAAGACCTTTCTTTAGAACCAATAGTCCAACCAAGCCCTTGCAATCACAAGTAGCTAATTCCTTAGACGCCTCAGTATCAATCAAAACTTCGAAGCCTTCTTCAACCCAACCACTGCACTCAATGCATATAGTCATGCTAACACATGCCATCACTGATTGGATCAAAGATAGTTATCTTTCTAGGAAATTCTCTGATCCTGGGAGTTCTTTGATATACTTACAAATTTCTAGGAATGAGCCATGCAAAGCTCTTTTGGATTCAGGTTCTGGTGTCAATTTAATCTCTCAAGAAATGTACAAGGCCTAGAACCTACCACCATTGAAAAAGAGTAACATCCGTCTAGAGTTGGCCGACCAGTCCATCACTATCCCATTGGGACTAGTTGTTGACATTATTACCACTATTTATGGATGGTTGTACCCAGCTGACTTGCTCGTGATTCAGGTGAACAATGGTAAGGGGGACTTCCCAATCATAATGGAAAAGGCATGGCTAAGCACCATCAACACATGCCTAGGAATCCACAATCTTTTCCTAGAAATATCAAAGGACAATACATTCAGAAAGATTGAGAAGAAGAAATTTTCATGCATCACATACAATGACACATGAGGTAATTGTGTGCAAAGGTCATGGTTTGTGCAAAGTTTAGCACTACCTACATGCAATTAGTGTGCACAAGTGATCAACATACAAAGATGCATGTATGTAGCAGCCACATGATAGGAAGGCAGCTAGTGGCTGACAACTGATCAAGAAAGCAGTTCAATATATGCATGGAACCAACTGAGGGTTTGACTTGCACTTACATTGATAGCATAGACGCATTAGAGCAAGTCCACCGCCAACTTTCGAGTCTTAGCCTTGAAAATATCAACTGGGGGAAGTTGAAAATCCCTGCGAAATTTAAGTAGAAGCCCCTCGAGCTGAAGCCATTGCCCATCGGTAGGGAATACATGTTCCTTAAAAATGGAAGATCGATAATTATTAATGCGAAGCTTGCTCTGAAACAAAAAGAGAGACTGCTGAAGGTGATAAATATATGGTGAAAAGCCTTCACTTGGTCATATCCTGAATTAACTGGAATAGACCCTAGGAATTACCTGTCAACTAGAAACTGTCAAAGATATTCGATCATTCCTTGGACACACTGGATACTATAGGAGATTTATTGAGAACTTTTCAAAGGTTGCCAAACCATTGCTAGAATTAACGAAAAAGGACATATCTTTCAAATGGACTAGGGAATGTGAATTAGCTTTCCAAACTCTGAAAAAAAAGCTAGTAGAAACACCCATTTTACAAGCTCCTGATTGGTCCAAACCATTCCATATCATGACTAATGTGTCCAACTATGCCTTAGGATCTGTACTTACATAGTTAGATGACTAGAAGTGTCCTTATTACATCCACTGTGCAAGTAGAAGTATCGATGGTGCACAACTTAAATACACTACCATAGAGAAAGAATTAATGGCTGTAGTGTTTGCACTAGAAAAGTTTAGACACTATGTATTGGGATATAAAGTATATATACATACAGATCATAGTGCAATCTGGTTCCTCATGAATAAGCCAATGGTAAGCCCTTGTATCATACGATGGCTTGTAATCCTACAAGAGTTCGATTTAACAATGATTGATTGCAAAGACATTGAGAATGTAGTTGCTAATCATTTATCTCGATTGCAATGGGGTAACAAAAAGGATGAGTATCTAATTTCTGATCATTTCCCTGATGAATTCCTCTTTGTTGGTGTAGTGAATAATCAATCATCCACGGAGAAAAACTAGTATAGTAGCATTCTTACCTATCTCCTCACCCAACAAACCCCACAAGAGTTAAGCCTTAAGAAGAAACAACAGTTTCTTCATTGAGCCAAGTACTTTATGGAGATCAATGGAAATTTTACAAAGTGTGTCCCAATGGCTTGGTTCGATGGGGTGTTCCCGATATAGATCAATTGCAAGTTCTCCAAGATGCTCATGAGGGTCCTTGTGGGGGTCATTACGCTAGGAGATGAACGACCATCAAGATCTTGCTTGCAGGATATTATTGGCCTACATTGTTTTGGGACGCCCATCAATTCGTCCAATCTTGTGAGGGCTATCAACGTGATGGGGAAATGACTACTAGAATGGAGGGTCCACAACAATGGATTCAACCATTAGAACCCTTCGACATTTGGGGAATTGATTTTATGGGGCCCATTACACCAATGTTTAGTGGAAAAGCTTATATCGTAGTTGCCGTTGACTACCTAACAAAATAGGCCAAAGTAGCTGCTGTTAAAGATTGTACATCATCTACAGCTGCACGATTTGTTCAACAACAAATCGTGAATAGGTTTGGTGTGTTGCATGCACTTATTTCAGACAATGGTACACACTTCATAGGTGCAACTTTTCAGAAATTAATGCAACGCTTAGGGGTTGAGCATAAATTAACTACACCATACCACCCCCAAGCAAGCGGTCAAGTAGAGGTCACCAATAGGGAGATTACGAAAATATTAACAAGAACTATTAGCAAGTATAGGCAAGACTGGAGCACTAAACTGAACAATGCTCTTTGGGCATATTACTCTACATGGAAACTCCCTACAGGCTACTCTCCCTATGAGTTAGTGTATGGGAAGCTTCCAACACTTCCTATTCAAACTGAGATCCATACAGTATCCACGGCATGTGACCTCAACCTTGACTTTGATCTAACACAAAAACAACGATTAGTAACCCTTAACTTGCTAGATGAAAATCGACTAGCTGCCCTGTCATCTAATGAATTGCACAAGGTATTCAATAAACAATGTCATGACCTAAGAATTAGAAAAGTTAAATATCAACCAGGAGATAAGGTTCTCTACTAGAATCCCACACATGTGCCACAACGTACTAAATTTCAAACACTGTGGGAAAAACCTTATATTATTTATGCAACTTTTCCTTCAGGGGCCATGATAATATACAAACCTAAGAGCTTGGACAAGAAATTGTTGGTCAACGTGCAACAAACCAAACCTTTCCATGAGCTTAGGACAACCAGTACACATGCTACCTCTGTTGATGGACATCCCTGCTCACTATTCCGGATCTCCTCCTTCCAACTCAGTCGTGGGGGAGATGGCCACCTATGCTAGCCATTCTAGGTCCTCAGTTCTTTTTGAATTTTTGTTTTATGCATTTTTCCAACTTTTCTTATTTTTGTTTTACACCATCGTTCATATTTTTACTACTTATTTTTTTGCTTGATTTACTTTTATTCGTCATCCAATAAGTGCTCATGATGGTGGATTGAATTATATCATATTGATTCTTAATGTTTGGTTTTTACCTTTGAATTATGATGCTAATATTAAGGTATGGCTCTTTTGGTAAAACAGGCAATGAGTCCATGCCGTCCACTCATCCATACAACTCTATGGTCTCCTTTGGTTGGAACTGTACTGTCCCCTTTTTTCTAAGTAAAATTGTTAATAAATTGGTGGTTGGGTATTTTTCAGACCAAGACTCAAAGGATGAAAAGGATGTGACTTCAAGGGGATTCAATGCATTTGTGTTGGTCATTCTCTTGGGTGCTTGGATGCTTTTTCTTGGGTTTTCCGCCATTCTGACATTGTTCAAATATCAGGAAGTTGAGTGAATAAAAATAAGTCTTTGCATGGTGTGGTTCTCATGCAAAAAAAAAGAGAAGTGAGAATTCAAAGCACACCCCTTAGACACAATAATGAAGTATGGGCTACAAGCACTAGTTATGGAACTGGAAAGACATGTTACCCATGCTTGAAGGTTCCCTCTAACTAAGACCCTTTCTCACTTCCTGGTTCTCCATCTCGCTCTTCTTAGAATGGTGGTGACTCTTTGTGGAAGCATTCTTGTTGCTTCAAGTGGATGGATTGGTCAAGTGTGTTGATGCGAGGTCACCAAATGTGGTTTGTTTGAGTCTGGATTTGGGATGAGTTCTACTTAGTCACATTAACCATAAAATACACAAGGGACTTTATACAACCTTGTTCTTGGGATTCCATTCCATTCTCTCCTCTCCACCTTTCTTTCCATTTTCCACCTCATTGCTAGTTTTATCATTAGTTCATCTCTGGGTTGATGCATTATTTTTCTTTGGTGAATTCTTGTGGGTAAGTTTTAAACTCTTACTTCCAAATGACATTCCTAGAGCCTATGGACTCTTTGGTTTGTGGGTTTGTCAAGGCATAAAGGGCATGAGCCTGCTTTAGGGAGGACCCACTAGCATTCCTTTTTGATGCAATTGTTAACTTCTTTTTTTTAAACATTTTCTGCAATCAATCATTTCTTATTTCATCCCCATCCATGACATCCATTTTATTGGCATTGTCATTGTTATTTTTCCCATATTTCTTGTTCATCATATTTTTCCATCTTATAGCTACCGAAGGTTCACTCTTAGTTGTGGGGGCCTTGGCACAAATTTTTCAATTTTTTCCATTCTACTATTTGCCTAACCCCTACACCTTAGGTAGTCACCAGTGATAAATCTTCAAACTAGTTTCTGCCATAACTACAACTCAGCTAGTGCGCTTCATATCGAGGCAAGGTATAAACTCCATTGTGGTTTATCTATCTTTGCTCATTTGTGACTATGTTGTGTGTGTAGATGGCGATCATACAAACAATGGACTGAACTTGGAAGAAGCACTCATGATGGACTGGAACTGGAGCATTTACGAAAGGAGCAAATTTGGTGGTGTGGCTATGGATAAACAACGGAAGGCACAATCTTGGCTTTGGTGGCAACATGCTTCATCTTCTCTCACACACACACACACACACACACACACACACTCTCTCTCTCTCTCTCTCTCTCTCTCTCTCTCTTCAAGCTGCCAAATAAAGGCTTGGATGTCATTTATGTATGAGTGTTTGCCACAATGGTCATGAACACTAATGTTCTAATATGCTTATTGATTTGTTCACTAGGCACGTTGAGTCTATCATCCCATTCCAATGTCAGTTGTCAATTAGTCAATAATCCCATACCTTCCCAATATTTTGT
Source organism: Gnetum montanum (assembly GCA_015680685.1). NCBI lineage: Eukaryota > Viridiplantae > Streptophyta > Gnetopsida > Gnetales > Gnetaceae > Gnetum > Gnetum montanum. Next base: position 413,886 of record MNCI01004147.1, on the reverse strand, counting down.
AAGGAACTCGAGGACAAGTTTTCATTTAGTCATGGGGGTATGATGAATCGCGATATTGGGGCCACGATATTGCATCCTCGATATTGGAGCCTACCATGTGATGTCGAATACCTGATATCGAGACTTGTCTCCTTCCCTATAAATAAGAGATGGGCACACTTGGTTTTGCAATAGTTAGTTAGACCCTTAGTCAAACTCTTACCTTTTCTCCCTTCCAAAGTTAGAATTATTTTTGCGTGCCCGTAGTAGGAGTCATAAAGTGAGTGGATCTTTATTTGAGCATTGTGTACTTGAGCACACCTTGTGTACGGCAATAAAGACAAACTTTATGATAAACCTTGCAACATCTAGAATAGATTAATTAGTGTTAATTGATGTTATTAAATGCTTTCCTAGTTAATTAATGTCTTCTCTCACCCTACACTTTTTTAAGTAAATACACTTAGTACGATCGCTTTGAGCATGTGTGTAATGCTTGGTAACCCAGTAATGATTAGCGTTTGGTAATCCCAGCAGCGTTGCACTAGATCATGATGTGTATGACAAGTGGGAACGGATGCTGGTGTTAGGATTAGTTAGAACTTAGTTAATGAGTAGTTAAGTTAAATTAGTCACTTAGTTATCTCTCTCCTCCCTTATTAGCACATGACATAAAAATATAAAAGATATAAAAATCATATGCCTCAAGCTTACTTAACCATACAATCGTGACATACAAGAAAGTTTTGGAAGACAACGATTAACCAACCCGTCCTTGTTCCACAGAAGCGCATAAGCACTTAGTCCTTGGAATTTGACCGGATCGTGCATGAAATGCTCATATTCGTATGGTTGAGCATAGGGGTACATCGCCACTCATCATTAAAAAAAAGGGAAAGAAGCTATAGTATAAGAGCTTGTAGACTTAGATTTAGTGGAGGAGGATGAATGCAACATTTGTTAATGTGAGCATCCAAATGGCTATTGCCCAGACATGTTACATCTACAAAAGTTTGGGGCTTTCTCTTTAAATCCCAAGTTCGTGGAAAAGAAAATTCCTAAGAGATTACCTTATTCATAAGGTAATTATAGAAAGTCCTACAACTAATAGAACTATCCAAGTAGGACTTCTTCTGAACCTCAACACTACTATCAATAACAATGGCATAATCCATGGTTGTGGGAAATGCCATCACCAAACCAGCAATATCCCTATTGCCAGTTGAATCCTTATGGATACTATGTTCAATGACCTATTTCTCCCAATCAACTCACTACTACTACTACCCTCCTAAATACCATCAACCCATAACATCTCCTATGGAATTACCATCCCATGCCTCTCATCTTTCATCACATTCACAAGACTTTCATACTCCCTTCCAACATATGCCATAATCAACAATGTAGGAAAAATTGACATCACAACCTCAATAGAATAATGCAACTTGTACTATGAACATACAAAGGGATAATAGTGCTTGTAGCCCTTAGTAAAGCCTTGAAATGCTTTTTATTTAGGATGGTTTCCACACATGTAAACAAAACTAATTGACCTACTAGCTCATCAAAACTAGCACAAGGCCAATGTGGTGTAACCTCCTTCCTCATAAGAATAATGTTTTCTAATCATACGTAAAAGCCAACAACCATCACCATTTCAACACAAAACATAAAAGTTGAACATGGCACTCTAAAGAGATAGAAAATTTCATGCATTACTAATAATGATAAAGGGTACAATTGTGGGCCTATAGTTCAAAGTATTAACACAATCCCTATAACAATCCACGACAAACTTGAGAAGCAAGTGTGTGTGAAAAACCATGTTTACACAATATCCACTAAACCAAAAGACACCTAGTGGTTAGAGAATGAAATATTAAATTGTCTAAAAGATGCGTGGAAACTTCCAGTGCACTTATCACTTATTTTCCTAAGAAAATGAACTAAACAAAAAACTCACAAAACAACATCTTACACCCTAATCATATATTAAAAGAAAGTGATGAGCAAGGAGAAAAAAAAACTAAAATAGAATGTAAAAAGGAAAACATCACTTTATTAATTCATTTTATTTTAGTCCATCTAGATGTCTCTCCAAATGATTGAAACTTGATTATCATCTATATTAAATGTGCTAACATGTGAAAACATAAATCACTAAAGATGATAAATGAAAAACTTATAAGGGAATGTGCAATTCATTTTATGAATTCTCGTCCATGAGTTTAGTCATTCAGGAGATGCCCCATCTTGAATCAAGAACTGATAAGTGCATTTTCACTTTTCGTTTTGCAATTTTTTATCATTTTCCTATTTTTTCAAAATTTTCCAATTCTTAGTACGTTTTCCTTTTCTTATTATTTTTTATTTTCTTTATAATTTTTTCTTTTCTTGAGTCATTTCCTGTGTGTTTTATGGATATTTACTATGCTTGAATAATATGAGCTTTATTTGTAATTACTTTGCACATATGACAATCTCCTTGGCATATGCCTTTTAACAAATTTAGATTTAGATCATGAGTAACTAATTGTTGTATAGTTGTAATAATTTAGGACATAATAAAGACAAATACCCTTAACATATTCATACTAGCAATAATCATATTCATCATCAATTTTTGTCTTTGAACCAAATAATTCTACATTAAGAGCTACTTTGCCTTTTAGCTTGGATTGATCCTTTTTTTTCTTTGTTGTTTAGATTTTGCTACTTTTGACTATTCATTTCTCTTCTCGATTATTTTTAATATGGTTAGAAATTTTTCATTAATAACATTTCACATTTATTTTATCTTTGTCACTATTGCTGAGATATAATAATGATGATATGATATATTGTTAATTACTATTATAATGATCATATAAGGTTAGTACTAATAGATAACTAATATCTTTCTTGGAAATAGCACCAAATGATAAGTATCAATCATGTTCCATGCTCAACCATACAGATCTATGAGCATATGTAATAGATCTACCATAATGTGTAAAAGAAATAGGCTAAATGTCTAGAAGTAGTATAGGTCAATTATAGGTTATTGTCTTCCTATTCATATTTGTAGTGGTTACGATATATGGTTAAACATGGTCAATGCACATGCTTGATGATGCTATTTGAGCTATATTAAGTAAGAATAGATATTGTACTAAACTAATGCTAATTATAAGTGTAAGCAAAAGTAAATCCCTAGGTGCAATGAGCATATAGTTTGTCAACCTGCCATCACACTTCTAGATTTACATACTAATTGCGAGGTAATTAAGCTAATCAATTGTTAGGCATGCTAAATCAACTAGCCATTGGAAAACTAAGGTAATTGTAGTTAGCTTGAGGTTTCAACATACTAATTACACTTTACCAATTGCAAATAGAAATGTAAATGAAAACATTATAGAAAATTAACTTTAATTACATTAAAATAAAATGTTAAAAATGTAAATCTAATCTAAGTCAAAGTTTTTCCATCTAAAGAAATCAATCTTGGTCTTTGTTGTTGTTCATGGGAAACAAAATTACAAGAATCTAGATATTATGGTTAAAATTCATTGATTTCCACCATCCCAACACATATATTTATAGGCTAGTATATATACCACATTAATGTATATATGTTGGTGTAAATAGCATTCTATCAGTGTATATGCACTAATGTAGATGTATAAGTGCAACATCTAAAAACTTGATCTCATCAATCTTGGACCGATAACTATGGTGCCATTTCTTAATGAAATTCTATATCAAGCTTGAGTTGGCTAGCATAGGATATTTACCAATTTATCAAATAAGAAACTAATAATTATGAAACTAAAATAGTTTTTTATGACATTCTCAAACTCATAAGATATATTAGATAGAGGAAATGTACATAACATGCATAGTAAACACTTCATCAATAAAGTTACCAAGTTTCCTTGGTGCTACATTAAATAGGTCTTTTAAGATTTTAGTTGTAATTTTCCATTTGTGATGATAATGCTCTAAAATAGGATATTGTAGAAATATGTGATGCTCATCTTCAATTACTTCCTGACAACAAGTTCTATTTTCTCATAGAGTCTTGACCCATCTCCCTATTTCAATTCTAAAATAGCGAGAGCTCATTTGACATTGTAGATGATAGGATATAGAAGCACATAGATAAGCTACTTTCTTGTTGATGCCTCCTTTAATGTTAGTAAGTTAGAATTATTTTTTACTTGTTGGATTATTCCAAATATGCAAATGTTCCTTATCTCTAATATTCTTACGTAACTATTTTGTATCATAATAAAGAATATCCTCAATGTTTCATTTTTTGAGCTAGACCATTTCCTCATGGAACCACCATTTATGCTTTGTAGCCACTAAAACTTCCTATAAACATTTAGTCAATATGCAACAAGATAGATCGCATACATATGAAACAAATTGATAAAGGGCTTCTATCTCTAAGGGCATCATATTTGCTTCTAGAAGTAGCAAATCATATTGTACTGTCTTTTAACTTGAAACTCTTCTCGCAAAATATGCTTTTGAACGTCTTCTATTTTCTTCTAATATTTACTAGCAAGCTTAGGGCCCCACACAACACACCCATACAAAAGCATTGACTACAAAATAGTGAAATACAATTGTCCTATGATTTTCCATGTGAAAATAGCTTCCTTCTTACATTTTCTTTTAAGGTCAAATAAGGCTCTTAAGATAATTGTAATACTTTGTTTAATGCAAACCTTCTAATTATAATTGTAAGAAATATTTAACCCAAAGTATCTATAATTTGAAGCCATATCTATTTGATCTATACTAATAGTTAAAGAATCATCATGATTTTAGGTGCTAGACACCATAATTTTGGTTTTTTGTAGATTAACTTTCATTCTAAACTATTGGAGAAAATCATTTATAACAATAAGCATTTGGTGCAAACCTTCTTCAAACTTGGATATGATAGCTACATCGTCCACATACAACAAGAGGCTTATAGGATGACCATTCATTTTAATAGAGTATTTACCTAGAATTTTAAGCACCAACTCCTCTAGTTCATTAGTAAAAATGCCAAAAAGTGTAGGGGAATGAGGATAACCTTGTTTCACCCAACATTACTATGCAGTAAACCATTTTTATGTGAGTCATAATCTATGATTTGTATATATACCCATTTTTAAAGACTTTGAATACCATATAACAAAGATGAAGGAGTGCCAATGTCTTAGAATCGCTTCCACAGTTTACTCCAAATAACTAAATTATATGCTTTAGAGAAATCCACGAAGCAAATAAAAGTTCTTTAATTCTACCCTTTTGCACAATCAATAAGATATTTCAATGTGATGAGGTGATCAACAATAGAATGGTGACATCTAAACCCAGCTTGTGACATTGCTCACAAGTTGTTTTCTTTTGTATATATGTCAATCTTCATCTCAAGAATATTTCTCAAAACTTTGGCAAAAATATTATTGACTATAATTAACCTATAATTATGTAAATAAGATCTATCCCCTTTTTTTGAAGAGAAAAATGCATTTATTAATATTCCATTCTTTATCTAGACCACCATGAAGAGCATGGTTTAGGTTTTTCCATACTACCTCTCATACTAATGGTTCTCCCAAAGTCAACATTTCTTCATATAGTCCTATTGCATCTACTACTTTACCTAATTCTAGTCTTTGAATGTCATACATAGTATCTTCAAAAGATATGAATAAATTGCCAATATTCTTTTAATCTCCTATTAGCTCTTCATTACCTTGAAGCAATTTTTGATAAAACTATTGTATGTTAAAAAATGAAAAATTTTGGTCCAATCTTTTCTAAGTATAAAGAAACTTCCAGAAATTTCTTGGATCTTTCTTGATCATGTAAAGAAGAATGGTTTGTCTCTCTTTAATGAACTATCTCTTTTTGTTACGAATCCAATTTCTATAAAAACTAGTAGTTGTTGGAGATTTTGTTCTTTTACATTATGTCTAGCTACCATACATTCAAGATTAAACCAAGATTGGGATTAAGTAGTTGCTTTCCTAGAAACATGTCATGTTGTTGCCACTAAAATATCTGCAAGCTCTACATTAGGATTCCACTATTTCTAGATTTTCTTTTGGAACTCTAGCTTAATTGTATTTATAATCCTACAAGACCTTGACTTTCTCTATTTTCCAACATGTTGTAGGTGGATCAAATGGCTAAAATAAAGTGGTTGATGATTTGATTCAATCACCTTGTAACAAACCTTAAAATGTGTAATAGACATTAACCTCTCTCTATTAGTGAGCAAAAGATCTATACATAAGCATCCTTACAGTCTTGTAAAAGTGTAATAGCTAGAATTGGGAAAGTTGTTGTAGCCCTTAAGAATAAACAAATTTAAACCTTCACCCTAATCCAACAAATGTCTACCTTTATGATTAGGTTGTGTGTCTAGAGAAAACCTTTTTTACCCTACATTATTCTCAAGTTCAAACAACCTTGTTGGTTCCAAAAGCTAATAAATATTTGCTCAAGCTCAATCCTAGCATTAAAATCTCCGCAAATGCAAATTTTCCCCTTTGAGAAATTGTAGTAATATCTATCCCAAAATACTGAAAGGGAAAGTCCTTTGACAAATTTTCTTTATCATAAAAAGTGACTTCTCATGGAGCAAAATAGCAAACCACTAAGGAAAAAGTGACCTATTGATGTGCAATGCAAATCCAAACATACTACTTATATTTCCACTATTTCAGTCATTACATACTACTGTATGGAACTATGAATCAACACAACCAAAGCACCAGAAGGTCTTCCTTGTTCACATTTTCTTCTATAAGGAAATGAAAAACTCTACAAAAGTAGATAGAACAAATCATTGAAGTTGTTCCCCTACCACTTCTTAGTGATTCCAGAAATATCAAAATTATTGAAAAAAGAAATACTATGTAAACTAATAACCTTATTTGCTATAGAGCCACCAATGTTTAAAAAACTACAGTGCAAGGATTTCTTTATTCTATGTACAACTTTTTAACTCATTGTAATGTAATCTTTGCAAATATCATTTTATCTTATTAATTTATTATAAAAAAGTATACATCAAAGGACTATAATGTTAGTTAAAATGCCAAGTCATATAAAATTATCCTCAAATCCTTTACGCACCTTAACTAACTAGCTAATGATTATGATGATTAATCATTACAATGTTTGTGGTCTTTTAGAGATTTTGAATTATTGAAACATACATTTCATAAATATCAAAAGTAAATAAGATCACTCTCTACTTTCTCTATCAAGATCCCAATAAATTCTTAGATGACCTTTGATCTTAATTTCATAATTAAATAAATTTCATCAAGATTTTCTAAGGGAAAACCATTTTATGACAATAGGCTCTTGATAATTTAAATTTCCATCATTGATTTTGTAGACCTAGATTTGTTAAAATTGCAATAGATTTCAAATGACTCCTAGTTTCTTTAATGAGCCTTGGCCTAGTGTAAATGTCCGTTATAAACACTTAAGAAAAGTATGAGAACTCTAAACATATATTAATAAAACTCATATTAAGCAAATAATAGCTCAAATAGGAATTCAGTTAGGACCTTGTCACTTAGGTTATGTGTAAATCATAATTTATTGATATAAAACTAGTTTATTCTTAGAGTTTGGTTTTAGGTCTTAATGATGACTTTAATTACCCAAGGATCTTGTATAACATGAATTAATTTGATAATATTTCTTGAGTAATTTTGATCTATTTATTTTTGTTGCTAAAACTTGGGAAGAAGAAAATTCTTTGATTGTATCTATTCCAAGATTTCATATCATTTTTGTTAGAAATAAGCATTCCAAGGTGAGGGGTAGAACTTCTGGTGGTATTGCTTATTTAATTAAGAAGTCTAGAGATGAGTTCATTAAGGTGCATTAAGTTGATGATAAAAACCAATATTTATGGGTTCAAGTTCAAGGCATTTCAAAGGTTCTTTATATTGCTTTTTGTTATTTTGCTTAAGGGATTCTTTTATCTACAAGTTTGCTAGTCTTTCACGAGAGCATCCTTTTCAATACCTAGGTCAAGATGTTGTAGAATTCTCTAGGCTTGGTAAAGTTTTTCTTTATGGGAATTTTAATGCTTGTGTTGGACAAAGTTAAATTCAAAGATCATCTACTAATCATAGTACAAATCAAAGGGGTATTTATTTCTTAGAGTGGCATTATCCCTTATACTTTTTAATCCTTAATGGCATCAACAAATTTCCTTCCTCCTCTCATTTCACTTTTANGGGGGGGGGGGGGGGGGGGGGGGGGGGGGGGGGGGGGGGGGGGGGGGGGGGGGGGGGGGGGGGGGGGGGGGGGGGGGGGGGGGAGGAACTTCTAGAATCTCCTCATTATTACTTGAAATTCACCATTCTTGCTTTAATTTGTGATATTCATTACAAGAAATAAAAAACTCGTTGTCTCACAAAAGATCTTTGTTAGGATTTTTAAACAAGGGTGGTTGATCTGTTGGTCAATAATGATAATGAGGTAGATTTGACTAATGTTCTTTTGTCTACAACTGCTTAGGTGCAGATTAAGAAGAAGGCTGCTTGTAAAAAACCTTGGTTTGATGTGGATTGTTTGACAGCTTGTAAAGATGTTATAGCTTCACATTTTGATGTTTCAATGATGAAGAATTATAGAAAGCTTATTTGTTTTAAAAAAAGAAAGTTCATTAAAGAAGAGCAAGAAAGAATGATTCAAGAGCTCCTCTTAAATCCAAAGAGCTTTTAAAATTTATTCCAAGATAGACAACAACATGGCTAGGATTTTTCCTTATCTATTATTCAAATTTTTTTCAAGGACCTTTATAATCAAGAGGCTCTCCTAGCTGTGCAAGATAACTCTAGTGTTCTTGAATTATCCCTTGATGACGTTTTTGCAAGAATTCAAGGATTATCTTATGGGAAAGGTGTTAATGTTAATGGATTATATGCATAGATTCTTAAATGGGGTAATCCATTAGTGTGGAAAATAGTTTGCAATCTTTTTAATAAAGGGCTTTAGCATGGTTTGGATTGCTCTTGGTGTTCTAGTTGAGTGGTCTTGCTTTTCAAAAAAGGAGATAGGATAAATCTTAATAATTATTGATTAATTACAATTATTTTAGTTTTTGCTAAGCTTTTGGGCACTATTTTAGAGAATAAAATTAGTTCATGGGGAAAAATGTAAGGTCTTCATGCTCAATCAAAAGCAAGCTTCAAGAAGAATCATTCTACTAGAGACTGCCTAATAATTTTGTAGAGAAAGAAAAACAACCCAACCATACAACTTTTATTTTTTTTGTTGATTTCTCCAAGGCTATGATTTTGTTGCTTGAGATAACATTTGGAAGAGATTAGATAGCATTAACATTTCACAAGATTGGATAGCTCAATTGGAGTTAAAACAAGGCTATCCTTTGTTCCCTATCCTTTTTGGCGTATGTATAGATGAATTGGAGGAATGGATGCAAAATGCCTCTAATTATGGTATGCTAATGAATAGATTATTTTTGAACATGCTTCTCTTTGTAGATGATGTGGCCTTGATAGCAACATGAGCTATAAGATCAAATTATATGGTTCAAATTCTATATGAATATTGCAACCATTTGGGTATGATAGTTAATATTGATAAGACTAGATTTCTAACTTGTGGTACTAGAAATAGAAATTACAATTTTTTATTTGGAGAAAAAAGGCTTGATATATGTGAATCTTATAACTATTTTGGAGTTGAATTTGCAATAATTATAGTTGAAATACCCTTATTGCTCAAAGGGTTTCAAGTGGCATGCGAGCTTTATTTACTCCCAGAAATAATTGTAGCAAGAAACAAATTTTGGCATGGGAGATCAGAAGGAAACTTTTTTGTAGTCCTATCTAGCTTGTATTATTATATGGCTATGTTACTTAGGAACCTTCTCTTTTCACACATAATTAGCAAAAGATAGATCTTGTTTGAAAATAGTTTTTTGTATGTGAATTTCAAGTGAAAATGTAGACTTCTTATGATATCTTACTTTTATAAGTAGATTTGCTTATACTCAAAAGTTCAGTCACATAGACGAAGTTAATTATACTAAGGAGATAATGGTTATTGGTCTTACGTATAAGATCTTGTACTTTTTATACAGCCTTACAACAATTTTTTGTAGCTTTTTTTACCCACATAACATTTCTGGATGATCTTCTCTTCCTTCTTAGGAAATTGTATTAGGTTTATGATTAATACTTGAAGTGGAACTTCTCTTTGGTTTTAGCAACTTAATAATGGACTCTTTATTGAGTTAACTTAGTACCTTTACTTTTGTGGTAAAGGATACTCTATAATGTCATCTTTAACATGTTGGTTTATGATGATCTACAAGTTGTGCCACCTAGTTAAATAGTAACATACATGAATAGTTGGAATCTATAGTAACATATTCCTTCAAATATTCTTCTTTTGTCTTTCATTTCCTTAGTTTTTAATGCACATACATAATATAACCTTTTATTATGATCTTTATTTCATATAACAATTATAATGTTTCTAACTTGTAAGTTACGATCTTTGTTATGATTGGTTAGAAAATTAATAATGATGCAAATTAAAGTACCTTATAAATTCAACATTAATTGATGAGCCGCGATATCTCATTTGCCATGCGATATCGCATCCGTCACGCGATATTGCATACGCGATATCACGTCTTGCCTCATCTTCTATAAATAAGAGGCAGCTTCCCTTGTTCAAGATAGTTAGACTTAGACCCTTAGCTAAACTCTTGCAGTTTTACCATTCCAGAGTTAGAATAATTCCTATGTGCCCGTAGTAGGAGTCATAGAGTGAACAGATCTTTATTCGAGCAATTTGTACCTGAGCACACATTTGTGTACAGCAATAAAGACGAACTTTATGATAAACCTTGCAACATACAGATTAAGCTAAATAGTAATTAATTATTGTTGAATGTTTAAATGCTTTCCTAGTTAATTAATCTCTCTCTCAACCCTTGACTCTCCTAGTTAAGTACACTCAGTATGTCTGCTTCGAGCATGTGTGTAGTGCTTGGTAACCCAGTAACGATTAGCGTTTGGTAATCCCAACAACATTGCACTGGTACAGGATGTGTGCGGCAAGTGGGAACAGATACTGTTGTTAGGAACAATTAGAACTTAGTTAGTGAATAGTTAATGTAAGCTAGTTACTTAGTTCTCTTCACCTTTCCCTATTAGCATAAGACATTAAAAAGATAAAAGTTATAAAAATCATATACCTCAAGCTTACTTAACCATACAATCGTGACAATACAAGTAAGTTTGGGAAGACATCGATTGATTAACCTTAAGTGTTTCATTAAAGCGCGTAAGCACTTAGTCCTTGGAGTTCAACCAGATCGCGTGTGAAATGCTCGTATTCATATGGTTGAGTGTAGGGGTACCTCGCCACTCATCATTAGCACCATTGCCAGGGACTTAGTTGTTTGTGCACTATGTAGAACATAGGAAATCGTTCATATTGTTGGGACGCTAGAACTAACCCTTAGGGTTAATCAAGGAAAGATAAGACAACAGTAAATTGCACATCGAACAAGACAAAATGTCTTCTTCTTTGCATAAGAGCACTTCACTACCTAGGACTAACACAAGAGATAGTTGGCGGCATAACACACGTAACCAAGATCCACCAGTTCCTCAACAGTTTCATGTGGTATATACTCATCATGATGAGTATGTACCTGAGTTTACCTTTATTCTCCATCAAGATGAACAACTGTGTTGGAGAGACTTGGAAGGTAACATAGTGTTGCCTTCATATTGATCAGTCCCCAACATGCTCCTTCGTGCTCTCTCATGAAGAGGCATGAGGGACTTGTGACAGGAGAGATATCATACCTCCTCGAAGGGTAAATGGCCCCATAACGCTCCTCATGTCTTGAGCGAAATTGAGGGTGGTGAACCTGCTTCAATAGGTTCCCCACCAAACGATGTTCCTCCTCCTAACGATGGTCAGGAGGTGGTGTATCAGAACCTACACTCCACGATTTACAACCCTGATTTTGATACCCATGAACACGAAGTGTTCAAAGAAGGAACGCAAACACATGATAAAGGTGGGCGTTCTGATCGTGATCACGATCTTAGCTGAGACCACAGAAGAGAAGGTAGAAAACACCATCATGGTGACGGTTCTCCTTTTTCTTCACCTTCATCGTCACATTCACCCTCTCCTTCGGTGTCTGGATGTAGTCATAAGGAAACCAACCATGAGGATAAAGGTAAATAGAGTGAAAAACATTGATCAGATAGTCGAGAATGAGGACGAGGGCACTCTAAGGAATTAAGGCATGGAAGAAGGGAGAGTAGGGAATCATGTAGACACCATAGACGCTATGAACGAGATGACCATGAAGAACCCCTACTCACAAGTAGAAGCATGTTAGATATAATGGAGGCCATGAGAGTTCCCACAAGGCACCAAAAAGATAGCAGGATCAAGAGGTTAGACATGAATAACATACCACGATTTGAAGGGGGATACAACGTTGATCCTCAAAACCATTTACAAGCATTCCATGATGCATGTGCCTTGTAGAACATAGAAAATGAATGGCAAAATCTGAAGTTGTTCCCAAGGACACTAGTGAAAGAAGTTGAAAGCTGGTGCCGGTCCTTAGAACCGGAATCCATTCAGTGGTGGAGTACAATGTTAGAACTATTTAATGATAAGTATCAAATGTACTCCTGAGTGTCTAACCTACAAAAGTAGATTCAAGGATGGAAGCAAGGAAATCATGAACCCTTGGATGTTGCCATGGGCTGCTATTACGCACTGTTACATCGTTGCCTTGGCCATGGTTATTCGTAGCAAGATCAACTACGTCATCTCATAGATGAACTTAGGCATGAAACAAGAAGAACGCTGGGGACGTATGCCCAAGGAAGGTTATTGGAGCTTAGGTCTCATCAAATCCATAGATTGTTAGAGCAAGTAGCCAAAAAAGAAGGTGAGTTACGGAAGAGAGAAAGTGCGGAAGAGTACAACTGAGATCCTTCCCTCCGAAAAAGCGGAGTGAGATTCTGTGAGGAGGAAGAAGAGTCACCACTCGAAGAGATGGTGAATAGGAAAACTTTGCCGCTCCAAAAGTTAACAACCAAAGTATCGACAAAGGTAGACCAAATGTGGGACTCCTTGGATAGTAGATTTGAAATTGTTCTTAAAATTGTAGAGGAGTCTAGAGAGCAAGGTAGTGAGCATGACAAAAAGAAAAAGAGAGAAGTAGACAATGCACGTAACAAGGGTAAGGGTAAAATGGCCATCACCGAAGAGGTTGTGGATTCAGACACAGAAAATGACATGGATGTGAGATATGCCAGTACGATCATCCTAAGGGATGTTGCCCAGTAATCTCACAACCCACGATTTAAGAAATGGCAAGCACCCCAACGGTTACCTTATCCCCAAGGCAGTTCCACCAACCTTCAACATATTATCCCAAGTGGAACTCTACCACAACCCATTGAGAAACATCAACAGTTGCAATATCCACAATCATGGGGGATGCCACCACCAAGGCAACAATACCCCTACTGGCAACCAGACCCATATGGCTACTACATGCAGCATCCAATCTCTCCAGGTGACTCTGTTTGTCACGTTACACCACAACATCACTACTAAGCTCGTGAGTATTTTAGAACTCCTTCTCCTAGGAGAGGTAACCCACAAACATACCATCCTTCGAATCCATCCGCAACTCTCACATCGATAGCTCCATTACCACCCACTCCGGCAATGCAAGGGGAACTCCCTACTCAACCGCAGCAACGCAATGCCACAAGGGCTGTAAATACTCAACCCACTGTTGGTTCTGACAACTGTATAAAGAGATGACCTTTCTTCAAAATCAATAGTCCAACCAAGCCCTCACAACCACAAGCGGTTGAACCTCTGAACGCCTCTCCATCAAATAAGGCTTTAGAGCTCCTTTCAAACCAAATACCGAGCTCAACACATACGGTTATGTTAACACATGCCGTTACTAACTGGATTAAGGTGGGGCCACTTTCTTAGGAAATTCTCTAATCCTGGAAGCCCTCTAATCTATCTCCAAGTCACTGGGAATGAACCATGTAAAGCTCTTCTGGACTCAGGTTCCGGAGTCAACCTAATATCACAAGAGATGTACAAAGCTTGGAACCTGCCTCCATTAAGGAAGAGTAATATTCACCTAGAGTTGGCTGACTAGTCCATCACTGTCCCCTTGGGACTGGTGGAGGACATCGTTACCATTGTGTGTAGGTGGTCGTACCTAGCTGATTTCCTAGTTATACAAGTAAATAATGATAAAGGGGACTTCCCAATAATAATGGGAAGGGCATGGCTAAGTACTGTAGATGCATGTATAGGAATTCGTGATCTTCCCTTGGAAATATTTAAGGAGAACACTTTTGGAAAGATCTTCCATGTATCGCATACAGTGACACAGGGTGCCATTGCATGCAGAGATCAGGGGTTGAGCAAAGTTTAGCATTGCCTGCATGTAACCAGTATGCACAAGACCTTAACCTACAAAAGTTCCTATATGCAGCAACCACACGACAAAGAGACACCTAGTGGCTGATAGCTGATTAAGTGAACAACTCACTAACATGCATGGAACTAACTTAGCAAATAACTAGTGCTTACTTCGAAAGCATAGATCAACTTGAGCAGGTCTGTCGACAACTTCCAAATCTTAACCTTCAATTGGGGGAAGTTGGAAATTCCTAAAAAATTCAAACAAGCGCTTTGATAAGACATTGTTTGTCAATGTGCAACAAACCAAACCTTACAATGAATCTAGAACGGTCAGTGCACATAATACCCCTGAGAAGGGATGACCCTGCTCATTATTTCAGATCTCCCCCTTCCAACTCAGTCATGGGGGAGATGGCCACCTTTGTTGATTAATTGATGCCCTCAGTTCCTTTTTAAGTTTTTGTTTTACACATTTTTGTTTTACAAATTTCTTTAACTTTTCTTGTTTTTGTTTTGCAACATTATTAATACTTTTTTATTTCTTTGTGTGATTGTTTGTTTGTTGTTTTTGTTTTTGTTTTGTTAGATTCGTCACCTAATAAGTGCTCTTGATGATGACATGAACTATATTCCATTGATTGCTAATGTTTGGTGTTTACCTTTGAGTTATAATGTTGATACTAAGGTATGGTTCTTTTGATATAATAGGCAATGAGTCCACGTCATCCATGCATTCTTAAATTTCTATGGTCTCTCTTGGCTTGGAATTGTACGGTCCATTTCTTAATCATAAAACTATTAATGAATTGGTGACTGGGCATTTCTCAAACTGAGGAAGGACTTAAGGATTGAAAAGGGTGTGACTTCAAGGGGATTTGATGCATTTGTGCTGGCCATTCTCTTGGGTGCTTGGATGTTTTCTTCTTGAGTTTTCCTTACCATTCCAACGTTGCTCCATTATTGGGAAGCTGAGCTAATAAAAATAATAAGTCTTTGCATGGTGTGGTTCTCACGCAAAAAAAAAAAAAAAAAAAAATGAGAATTCAAAGCACACCCCTTGGACAAAATAATCATCTGGGCTACAAGCACTAATTATGGAACTAAACAAACATGTTCCCTCTAACTAAGGCCCTCTCTCGCTTCCTACTTTTTCATTTCTCGTTTCCTCGGAATGGTGATGACTCTTTGGTTGAAGCATTCTTGCTACTTCAAGTGGATGGATTAGCCAAGTGTATTAATGTGAAGTCATTGGATATGGATTGTTTGAGGCTGGATTTGGAATGAGATATACTAAGTCACATTAACCATAAATACACAAGGGGCTGTACACCACCTTGTTCTTAGGACTTCATTCCATTCTCTTCTCCTCATCATTCTTTCTCCATTTTCCACCTCATTGCCGGTTGTATTAGTAGTCTATATTTTGGTTGATGCATTGTTTTCTTTTTGGTAAAATCTTGTGGTTAAGACTTTAACTCTTGCTTCCAAATGACATTTCCAGAGCCTATGGACTTTTTCAATGTGGGATTGTTAGGGCATTAAGGGTATGAGCTTGCTTTGGGGAGGATCCACTAGCATTCCTAATTGGTGCATCAGTTAACTTCTTTCCCTTAAACATTGCTGCAATCAACATTTATTTTGTTTATTTCCACCTCTGACATCCATTTTATCAGTGTTGTCGTTGTTTCTTTTTCTCCATCTTTCTTATTCCTTATATTTTTCCATTCTATCGCTACCGGAGGATCACTCTTAGTCATGGGGGTCTTGGTCCAATTTTTTCAATTTTCTCCTAACCCCTACACCTTGGGTAGTCACTAGTGTTATATCTCTAGAATCCGTATTAGCCATATCACAACTTAGCCAATGGACCTTACATCGAGGCAAGGTATCAACTGTATTGAGATTTACTTATCCTTACTCATATGTGACTGTGTTGTGTGTGTAGATGGCAATCATACAACAATGGACTGGAGTTGGAGGAAACACTTAGGATGGACTGGTACTAGAATAGTCATGCAAGGAACAAGATTGATGGCACGGTTATGGATAGATAACAGAAGGTGCAATTTTGGCGTCGGTAGCAACACATCGTCTTTTTCTTCTCTCTCTCTCTCTTCTCTCTGAGCTGCCAAATAAGGCCAGATGTTAAATGTGTATAGTGTTCATTCTTGTAGTAATGAACACTAATATTGTCATGCATTGTAATGATTGATCCGTTCACACATCATCCCATTCACCATTAGTTTTTATTCAAGTTAATAATCCCATACCTTCCCAATATTTTGTAAGGAACTCGAGGATGAGTTTTCATTCAGTCATGGGGGTATGATGAGTTGTGATATTGCGTACACGATATTGCATCCGCCACGTGATATCGGATACGCGATATCACATCCTGCCTCATCTTCTATAAATAAGAGGTGGCTTCCCTTATTCAAGATAGTTAGACTTAGACCCTTAGCTAAACTCTTGCAGTTTTACCATTCCAGAGTTAGAATAATTCCTGTGTGCCCGAATTAGGAGTCAGAGAGTGAACGGATCTTTATTCGAGCAATTTATACCTGAGTACACATTTGTGTATGGAAATAAAGATGAACTTTATGATAAACCTTGCAGCATACAGATTAAGCTAAATAGTAATTAATCATTGTTGAATGTTTAAATGCTTTCCTAGTTAATTAATCTCTCTCTTAACCCTTGACTCTCCTAGTTAAGTACACTCAGTACGACTGCTTCGAGCATGTGTGTAGCACTTGGTAACCCAATAACGATTAGCATTTGGTAATCCCAACAGCGTTGCACTAGTTCAAGATGTGTGCGGCAAGTGGGAACGGATACTGGTGTTAGGAACAATTAGAACTTAGTTAGTGACGTAAGCTAGTTACTTAGTTCTCTTCACCTTCCCCTATTAGCATAAGACATTAAAAAGATAAAATTATAAAAATCATATACCTCAAGCTTACTTAACCATACAACCGTGACAATACAAGTAAGTTTGGGAAGATAACGATTGATTAACCTTAAGTGTTCCATTAAGGTGCGTAAGCACTTAGTCCTTGGAGTTCGACCGGATCGCGCATGAAATGCTCATATTTGTATGGTTGAGTGTAGGGGTACCTCACCACTCATCATTAATTAATAATAAAATGACCAAAATGTTTGTAGAAAAGAAAAAATTAACTTAAAAATATGTATGTAACAAAGAAAATCTTATAAAAGGTTCAACACTTAATTACTCAAAAGGACATGATTTTCTTTATTGAATGTTTACTCTCTGAAAATCAAAGGAGAAGAAACGTGAATTACATTTTCCATATGTCACCTTTCTCTAGTGCTTTGTTTTTGCTACGTATCTGTGGTTCAAACCCTCATAGTTGACCATTGGGTGGACCATTGTGTGGTGGTTTGCCTTCTTCTCTCTATCACGTGTAGGGCTGTGTCGTGGTCTTGGGGTTGCAGGGTCCACGTGGGTTGTTGCGCTGCATAGCAGCTCCTCTGGTTCAGCTTTCTGCTGCATTTTGGCTTTTCAGTTTTTGGTTTCAGTTTTTTGCTGCATTTTCTACTACCGTGTTGCTCTGCGATCTTGGCTTCCTAGGTGGTTGCACTGCGCTGTGCTCCAGTGGTTGTGGGACAATGGTTTCTATGGATAGTAGGGTTTGCATTGTGGTGCTATTGTTGCTGGCTGGGTGGGGGCTACTGCTGCTATTGCTTTCTGGGTTGTGGAGGGTGTTGTTGCATTGGTGGTGACATTGTTTGAGGCTTTCTTCTACGGTTGCTTTTGGTGTGGTCACTACTGTGCTTTCCTCGTGGGTTGGTTTGGTGGCTAGTGGTGCTATTCTACACCATTTTCATGGGGTTTGGCATTACAGTCGATGGCTGCATCGTGCCAGTTCTATAATGGCGAATTCTTTTGATTCTGCTCTACGTCAGGGAAGTTCCTCTAACTTGCCCAAAATAGATTTCCTTCTTCGAGATGATATTTTTGAAAAAGTTTCTAAAGATTTTGCTACATGTTTTATTTTTCTTCAAACAGTGGGGGTTTCTACTGAGGTCCTTAAGCATTAACACACAATTTCAAAACCTCCTTTTACCACAAGGCATTCAAGTTTCTCATGCCTGTTACTATGTTTGGAACTTTATTTTGGCGGAACTATCTAAGGCCTCTCAGGTTGAGAAGGCTCTCTCCCTTTTTTTCTAACTTGGAATGCCACTCTAATTGCACATGCTTATAGATTTGACTTTAATATTAATGACCCAGCATATAACACAATTCCTTGTTATGTGGAATTGCCAAATCTTTTGCTCATTTTTTTGGTCCAATTATTTTTGAACATAGCGCTATGATTAATGGAACTCAAATTCATCACTTTTGTATCGAACTCAATATAGCTCTTAGAAAAACCTTGTTAACCCTTGCAACCGGTGGGAAACTCTTCATCTAGAAAATCAATTACTTCTATCTGGCAAACTTGTGCAGCTACTATCATCAGGCCGAGCATCATATCTTAGCATGTCCCTTCTTAGTTAGGAAAAAACAATCCACCACGTTTCAGAAAACCCAATCCCCAGGCACATCCTCCCACTCACCATTAGAATCCTTTAGGTTTAGACCCTCTTCTAAAACAACTCCAAAGTCTTTCTCTTTGTCCAACCTCACCAAGGCACAAGTGTTGTAGTTGGGTGCACACACCTTAGCACATGTCATCCCCTCAAAGTCCTTCAAGGACCTCGTCTTGGATGAGGGGATTATGATGAGCAGTGGAAGGAAACAAGTCAAATCTTTCTTCCCTATAACTCCACCCTTCACTTCCTCTCCTCTAAAAACTTCTGTGATCCCTGTCATTATAAACAACTCCTTTACCATTCTTTCACAAATAATGGAAGTGGATACTTTGACTTCTGAACCTTCTGTTGACCTCTCATTCGACATGCCTTGTGCTTCCCCATGAACCTCTTGTCATGGAACGTCCAAGGCCTTATTAATAGGATTCAACAGAAGCGTACATGCAACTTTCTTTCTAGTCTAAATATTGCTTAAGATTTTGTTCTCCTTTAAGAAATTAAAATTTCAATAGATGATTTATGTCTTTTAGCCCATTGGTTTCTCTCCCACTCCTCAATTCTTGTCATGTCCCATGTGAGTGGGAAAGGGGGAGTTTCCATCATCTTCTTAACCTACTAGAAGGATAAAATCATTCAAAGTGGTTCCGATTCTAGCCATAGAGTTTCTTGGGCTACCTTCTCTTCCTTGCATGGCCCTTTTGGTATCTGCTCTATTTATGCCCCTAATGATTCTATAGAATGTGCTTTCCTATGGCAAAAACTTGCCAATTCTCTTCCTCCAGTACCTTGGATTTTTGGAGGAGATTTTAATATGATAGAATTCCCTCAAGATAAGCTTAAGGGGTGTTTTTTCAATTGCCAAATTCTGAGTATCGGACCTGGTTTTCCTTTAAGAAAACGTTCTACCTCTCAGATGGGGTGGATGCCTCTGTTAGTGATCCCCTTCACAGATGTACTAGGAGTAATCTATGTATTGGGTAGACATGCATCTATAGTAGGTTAGGCAGGTTTTTTTTTTCCACCCTCTCTTTTTGGCAAGCCTTCTCCGCTACCATGGTTAATCATCATGCCACCTTATCAAACCATCTTCCCATCTCTATCTCTATCCAAATTCATGGCAGTAGCCATCAACATAAATTCCATTTTTTCTAGCTACATAACGACTATTTCTCTTCCCCTTTTGCTCGAATTCTTCTCTCTAACCTTTAGAATGCTGAACCTTGACCCTCAGATTAGGTGGATTGGATTCAGTGGTGGCATTGTGCTTCTTGTAGAATGCAAAACTTTGCTTGTTCGTATGGTAAGGCAGTGGTTGATCAAGCTAAATAAGAGTACAACAACATTTACCTTACTATTGAACATCTAACTGACATATTAGCTCAAGATCCCTTTAACACTCATGTTCATGAGGAGTTAGCTAGAGCCTAGTTAGCCTTCCAACATTGGGAGGTGTACAAAGCACAAAGTGCCTTAACTAAAAGTAGACTCACTTGGTTAAATATTCAAGGTGAACACTATAAGGAATTTTTCAAATATCTAAATAGCTCTTCTCCCTCACATTCTTTAAACAAAATCTCCAATGACGACTCCAATATTACTGAACATGACAATATTCTCACATTTCTCAAAAACCATTATGAAACTTTATTTGTAACTACCCCTATGGACATCTCATTGTTTAAGGCTGCTACCCTCAATTATCCTAGACTTATCAATTCTACCATGTCGTAAAGTTTGGATGACGATATCATCAAAGAGGAGCTTTAGGTAGTTTGTTCCAAGTTGAGTCATGGGAAGGCTCCGAATTTTGATGGTTTCCCCACTAAATTTTTTCAAAATCATTGGGATCTGATGGGAAATGGCCTTCTTTAGATTATCAAAGAGGCTATTAGTATTGGTTCCCTTGGGCCCAATCTTAATCAAGGGATTATTCGGCTCCTTCTTAAATTTGGGGATCCTACATGTATCTCCAATTGGTGCCCTATAACCCTTCTTAATGTGGTGTATAAAATTTGGGCCAAGTGCTTAACTCTATAGTTAAAAAGTTCTTGGCCAAATTATATCTCCCCAGCAAACAGGATTTGTTCCTGGTAGATATATTTTAAACAACATGATCGCTGTGTGGGAAGGTCTCAAGTGGGCGGAGGATGATGATCAAGATATTCTCCTACTGAAGCTTGACTATGCCAAGGCCTATGACAACATAAAGTGGTACTTTATTCTGCAAACCATGACTAAACTTGGGTTTGGCCCTAAGTTCCTTCATATGGTGAAATGTTTATTCTGATATGCTATCGCAAGAATAGCCACTACCTTCGGCATCACTTCTCCCTTTCCTATCCATTGTAGCTGACTTTCTCTATCATTAATTATGATATGATATTAAGAATGAAGTAATCACTTGGGCCCACCTCTCTTCACCTCAACATTGGCTTCTTAACATGCATTTCATTGACGACTCCTTTTTTCTTGTTCAAAACACTATCAATAATTTGCACCAGCTCTTATCCTGGGTTGAGAAATATTGCTCACTCTTAGGCTTCATTAGTAATTGGAACAAATCTTCTGTCTATAGCTTTACCAATAACTACGGTCATGTGACCAACTTTAATTGGTAGCTTTTTAAAGATCAAGACATCATTAAGATTCTGGACATTCCTTTCCGCTTTAGAGGTTCTACCTCTGCTCTCTAGGAGCATGTGATTTTTCAGATTCAAAAGAAACTCGAAAAATGGAAGACTAAACCCTTGAATCTAGCTGGGAAGTACCTCGTATGTAAATCTATATGTGTGTCTCTCCATGTGTATTACTCTTTGTGTTGGGCTCCCTCCCAAGCTGCCTATCAGAAGCTTGAACAATTATTTCGTGACTTCATGTGGTTTTCTAAAGACTCTTAGAAAGGCTTCTATCCTGTCACTTGGAATATTGTTACTCTTCCTAAGAATAAGGGTGACTTAGGTATTTTGAACTCATTCAAGTAGGGGATTACCTTAGTTGCCAAGTGGTTGGTCTAGCATCTTGATGCTTTAGACATCATTGGGACTCTCCTCCAATTAAGGCTTCAACAAGTGTTTTCCAAAAATAGGCCCTCATGGAAAGGAACCCATTTTATTAACTAGATCTTTTCCCCCCATACTATTACTATTCCTGGATCTCATGTTTTCAAAAGCATTTAGAGAGCTTGGCAACTTCTTCATCGATATATAGATTGGACGAATGTTATGATCAACCCTACTCTTCACTCTAAGTTGTATCCTTGGTGATTACCTTTGTTGCTTGCTCCCCTTGCCATTACGAATGCTAAGGTTGCTACCTCCTAGTATCGGAAAAGAGTTATTTCTTTGAGTTGTCTTCGACTTGCTGATCAATGGATTTTCGGGGCTGAGTTATATAATCTGTATGGGGAGTCTATGACAATGCACCATTGCCTAGCTTGGATGTATACCTTCATTTAATAGCATTTGTAGCTAGACGGTTCAGTGCATAGCACTTTTCATGGCTTCCAATGGATTAATGGATCGAAACTTCTACCCTACAAGCCACATGTCCCCTTTAACCTTTTACATGACTCATCAAGTGTCATTCAATGATGTAACAAGTCTTGGAACAAACAAGAGTCGAAAAAATTCTAGATCCCTCTCTTCCAACGTATTTAGAAACTACGGACTCTCCCCAAAATTAAGTAGTTGCTTTGGTGTCTCATCCATCAAGGTTTACCTATTAGTGAATGTCTTGAGTATCTTGGGTTTCATAGTTCCAATTGCCCTCTCTGCAGTGGTCAAGAGGACTTTGCTCATGTGTTTTGGCTTTGCTCCTTTGCTTAGCACGTGTGGACATGGGCTTCCAAAGTAATTCCAACGTGCAAGCTATCTCAAGATGATGTTATATTTGGCCTCTTGGCCACCACTTTTGCTAATTTTAAATTTTTGTGGAAGTCATTAGGCCTATTATTCTTTATTACATTTGGAAGTGTAGATGTAATGTTATCTTTTAAAGGATTGATTATTCTAATAATGTCATCTAATAATGTAGGAGAAATTGTAGATATTTCGCTTCATTCATTTCCAACTCAAATCTCAAGCATCAAAGTTCAAACTAGATATTTAGCAATTGATTCATCTTCTGCAGCCTTAGGAAGGACCCATGTGCTCAAGCAACGCTCTTTAGTAGGGATCTCTGCATATGCAGCTTCCCTCTTTACATTCAACTACAGTCTTTGTACGAGGCTCTCTTTGCCTTTTATCGAGTGCTATAGCCTCGTCCAAATTTTTGCCACTCTCTCTTGTAACAGGCTGGCTGGTTGGTGGATGGTAGTTCCCCAAATTGGGTTTCTTCCTTTTGCGAACAGTTATTTATGAGGATGTTTTCTAGAGTTTCATCCCCAGTGTTCTTAGTTTTCCATATTTTTGTCTCTGTGACTTAATGTGGTTTATGTATTTGACACTTCTTTTATTAATAGAACTTCTTTTCAGGGCTCCGAGACCTGCCCCCACCACCATATGTCACCTTTCTCTAAAGACTGTCTTAAATCTGAAATTGATATTGTATTATGTTTACTTGTACTTCAATGATACATCAAGCATGCAACTTAAAACCATTTAAAATTAAAACCGTTTTAAAATTAAAACCTTTTTCAGAAAGCTTTTTCACTTGAGAAACCTCTCCGTTGAACTTGAAAGATGGGAGATAAAAGCCTCTAAACAGATGAAATGCTTAAAAATTGGATCCGAAAGATTGAAGATTAAAGCCTTTAAATGGATGAAATGCTACAAAATGTACGTTGTCATAACAACTTACGGTGAAAGAAAAAGCTTACAAGATTGGCTAAAGAATTTAGGATTCAACCTTGAACCTCATAACAAGAAAAGATAATTTACCGTTAACGTAACAAGTTTTGAATAAAAATTTGCTCAATGTAGTCGTTTGTAATCATATTTTTCTGTTAGGCAGTTCGCAGTAGTGAGTGTGGCGCATCTCCTGGCTGGCACCATCCGATGAAAAACTGGGAAACATAAGCCGTGGTATAAATGCAGCAGTCACTTGCAGCTTACAGGGCATTGATATATAGAAAATCTTAATTACCAGTATGAAGCAGCATATAAACCATAAATGTGAACTTTGCCTTTAAAATTTGGGAACCCGAAAATGTTACCTTGCATTTCCAGTTCTTTCGAGTGAGGTAACCATGGTTAGGAAATTTTGCGGTTCCTGTTGTTAAACAACGTTGTATCTTAATAAACCATTGGAGTCCAATCTAAATGTACGTCTGATGAACCCTGACAATCAAATTAATTATTCATTGCAAGCTTACCATAGATTTAGCAGACCCAACACTGACCATCTTTAGAGTTTGAAACAGGATTTGGACAACCAAACCATCTTCACAGTTATACCACAAGCACATTAAACATCAATTTTAACGATTTGATAATCAAAATTAATATAACGTTATCGTACCAGCAGAAAACCTGGGAAAGGGAGAAAAAAAAAAGGGCTGCAACAAAGTATATACACCATCATTATTGCAAAAACAGTAGTCCGCAAGTTTCAAAACTAAAATGAAACAAAATCAATTAATTTCGTTAATACGATGGTATTTGGTGTACCTAAGAACGTGATCTGGAAAAGGGCCGCCCCAGAAAACACCATTGCAATAGGCTAATGAGTGGAACAAACGCGGCGGCACCAAATCAGTCCAGGGAGCAACCTCGTCTCCGGGCAAGCCATACTCTAGCAGTGAGACCATGGTGTGTAGGTGCTTATTCCATGCTTCATCTTCAACCAAACGCCTTTTTTCATTGCTGATAAAAGTAGTACCATGTTTGTGTTGTACTGTAACAAACATTGCCCATGCAGTACTACCTAAGGGTATAGTCTTTAAATAAAAGAGCTAATTTTTTTTTATAAAAAAATTGATGTGGGGATGTTAGAACTTTGAAAGAATGGTAATATAGGTACACTCCAAAGTATATAGTCTAGTTAAAGAACCTTATAACTCAGCATTACTCATTAAAATAGAACCTATTAAAGTTTTCAAATTAAGAATCTTCTTTTTCATAATTGATGCGATCAACATATCTCTAAAGGTATACAACGTTATAGCTTATGGCTATCCCTTCATCGTGGCATTGAGCATTATGTGTCCCATTTATTGTTGCATTTATAATAATAGTGTTGATGCATAAATTTTGGTCACACCAACACTTGGCGAAAAACTCCTTTAAGGAGGCTATTGCCTAGGGCATCTTCTATATGGGTACGGAAACCAAAAATAGTCTGTAGAGGACTATGTAATGTTCAAAAACTAAAGCAAATTAAATTGAAAGTTGGAGAATTTAAATTGACAAAAGTCTTGAAGCCGAACCCTAGGGAATTTAAATTGACAAAAGTCTTGAAGCGGAACCCTGATTTCATAGTTGGGAGTCTCTTTTTCTTTGGCACGGCAACAACAAACAACAATTGGTAGGTGGCGGGCAACACGTGGTGGCACAACAAATTCTCTTTCTTTGCCAATGCACAATAGTGATCCATAGGTGGCACACAGCACGTGGCAAGCAACGGTGGGCATAGGAGAGCATGAGCGTGGCATGCACAGTCGTGCCATCTGTCTCTCCCTCCCCTCTCATGGCAGTGAACTAGCAAGTAGCCGGTGGCGGTTAGTTGCTAATGCACGTGTGCGAAAGGAACAACACCTACACCTACAGCCTCCTCTCTCTTGCAGCAATGGGGTTCTCTTCTTTCCCAGTAGTGTAAGCACGCAGACAATGTGTAGATGTGCTCCCTCTCTCTCTACCATGTGGCACAATAAAAGCATGTGGTAGTGTAGAGCAGATAGTAGTGACATCTTTCTCTCTTTCTAGGTGGTTGTTGTAGCTTTCCTCTCGACGACATCAGTGCTTTAGGTGGCAGTTGTAGTTTTCCTCTTCTCTCAACGACTTCAACACAACTAAGGAAAATTTATTTCTTTTAGTTACTTATTGTATTCAAGATAATCATTCAATTTAAATTCTCGATTTTTAAGTTTGGTTTACTTTTTAAAACGTCACATAGCTCTCTAGCTAAAATTATTTAGTTTACGCACCTATACAAAAGGTGCATTAGACAATAGTTTCCTCAAATGAGTTTTTCCTTGGTGTTGGTGCATCCAAAATTTATGCATCAATAGATGCCTATCTTTATGACATCAAAAACCAAGGTTATGATATCAAAAACTAAGCTTTTGCCATTATTCTAAACGATACTCCTCCAAAGAAGGATTGGAAATACACAGTCAGCCAGCCAAATTGTGCTTTATGCTTTATTTTAACATAAAATCGTATACGCTTGATTTTATTGACATTGGCAGAGTATCGCTGCTTTGCGGTATACCTCTAGGCTGACGAAATTCCAGCCTTGCTCCGAAGTCGTAAAAGGACAAAAACATCAAAATTCAGTACCGACCCCGAAAACCAACCTCTGCCATGATTCTAAATGTTACTCGTAAAAGGAACAAGACAAAACCTCTTGCATCGTTCTACATGTTG
Source organism: Gnetum montanum (assembly GCA_015680685.1). Taxonomy (NCBI): domain Eukaryota; kingdom Viridiplantae; phylum Streptophyta; class Gnetopsida; order Gnetales; family Gnetaceae; genus Gnetum; species Gnetum montanum. The sequence goes on along the minus strand of MNCI01004147.1, from coordinate 387,319 downwards.
CTTGTAAAAGGGGAAAAGAACAAAATTGAGCACTTTTTTTAATTGATCTCGACTGCATTCCTGTACGTGGACAAAGCCTTACAGCCTGTCATGGCATTGACCATTATTAGTACCTGGGTCCCATGTGTTAGTGATGAGGCGTGGTGAGAAGGCCCACACATCACATCTGAATTTGATTGACGGAAAGGAGAAGAATTGCTTATATGATAATATATGGACAATAGTTTTGGTTGTTCAATGTAGTTGATAAAAGGTCTAATATCTCACTTTCAAAGTGTTTTTTCCAAGGAAACTCAAAATCCATTAAAAATTACATGACCTAAAATCACCTTTAGGTTCACTCAAATAGTGCAAGTGGAATGGCAAAAGCAAAATTGAAATTAAATAAATACAATCTTTACAAAAGTTATTGTTATGTGGGAAGCAAGATTAAGAATTACAAAAAGAACAAAAGTCAAAAAATTATTAAAAAACTTGTAAAGATTGAGTCATGGAGCAATTGAGAGAGCCAACAACATTGAGCAATGATCATCTTCCATAGAACAAACTAGTTGAAAGCCTTGAAATTATGCACATTATTAACCTAAAGGAGGGTAAGTGTAGATCATATACCTACAATAATTAGTATAGTATTATAGCCAATAGGGTACACATTGTTGGTCATTGAGAAAGGTAAGGCTAGTGAAGGTGTCTTAGCAGGATAGTAGGAGTAAAAATGTTTGCAAGTATCATAAAAAATCCAAATTTGCCTTAAAACCAACATTAACTTGCAAAAAATTGGTAGGTGCGATGTTGTAATTCATGTGGGATGGGAGAATGGTTTGCTTAAGAATAGATTGGTAGAGGTGTGCGGGTAAGCTTAAGAGGAGGGCTCAAGGTAGGTAGTGAGCAGGTAGCCAAGAGGGCTTTGTGTAGGTTTTGACGCAAGAGTTTTCACATGTGACCCAAACCATTAGTCCAAAAAGCCGTCTAAATCCCCTTCCATCTTCTTGACTTTAGTCAAAACTAATCTTGCATGAAGTCCTTCTTGTTGTCTAGCTTTATGCCTATTGCTTGTTAAATTACAAGATAATCACTTATTAAAGAAGTATAAGGGAAAAATGCAAACAAAATCATAATAAAAAACCAAAACAAGAAACTTACAAAATCAGAGTCAAAGAAGTCATTCAAGAAGCCTCACAAAAAAAATACAAATAAAATCATAATAAAAAATTTAAAAAAGAATACAAAATTAGAACCAAAGAAGCCTAATAGGCTAAAGAAAAAAATGCAAACAATAAAAATCATAATAAAAAACCCAAAGAGTAACATTACCATTGAGCTAATATAAATAGTTGAAAAATTTTAGAAAAGGGTCCCACCATTACCTAGACTACCTAAGAAATAGCTAAATCCTTTAAAAAGTTACACTAGATGAAAAGGCGTTGATCTAATATAATATGAGCTAGTATAGGTCAAATCATTGTTTGCAAGCAACTCATTGGTTATTCAACTACAAGAGCCATTTAGAATTAAGAAGTTCCTCATTGTAGTTAAAGGTTGGGCCATTGATGAGTTGATGAAGCCTTGTTTAGCAATAAGGAATGGAAAATTTCATGGTGCAATGGTGCTTGGCCAGATTGTTACTAGCAAAGCCATGCTTGAAATTGCATTGTCACTTCTCCAACTAGGATAGGGATTGTTGTTACCACAAGGGAGCTTAGTAGCAAATTGGAGCACAAGTTCCAAGCATTGTACCCACTTTTTTGACACTTTAGTGATTAAGATAAGTGCTAGTTCAACATTATTAAATATCTTTGATTAATAGAAATCCCATCAAAAAAAATCTGGTAGGCTCCTAGAAGTTAACATTGATCATGCCCTAATAATAAACATTAGTTTTAGAACTTTCGGTAACTTTTGGAGGGTTGAAACAACATGTTTTACCTAGGTGAAGATGCTAGATGATGCACTATTAGTGTCACCTGCCAACATCACCTTCATGTCTATCCCTAAAAACATGTCTTTCGATCATAATTTTAACTTCATTAAGTCTTCAATGACTAGTCTACATCATCCCTTAAATAATGAACATTAGTTTTGGTGATTTTGGAAGCCTCGAAATAATGATGCTGGTGTTAGGGTCACCTCTAAGTCAAATCACTTGAACTTAATTCCCAATGACACTTCAACTTCATGTGATCTCTAGTGTCCATCCCACATGCTTCCATAGATGATCAATATCTGTTGAGGTGTCGATAATAATTCCCAAAGCCTTAGACGAGAAGTTTGAAACATCAGAAGGTGAGTGATGCTAACACATGTTCAATGTCACCTAGCTTCCCCTGCAATATATGTATCATCCATGTTGTTCTAGGCCTCATGAATTTTGGGACCTCATGAACTTTGAGTTGTCAATTTGGGATTTTGTAAATTTTGGAAAACCCTAGGCCTATAAATACCAAGTTCAAACATCAATTAGAAGCTAATTTTTCATGATTCTAAAGCACTTTTTTAAGTTTCAATATTTTCTTAGAGCACGTGTGCTACCACATGCTCCTTGGCCACCTTCAGCTCCCACATGAATACACCTCATGTGAACATGAAAATGCCAATGTTAGCATCACTTGCCTAGCGTTAACGTCACCAAGACCAATGTTAGCGTCACCAAGGGTAGCATTAGTGTCATCCAACATTAATGTCACCTTCAAGACAACCTCCAAAAACAATAGTTTTTTAGCTCAAAAACAACATCTACCATTAATAGTAAGTTGCTCTTCCCTACTACAACCTGTAAGACAAAAAAATTTGTTGTTTTAGCCTTATTTTAAGCTCTAAATAAAAGGAAAATCATTGATTTGTTTAAACACCGCAATTCCCATCTACTACATTGTATCATGAACTATCATTTTTCCATCCACATGAAGTATAATTTATTATTATCAAGAATAATGTGTTCTTTATTTATTTTTTGGGTAGGGAAAACCTTAAACCCTTATTCCTTTATTGTTTCTTCTATGTGTTTAGTATCATCTTTTATGCTATTGTAAATCATGTTACATGCATAGGGTTATCATAGTTTATTAACATCCCTTATTGTTTCTAGATCATGAATAGTAGATTAAGTTCATATTTAATTAAAGGAGTGTACACCTTCATTTTACAATCATCAATTAATTAAGGGTTATATCATTTCAAAGAATGTTTATGAACATAAATTAGATATTTAAAAGTCTGATTCATGGAGGTGTTCTTGTAAGTTTGTAAGAAAACAATTTTACGAAAATATTTTTGACACTAGAAGTAGGGCTAATAGGTTTTCCAGTGTCACAAATCTTTTTCCTAGAAGCCCATAGGTTCTTTATAGCATCTTATTTTGTACTTACACATTTTCAACCCTTTCACTTTTGTTATACATTCTTCTTTTATCATTTGCATTTGATCTTTGTTTCCAAGTATGTGTAGAAGACACTATTTTGATACCATATTTGGCCAAGGATTCAACTCATCCCAAAGCTTTTAGGGCTGTAGGTTGATGGAGATGAGAGAAGCTTAGGCACTTATGGTATCCATGACCATCCATGACTATAACATTGCATGTGCCAAATGGGAGCTTAAAATTAGGTTGTTTGAGGTAGAGTTGCCAAGGATGGCTAAGTTTGAGAGTCTTCACAATTTAGACCCATTTCTACCAAACATTAATCATTTAGTGAAGCTAGATAATTATGAGAAGATAACTCATGTAGAGTACCTACTCATTAGGGATGAAATCAAAGTGCTCATCATCACCTAAATTAAGCAAAATGAGGTAGCAATGGATTATACTATTAGTCATCCCAACATTAACTTCAATAAAAGCTACCAATTTCATGATTAGCAAAGTAAAGGTGGAGGTGGTATCAACATCCACAATGATGATGATGAAGAAAATTCATATGTCTTGATGGCAACAAAGGTGCTTGACTAACATGTCACTTACCATTAAGCCCAACTCCTTACCACATCCACTTCATCAATACCACTAATCTTGTATGCTAAGTTGCTACTTAACCTATCTACCATGTAGCACCTATCCTACTTGTGCCAACTACCATTACTTCCCCTACAGTTACCCTGCCACCATTGTATAGCCTATTTCCTAACATAACCATAAATCCACTACATCAAACATAAGTCCAAAATCCCAATTCCCTATTAAACTTGTTTCAACTAGTTTCCTTACCCACTATTGCACCTCCTCAACCTATGTTACATGCTATGAATCCCCTCGTGGGTAATCTTGTTGTGCCTAACATTCCCAAAGTGCCTCCTAAACTCATGTTGCTACTTCAAGACATGTCATCATGATTGTAAGCCAACAAAGATTGAACCAGAAAGGCCACAACATTTTATGGGAGAAGCCCTACAATCTCCATCACTCATCTTCTCATGGACCTCATCAGTTCCTTGACCCCATCAGCACAAGTTCCTATTCCTAATGGTGTTTCTTTGCCCAATTTCACCAAGTATAGTGGAGAACTTAATTCTACATATCATATCATTATCTTTTGCAATGAGTGCATGCTATTAGCTCCTAGTTGTTCACTGTGACTATGCTTCTAGTTGACTACGCTCTAGGCTGGGGAAAAGCATAGTCTCAACACTTAGAAAAACTTGTAAAAAATGGGCCTTCATGCTAACTACACTCTCCACTGGAGGCTGATTATGCTCTGGGATAGTAGAGAGTGTAGTCTTAGCACCTAGAAAAATTTGCAGCTTCTAGCTTCACAATGACACTTAGAAAAAATTCCAAAATTGGCCTTTGTGTTGACTATGTTCTCTACTAGAGGCTAACTAAGCTCTAGGGTAGTGGAGATCGTAGTTCCAACACTTAGAAAAATTTGTAAAAAGTGGCCTCGTGCTGACACTTAGACAAATTTGCAGTCAAGACGCTATAGTCCAAATTTGGTGGTGTTTCATTGGCCCCTCTTTGTTAACATCTAGAAGAGTGGCCTAAGAGACATCAACAAAGAACAACAAAACACTACAGTAGACTTGGCACCAACATCACTCTTCAGTGTGAGATCAAATGTCATTGCACCATGCTCAAGAGTGCTATGGATAGTGGTATGCTAGATGGTAAGTGAAAAGCGAGAGAGGCGTAGGTGATTTGCTGAGGATAAAAAGGGGAAGGTAGGATGCAAGTGGGGATATTGTAACACAAGGATCTCATAGCTGATGGTGTCCATGACACTAGAGTGGCTTACCCTTGAAAATGTTGATATCGTTTTGGAGTGCTTATGAGAGAGTCAAGGTGTAGATTCAAGGTTGAGCTAGTTGTGAAATTGCTTTGCTATAGGGTTGCTTGGGGACGTGCTTTTCCCCCTTTTCTCTTTATTATTATTTTTTTGCTTTTTTACTTTTTTGTTGTGAGGTGAACCTTCTTTGGGCTCTGCACTTTGTTAAATGCTTGCTGTGAAGTGAAATGCTTTCTATTAAGTGAGTTGCATATCACTAGATGGGCTTTGCTTCATCATTGAAAAAACTACATGGTGTCTATACAACAAGTGTTTCCTCCCTCAAATGACTTATGTTACATCCACCTGGGCTTTGATGGACTGACAAAGGCTTCCCATGGGATGACTTATGTTATGTTTGCCTTGGGAAGCTTAGTGTTTGATGGGATGTGTGAAGAGGGTGCCATGCAATCACAACACATGAGCATCCAAGAGGGTTTGGCCATGCAAGAAATGAGAGGGTATTGGAATGTGGGAGTGGATGTGGGTAGGCTATAATAGGATAGGGGGGATGTGCACTCTTAAGAGGCTCAGTTAGTACAATCATGCATAGCCCTGGGCTTTGTCCTACAAAAATAACTCTAAGAAGATAAGAAAACCACATAAGAAAAAATGCAAATAAAATGTAGGGGGCAAAGATGCTACAAGTGCTTCAAAGCCCATGCCTGTTGCAAGTGCTCAAAAGCTAATAAAAATGGCAGGGGCCAAGATGCTATGAGTGCTCCGAAGGCTATGCTATTGCAAGTCCTCCATTCTAGGCATGCCACTTGCTCGTGCACATGGTCTAGAAGGGGGGCAAGGATGGTGCTCACTCACTCACTTGCAGAAGGATGGAAGGAATTATTAGTGGCTGATTGCAAACCCGGTTTAGGATCTTCGCAAACCATGTTATGCTAGTATATAGTCCTAGCAGACTGTTGTGTGCTAGTTTAACATCGTAACAGATAGATGTTGTGCCAATTTAGCATCATAGTGGATAAGTTGTGCTAGTTTAACATCATAGCGGATGGATGATTTACCAATTTAATGTCGTGGCAAGAGAGCTGTGCTTGTTTATAGTCATAGCAGATTGATGTACTAGTTTAACGTCATGACCCAAGGATGAGCTATTCTAGTTTAGTGTCATGGCAGATGAATTGCTATGCCAATTTAATGTCATAGCAAATATGTTGTCTTTGTGCCAATTTAACATCGTAGAAAAAAAATGCTTTGCTAGTTTAACATCATAGTGGATGGATGCCTTACTAGTTTAGCATCATAGTAGGTGAGTTGCTTACCTTGCTTTGTTGATGTGCAATGCTGCATGTTAGATGTAATACGGCTTCTCAAGTATGAATGGTCCACTGGATTGACAAACTCATTTTCATCTTGATTAGCAAGCTTGGATGCTCCATTGTCATAGGCCTTAGTGACCAAAGGTGAGAAGATTTGCTTATGCATAGCTATGTTGTGTTCATGCAAAACCAACCAGAAAAACATCAGGTGGCACCTGTTTGATAAAGTTAATATGCACAAATGGAAAAAATAATGCAATGACATTTGCCTAAGTATGCATGTAAGTTACTATGGGGGCAAGTATGTTTATGCTAGTTTTAGGCCTTGATAGGTCATATGCATGCTAGTTTTAGATCTTAGCAGACCATAGATGTGCCATTCCAGGGAGGATTGATTACACCTAGGGAGTCAATTTAAGTTGCATGTTCATAAGGTAGCAAAAAATCGTGATTCTAGGTTAAGTATGGATGACTACACTCTCACCTGACTACACTCTCACCTAACTACACTCTCCACTGGGCCTTCGATGTAGAGCGTAGTCCTAGGTTGGTGGGTCATTAAATGATACTGGGAGGGTATATAGGGACATTTTCATCATGGATAAGTTGTAATTTTCTTACTTTCAACCTTGATGTCTAGAGCATAGTCTTGCCATTGTTGTTGCGCTACTACCAATGAAGAGCATAGTTGGAAAGAATGATGCGCCAGAATGGATGCTTACACCCAAGACTGGTGAATGTTGTTAAGGGGGAAAGAGCATTGTGCCACCTACCATAGGCACACATGGAGGAGAGGAGGTCATTACCGTTAGCTAGGTACACCAACTACGCTCTTCCCTTTATTCATTTTTTCTTATCTTTAATAAGGGTTTGGAAGCATAGTCCCCTATGCCCTGCCATGGCTATGGTTGCCACGTGCCATTTCGACCATGGTAGTAGGGAGGATTTTATCTATTTTTGCAACACATGAGAGTTTTTTTCTTTTTTTGCTGCATAGGGAATTTTGCCAGGTTGTGGGATTTTGGTGTGCATGGGGGTTCTATCAAGGGGGAAGCCATGGATTTTGCAGGTCGATAGGTTTAAGGCCTTGTGATGGACCTCCAACGTGGCCACAGTGATTGTCATTGCACCCTGTGACATAGTCATGAGGGGCCATAACTACCACTACATGCTATGATGCAATTGCCAAAGCTATGGCCGTGATTAGCACCAGAGTTTGTTTAGGATAGGTGCACAACGATAGGGGCAACTATTTTTTTCACCTTAAGGTGTGGTCGTAGTGATGTCAAGTTTCTAATGACAACTAAGGACAACCTACCATGAAAGTAAGGGAAGCAACAAGGGTTTTTCCTTGCATTTTTTTATCTATCCTTTTGTTTTTTCTTTGAAGCCTTTTTTTTTTGTTTTTGATGCAAGCAGAGGCCCTACACATTGTGCATCACAAGTTTCGTTGGAATCATTGTGCCTTGTGAAGTGGCCACAAGGGTCGTAAGGGTGGTTGCGTCATGTAGCGTAGCCGTAGGGGCCAGGAGGTCGATCAGTGTCAGGGCACATTATTTGTGTTTTTTTAATAGAGGCAATGGTGGAGATGCAACCTATTGCACTAATGAGTAAAGGGGATCATTAGGTGTGACGCCATGGGAAGACTATGCTCTCCATGTGTTGAAAGCGTAGTTTGGTAAGTGTTTGCAAAAATGCCTGTGTTGTCAAGTGTTTGGCGAAATGTCTATTTTTCAAAACTATGCTTTCCACATCTTAGAGCGTTGTTAGGGTGGTCCCAGAGTTAGAAAAATTTTGCAATTTCTTGAACTATGCTTTCTCACTAAGGTAGTCTAGAGTTAGAAAAATTTTGTGATTTCCAAACTACGCTTTCCACTGAGGTAGTATAGAGTTAGAAAACTTTTTTGTGAAAATTTTGTATACTATGCATGATGCTAAACCTACAAAATGTGCAAAAATGTAGCACTAAGCCCATAAAAACATGTTGTACCCTAGTGAGTACCATGCACGTCAAATGGATTGGTTGATGTCCTATGCTTGTGGGGCCTTAGAGTGCATTGCCAAGATTAGGATTCTTTTTTCTTTATTAGTTCATGTTAAAATTTAATAATTTAATGTTAAAATTTATTAGTTCTTTATAAGTTATCTTAATAATTTAATGTTAAAATTTGCATCTATGTATGTATACTATGTTTTCCTTGTTACTTAGAGGTTGCAAGGTGTTGTTGAAGCCTTTTTTGATTGTAGTTGAGCTCGTGGACATCCTATGCTGCATGAGCAAACCTATTCCTAACATGCCTACACCAGATATGCGAGTGGGCCATCAGGTGGTGTGGTCCGACTAGGGACTTGTGAGTTTCTAGAATATCTACTGCAGTAATTTAGTGTGATCATATGGTCACACTTGGTGATGGAGGCTGCTGGTGCCATCACCGAGACATTGCTACCTAGGGCTAATCAAGGCATCCTAAGATTCATCTTAGATGAGTCCACTATTAATGTTGATGGGGCAAGTGATTCGAGCAGAGGTCCTAGGAGCACCCGATAGCTATCTAGGATATGACCCATGATGGGGTTTGGTTGCTACAATAAAAGCAACACCCTTTTCATCATGCTACAAGTGCACAACTTGTTCCAAAACTCACTTGGAACTATCTACTGTGCTAGAGGGTAAGTGCTTTCATGATTCTCGTAGTGTGTTTTTGCTACTTACTCATGTTAGATTGCTAATGGCTCATAATTAACACTAGGTTTAGAGTTGACAAGGAGGGCCTACATGATGAGGTGGATGCTTTAGCCTGGACCTGCACTGCTTTAGAGGTGTTCTTATCTAGCACAAATGTTCGAGCAGCTGTGATTGAGTAGGTGGGGCCCGATCTAAAGGCCTACCCCACTCGATACCCAAAGGCATATGAGCAATGTAGGATTCACGACTGGTTAGATGAGGAGTGGGCTACCAATGAGATTAACATCAAGGAGATGCTTGTAGCACCACCCTTGTCTCACACTCTATTTGTACCATGTACATATCTATGTTTTGGCTCTTAGCTCATGTGGTTGTTCATGTACCTTTCAGTTTACCTCATTTGCATAATGCTAATGTTGATGTTGATTTACCTTTATTGCAGCAGCAGTTGTCTCAGCTAAGGTAATAGTGATTACCATGGATCACACAGAGGCCACCCTCATCATGAAGTATGGCAATATGGAGGATGCACAACATTGGCTGTGCCACAAAACATCAGATGCACTAATGGCTTGGCTCACACATGTTGGGTTGATGGACTTATTTTTGGCCCTTAGCCTAAGTATCTCGATGGCCAAAATGGTCACCATGATAGACTCCTTCAGCAGCTACATTAGGTAGTTTTTCACCAGGTGCATATCATGACGGTACTGCTGGACCTTAGCAAGGCCTTCTTCGCTAACCTCTTTGGCCTCCCTACTGATGGCTCGATGATTGTCGATTAGGCCATCAAGGAGGTGGACCACAAAGGAGAGATCAAGGACTAGTTGGGGGCCATTCGATCTCACAAGGACATACCAATTAAGGATGTGCTAGTGCCTAAGGTATAAGAGCTCTACCCTCTTTTCTGTTCTCATGCCTTTCTAAAGTTGCTCTCCCAAGGAAAGATCCTTGGGGTGGAACAAGTATGGGTGATGAAAGAGATGCTGCGCGAGGGTACGAGGTTCAACTAGGCCACATATATCACCACCAACCTACATGCAAATATCTCTAGGCTACAATTCAACCTCTAGGCGATGTTCCACATCCACTTTGCATTCTTCACATGATACCTACAAAGGATCATGGAGCTCTTGGTTGTACGAGATGATGGAGAATGGATGGTGTAGGATCATGAGTAGTTATCCAAGTCATGCATTAAGCACATGTTCTTGACTACGCATGTGCAGGACACCTCATAAGGGATCAATGAGTCATTATCAATAATGACCAAGGGTCTCGTAGGGCAATTGCATTACTCATGCGATAGCACAGGTAAGGATCCTCTAGTTGGCACTAGGGACATAAACAAGGTAGACCACTATATCGTAGAGACAGTGGGGCCATCTAAGGCCAAGATCAAGAGGCCACATCTTGAGGAGGAGGTTTCCCTTGAGATCGAAAAGCTAGGCAGCATGAGGATTCGCATTAAGCTTCAAAGCTTGCATGCAGATGTTGCAGGTTAGTATGGTGCATTAGTTATATTTATGTATATATTTTTATTTTATATGTTTTTTATATTATTTCATATTGTTAATTAGCTAATGATATGCTATGCATACTAATGTGCTATATGTGTTAATCGTAGAGAAAGGAGAGAGGGCTGCAAGAGCCATGGTTGAGGCAGTAGCAGAGGAAGCATCTCCCCGAGCTAGGGAGGAGGAGGCTCATGGAGATAAGCTGCATGAAGCAGCAGAGACCCTCCAATAGTTGGAGGAAGAGGGGTTGCTTCACCCTGATGGGGGTGATTTTGACAACTTGTTCGATGGTGTGTAGCTAGGTGAGCCCCCTACACTCACGCGTGAGGGCTTGCTAGGTAATTAACTTATGTTGTCATCTATTATTGCCTATTATCTAGTATATTTAGCTGTTTAACTATGCGCTAATTGTATCATTGTGTTACCAACTAAGATATTTCCACCAGCCATCCCATGTCTACCTACTATATGGAGCCATGGGTGGACATGCCAGATAAATTTGCCTTCATGGAAGGTGGTGCTGAAGACATGGTGGACAGCTTGTGACAAGAAAATCTTGAGTGTGGTATGTTTGCAATGTTGCTTTGATTTATATTATCCTACTTACTTCTTAAGTGCTTAGTTTTTGGCTAAGAGATCACTTGTTGTATGCTTATAGGTCCTAAGCTACGATGGGATTCGAGCAAGGTGGCCAAGGTGGATGCCCTCCCTAACCTCCCTCCTAAAGTTGATTAGGTGCCTCACCACATGTACAAGATATAAAACAAGAACACGCTTTCTATGCAAAGGTGTTGCACCTATGGAAACACGTGCACAAACTCTAAAAGAGGATGACTAGCCAGGATGCAAAGATCAAAGATCTCTAATCCAAATATGACTTCTTAGCAGCTAGATCGTAGAGAGATAACACCTAGCATATCCCTAAGATTGAGTATGTAAGATATTAGACAACTCTCAAAGGTAAGAATGAGGCCACATGAGAGTTGATAGAGCAGCAGATTCAAATGGACTTGCTTGCTCAAAAGACCCAGGATTGGAAAAATTATAGCATGAAGGTCTATCAGTGGGGGCAAACATAGAAGAACCACAAGCACCAATATAAGTGAGAGTGCGACACATACTTGTAATGGTACAAGGAGGAGTCTATCAAACACTGCCACCTCAAGATGTTTCTTAAGGTGATCAATTAAAGGTAGGCGTACGAGTTGTCAAAGCAACACACAGTGGTGAGTGACTCCCTTGAGGGTAGATCATCACCCCTTCTGGAGAGGCCCCTTCTACTACCTTTTTGATGGAGCTGCTTACATGGACCACTGTGGACAAAGGTAAGACACTTGTAGGGATTGACTTTGGCCAGAAGGACTGGACACAACTTTCCAAGGTTGAGATCCTCTAGCTCTTAGAGGCTGGCCTTTCTAAAGTTACCTCTAGAACTCACCAATATGGGACCCTCTCAGGTTAGTTTTTTTATGCTTTTTCATGTTTGGAGTTAGCTTGTGTAGTGCATATTTACTTACTTATCATGCATATTTGCTATGGTTATGGCAGGTACCATGCAATACTGCAGGCCCCAACGATGCGGTGGAGGAAGCAAAGCCACCACCCCCACTTAGTGCCATTAGTTGAGCATGACTTGGATGTACCCCCATTGGGATTTTTTTCTATATTTTGCCTTTAATGCTATTCATGTTATGTACTGCTATGCACATTACATTTGATGGATGATTATTTACTATTTGTAATGTGTGATGTGTAAATTGCTTTTTGTATGGTCATTTGCTATGCACTTGTTATGCTTATAACGTAATGAATTAACGTGTTAACTTACGATTATGCAACGATAGTGTGATTAGGTCATTGTGGGCCCCATGCTAGTTTAAGACATTACAGGAGGGATGATGCTAGTTTAAGGCCATCTTAGGCCACTACAATGGGATTAAGGGTAGTAGTTTAAGGTCATTCCAGGCCGCGATGTTGCCAGTTTAAGGTTGTTCCAGATCCTGATGTTGCCAGTTTAAGGTCGTTCCAGGCTGTGATGTTGCCAGTTTAAGGCCATAGCAGGCCACAACACTACTAGTTTAAGGCCATGGTGAGTTGCAACTGAAACACCATAAAATCTTGAGTCCCAACATCTTGACTACAAATTTGGCTAAGTGTTAAAACAATGGCACTTTGCCCAAATTGTTCTAAGTGTTGAGCGTAGTCAGCTCAAATTGCCAAATTTGCAAAATTTTTCTAAGTGTTAGAATGATGACACTTTTTGCAAATTTTTTTAAGTGCTGGGACTATGCTCTCCACTACAGTAAAGCATAGTCAGCTTCAACGGCCAACTTTCTACAATTTTGGCTAAGTGTCCAAACAAGGTCACAAACTGCAAAATTTTTCTAAGTGTTGAAACTATGCTCTCCACTACTGGGACTACGCTCTAGATCATAGTCAACAGAGTCAACACATACATGCTAGTTTTGGAAGATTTTTTCTAAGTGTCCAAACGATGACACTTGTTGCAAAACTTTTCTAAGTGTTAAGAATACACTCTCCATTACCGAGACTACACTCTAGAGTGTAATCAATGTAGTCAACACACAAATGCTAGTTTTGCAAGATTTTGTCTAAGTGTCAAAACGATGACACAAGCTACAAATTTTTCTAAGTGTTAAGACTACGCTCTCCACTACTAGGACTACACTCTAGAGCATAGTCAGCATGAAAACACTAATTTTGGCAAATTTATTTAATTGTCAAGATTGCACTCTAGAGAATAGCAAGGGGGTCAAGCGTAGCAAGGGGTCGAAAGTAGTCACCAGACTTAGAAAATTTTTTTAACATTTTCTGGCTGTCTTTGAACTTAAAAAATTTTCTAAATTTTTCTTGTTGCCTAGTGAATGCCCAATCCACATCCCAACTACCCTAGAGTGTAGTCCCACCTACCGCACCACCACATGGCACCTGATCTACATTTTGGACTAACCCTAGCCCTATAAATTTCCCTGGACCCCTAATGTTTTGGCACTTTCATTTCGCATTTGGCATTTTGGCATCTTGGCACTTAGCTTCATGGGTGAACAAGACCTAGAGTGCACCACATTGACAGAGAGGTAAAAAACATCACACAATACATCATAGCCCCATTGCAACCCTGTAGAGCATCACACAGTACACCATAGCCCCATTGCAACCCTGCAAAACACCGCATGATACACCACAGTGGCCAACTCGGTAGGCACAGTACATCATGGCAAGTGCCAAACTTCACGACCTAACATCACCGAGAGTGTGACTACACTTCCACTATGCCTATTGTACACCACGTACATTTTGAATCCCTTTTGGTGTTAAATATGCTCAATCCCATTTGGCGTGGTGTTCCATTTCTCTCTCTTCTTCCTTTCCATCATCTTCACATTTTTTTGCATTTTATTTGCATTTGGCCTATAGCTATGCTAGCGTCATAGTCCACACATGCCAACACTCCTATTTTCTACCAAAAAACGTGACTATCCTTGGCACTATTCACACAATTGACACTGACTATGCTCAACATTGTTCACATGGTTGACACTACTTAACACTTAGCGTTGTTTTCGCATGAGCACCATTTGCATTTCGTAAGTCCTTGTTCAATTGATAAGATTATTTAGTGCACCCCATCTTTGCCTTCAGTAAGGCCCTTACGTAAATGTGGGGTTAGGTTATGTGCCCATGAACCCCTTAGTGTTCTAGTTGTTGACATTTTTGATTGTTACAGTTTTTGGTGCTAGAAGGAGGGCCTATCGTTTCCTTATTTGCACTCCATTATGGTTCTCTTTGTGTGCTCTCTTCACCTCTATCGATGTAGATTGGTCCCCATTGTCGGTCTCCCTAACACCCCACATAGCAACCCAAATCATATCATTCTCCACTTTTTTCTAAGTCTTCACTCTCTGAGCATAGTAAGTGGAGAGCATAGTTGGTGTGGAGTGTAGTCTCCATACTTAGCATTTTTTCTGCAATTTTACACTTAGCCATTTTTTTGGCATTTTTATACTTAGTCATTTTTCTGCATTTTAATAATTAGCCATTTTCTACTATCGACAAACTTTAACCATTTTTCTGCATTTTCATACTTAGCATTTTTTCTACATTTCCATACCTAGCATTTTTTTTACATTGTTATACTTAGCCAAAATTTCGGAGTTTCATACTTAGCTAATTTTTTGTAGTTTCATACTTAATTTTTTATAGTTTTACACTAATTCAATTTTTTACAGTTTCCAAACTTAGCCATTTTCTACTACTAGCAGACTTAGGCATTTTTTTGTAGTTTTCAGAGTTAGCCATTTTCTGCTACAGCAATGCTCACAACCTAATATGTGAACATGAATCTAGATCAACCTTCCACATTGGTGTCTAACAAATTTAACATCATGATCCACCCAAAGCGTGCCTCACTCAGCCATGAACAATATAACTTTGTTTGTGCCAAAATCCAAGCAAGATTACCTATGGATCACCTTGACCTAGAGGCAAAACAGGACTACAAATGAGTCCACTAAGATGAACAAGAATACAACCCTACCTTGTTCGATATAATCCCACTCATAAATTCCTATCACCAATTGTTGTCCCAATTCATCTATGCAAACAAGCACAATGTAAGGACAACCTATGAGGAAGCCTCACAAGCAGAAGAAGATGAGTGCGAGGCCCACTCTAAATGCGGAGCCCTCTTTACATCATCTTCCAGCAACCACTTCCTAGTACAACCCCTCCTTGATTTAGTTTACTTGTCCACTTCAAGATGGTGACCATGCTAGTTTAGCCTTCCTTGAAAGCAACCATTGCATCTGCTTAAACCTACGTTCATGCAGGGGCCACCTCTTAGCCCTAAATGATTCAAGCATCTTACGTCCCACCTGTTTCATGGATGTCCTCGGTGTCAATCCAACCCATGCATGTGTGGCCTACCTCAGTCATTACATCCATCGCTCAACCAACGCATCAACTGCATCGGTCCATTATGACATTAAACTAGCATACTCTGCAATCAACAATCCAACCCTTCATCATGCAACCAACACAAGCCTAGCTAATGCAACCTGCTGGTACACCTCTAAGCTTGGATTAGGCATTCCAGTTGATCCAAAATTTGATAGAGAAGATCAATTGGCTTAAGGCTGCCTCCTTCAAAATCATCAAGGTGGTGAACTTTTACTAGGATAACCCCATAAGTCCTATGGTACTATCCCTAACCCTTCCAACTGGGATTTCACTGCCTCAACTCACCAAGTATAATGGTGAAGTTGACCCCAATGTGCACTTGGTCACATTTAGGTCTAAGTGCCTACTTTTGCAAGTATGGCCACATGCCATCATGCTCATCTTCCCTATGTCTTTCATTGGCAAGGCCTTAGACTAGTATCGTTCATTACCCAAGGCCTTAACCTCCTCCCTGGAGGATCTCCTTAACTAGTTTGTGACATGCTTCAGGTATAACCTGGAACCTAAAGCAAATCTTAACTAGCTCATGTAGGTCAAGTAGGAGCCCCTAGAGCCTGAACGATGGAGTGCCACCTTATAAGAAATCTGTGAGCCACTAGCAAAGACTCACCTATTGGCCATTTTCAAGGGTGTATTCAATAACTTTATCAAGTCAAAACTGTACTACCTGGCCCCAAAGTCTCTCAGCCAAGCCTTTGCCCAAACGAAGGGCTTAGAGGAGGCATCACAAGAAAGTAATGACCCAGCCTATGTGGCCTACAGAAACTAGCACACGTGCAAGCAAAACACAACAGTGACAACAGTAGCCACACTTGCAAATGCAACCAACTAGGGCCCAAAGGCTAAGAAGCCCAAGGACCTAACACACAAGACACCAACTTTGACACCAACTAACCCACATCGACAAGGGCCATAGCGCAAGCCACTACAAGGCTCCACTTTGAGTGTAACAATTACTCAAAGTACACCCAATTGCCAATGAAACCCTCAAAGTTGTTAGATCAACTCTTGAAAGCCAAGCAAATCCAATACAAATGGGTATTGGAAATCACTTGCCAACAACACACCAGGTACTATGAACTACTGAGGAACCTTGCCTCAGTAATACCAAATGAGCCCCGAATCCCATAACATTTCCAACTAGACCAATACTATCATTACCATTAGATGTCCGGTCATAGTACAGACAACTATTTAGTTTTGTAGGATGATCTGCAAAGAATGATAGAAATGGACTAACTAGTGCTTGACGTAGTGAGACAATCTAATGTAGACAATGCCCCCTACGTCATAAACTCCCTCAACATAGGAGCCAAAGCTAAACCTACGCAACAACCTTTTGTGATCTGAGTGCCTCCTAGTAAGGCAAGGATTCCCTTGGCCTCCATAAGCAAGAGGCCTCCTTTTGTGATCAAAGTACCACCTCGAGCATCCACAACACCCTTCGTGGTCAAGGTCCTGCAGCCTCCATTTACTAAGATGTTAAACTAGCATGACACAACACCTGCTAAACAACCCTTTGTCACCAAGGTGCCACAACAAGCTAGCCTTGCAACAACAGCTCCCAAAAAACCATTATTTTTTATAAGGGTGTCATCACATGATGGCCCCTCATCTACCCAAAGCTCAATAGTGGGCAACGTATCAATCTTTTCTCCTTCAAGGACTACCCCCACTAGCAACCTTGGTAGGCCTACCAAATGGTAATGCAAGAGGCCGAATGAGCACCTCCCAACCCCCATGGCCAAAAGCAAAGGCCATAACTAGTAAGTTGCAATTGAACACTGGGGCCCCTACCCCCAAGCAAGCCAAAAAACCCATGTCCATGTTCCCTCCACAAGAGATTCATTTCTCAAGCCATATGGAGGATGTCAAGGCCAACACAACAATCGATGAGAAGGACTTTGCAACTACACTAGCCCAGGTGAGGTAAACACTCAAGTAGAAGAACAAAACGCTGAGCTTGTATGACCTGGTCATGACCTCATCTACTTGTTGCTAAGCACTGGCCTAGATGTTGGCCTCCATTCCTATTATGGAGGACATTCCTATAGATGAGAATGCTATCCGTGCAATGATCTTGCCTCCTATGCCACAGGAATTGAGTTTAACATCCCTAACCTTTTATGACGAAGTAGTCAAGGTCTATCCCAAATGAGGGGAGGTCACAATAGGTCCGTTGTCAATTAGCATACATGTTGGGCAGTGCACCATTTGCAGGGTGCACGTTGATGATGGTACGGTAACAAATGTAGTTCTATACTCTATCATTGACAAGCTAGCCCTGATAGACAAGATCAGGCCTACCAAAACTATGTGTCTAAAATCCTTCAATGGATCACGTGTCACAATCAAGGGTACAATGAATATCACTTTCATGGTAGGGGAGCAGTTCTCCACCTTTGTAGATTTCATAATCATAGAGGAGATGCCAAGCTTCAACCTAATCCTAGGCTGGCCTTGGCTAGCTCAATTATGAGCCATCTCCTTCCCAATCCATTAAGAAATCCACCTTCCATATGAAGGTGGTTAATTTATCATCCATAGTGATAACATCTTCCCTCCAGCTACACATAACATAGACATGGTGCAAGTGTTGGAGGTGGAGTTTCTTGGTGGTACACTTATGACAACCAATGCAACACCTAAGGCTAACACACCCTAATGAGTGGTTGAAGCCAATAGCCTCCCAAAGGATCCTAAACCTTGCGCACCTCCTAATCCATGCTAGGTTAGGAAGCAACTATGTGATCAAGACTTTCCCTTGGCTAAAAATGTGATAGACGCTTGCTTACCCCTTACCTGCACGGGCCATGCATTTTTCATTTTTGCTTACATTACATTTGTTCATGCATTTACATTTCTCCTACTAGCTTAATTTACACACTGCTTCGCTTTGTTTACACATTTCTACTTTGTTTACGCATCCATCCACTTAGCTTACACATTGCATTTGCAAAACATCAAAAACACACAAAAATAAAAAAAATCATAAAACTACAAAAACACATGGCCTAAAAAGGCCTTAAACTAACAATGGCCCATAATGGCCTTAAACTATTGTTGCAACTCGGAATGATCCAAAACTATCACTTTTCACATTGCTTTCTTTTCATTTGTGCACATTAACCTTGTTATGTAGTTGCTACTTGATGTTGTTTTTTCTAGTTGATTTTTGCAAGATCTTGTAGACATACAACATGGCTATGCATGCAACACTGTACCTCACCAAAGCAAAGTAAGCACACAAGACATCCGCTATGATGCTAAACTGGCACAAACCATCCTTGGACCACTATGCTAAAACTAGAACCCACAGCATAGTTTGCCATGATGCTTAAATTGGCACAGCTCATCCTTGGGTCATGACATTAAATTGACACAACATCCAGCATCTGCTACGATGTTAAATTGTCATCTAGTAGTCTGTTACTATAAACTAGCACATCACGATCTACCAAACCTTAAACTGGGTTCACTATCTACTAGGACTTTAAATTGGCATGTTTTTAATCTTTTGGAGCACTTGTCATTGGTGTAACCTTTGGGGCACTCACAACATCATCGCATTGGCACTTCCACTAGCTTCCTACACACTTACAACTGGTTTAGCTTTTCATGCATCTATAGCATCTTTGCATTTAGCATTTCACTTGCATTTCATGTTTTATGATTTTTTTGTCTTCTTAGAGTTGTGTTCATAGGACGAAGCCTCCAAGGTGGTCATGCAAAGGTACATCTCATCATAGTGGTAAGTCATCACATCGCTCCAATGCATGATTAGGCTAGCTAAGCCACTCAAGAGTGCACATCCTCTTCATCTTGTTTTAGCCTACACACATCGTCACATTATAGCCTATGCATGTCCTTACATTATAGCCTACTTATGTTCCTTGCATTCCAATACCCTCTTGCATTCCTCACATTCCCTTGCATGCAAACCCTTGTGATGCATACACACTATAAACACATATGACATATTCTTCTCACATCACACCACCAAACCCATGGTGGACATAACGCAACTCATTCCATGGGGAGCCTTTGTTGGCTAGTCAAATCCCAAGAAAATGTAATGCACCTCATCCTTGGAAGGAAACCCCTATCTTACAGACATGATGTGGTTACATCAAAATAAAAGCTCACCTACTCGATGGCCCACAAAGCCCATCTACTTAATGGCCAACACCCTACAGCTAGTATTCAGCAGTAAGCCGAGAGGTTCACCTCATGGCAAAAAGCAAAAAAAAAACAAAAAAAAAAAAAAGAGAATGGGGAAAAGCACATGGCCAAGCAAATTGACAGCGTTGTAGTTTCACAACCAGCCCAACCTCGAATCGACTTTGACTCTCTCATGAGTACTCCCATGAGAGGTCAACATTTTAGGGGCATGCCACTTCATGCCATGGTCACCGTCAGTTGTGCTGACTTTGCATCTTGTATCATAATAAAATGTTTGCATTTCATCTCCCCTTCTTGAATTTCATCTCCCTAGCATTGCCCACACCCTTTGCTCCAACATACCCCTATCCATAGCACTCTTGAACATGGTGGAACGACACCAAATCTAGTACTAACAAGCGATATTGATGCCATGTATGCTATGGTGTTCTATGATTCATTGTCAACATCTCTCAGGCCACTCCTCTAGACGTCAACAAAGAGGGACTAATGAAACACCACAAAATTTTAGGTCTCAACATCTCAACTACAAATTTGGCTAAGTGTTAAAAGAATGGCACTTTGCCCAAATTTTTCTAAGTGTTGAACATAGTCAGCTCAAACTACTAGATTTGCAAAAAAAATTTACTTGTCAAAATGATGATACTTTTTGCAAATTTATCTAAGTGCTGGGACTATGCTCTCCATTGTAATTGAGTGTAGTTAGCTTCAACAACCAACTTTCTAAAATTTTTGCTAAGTGTTTAAATGAGGTCACAAGCATCAAAATTTTTCTAAGTGTTGAGACTATGCTCTCCACTACCGGGACTATGCTCCAGAGTGTAGTTAGCATAGTGAACACACAAACGCCAGTTTCACAGAATTTTTTCTAAGTATTTGAATGATGACACTTGTTGCAAAATTTTTCTAAATGTGGAGACTATGCTCTCCACTACAGGGACTACGTTCCAGAGCGTAGTTAGTGTAGTCAACATACAAATGCCAGTTTTGCAATATTTTTTCTAAGTATTAGAATGATGACATAAGCTATAGATTTTTCTAAGTGTTAAGACTACACTCTCCATTGCTAGGACTATGCTCTAGAGCGTAGTCAGCATGAAAACACTAGTTTTGACATATTTTCTCTAACTGCTGGAACTATGCTCTAGAGTGTAGCAAGGGAGTTGAGCATAGCAAGGGGTCCAATGTAGTAAGGGATCGAGCATAGTCACCAAACTTAGAAAAATTTTTGAACTTTTTTGGCTATCTCTGGACTTAGAAAATTTTCTGAATTTTTCTTATTACCTAGTGAATGCCCAACCTCACTCCATGTCCCAACTACCCCAGAGCATAGTCCCACCTACTGCACTGCCACATGGCACCCAATCTGAATTTTGGGATAACCTTGGCCCTATAAATACCCCTAAATCCCCAATGTTTGGGTTGGGTTGGCAGTTGACACTTTCATTTTGCATTTAGCATTTTAGCATCTTGGCACTTAGCTCCATGGGAGAATGAGACCCAAAGTGCACCACACTGGTAGATTGGCAAAGAACACCACACAATACACCATAGGCCTATTGCACCTCTATAGAACACTACATGATACACCGCAGCCCTGTTGCAGCCCTGCAGAAAACGCACAGTACATTGCAGTGGCCAACCCAACAAACACAGTACATCATGATGAGCACCAGACTTCACAACCCGACACCACTGAGACTGTGACTACGCTCCCACTGTGTTTGTTGTACACTACGTACCTTCTGAATCTCTTTTAGTGTTAACTATGCTCAATCCCAATTAGGGCAGTGTTCCATTTCTCTCTCTTCTTCCTTTGCATTTTCTTCAAATTTTTTTCACATTTTATCCACATTTGGCCTACGACTATGCTCGGGTGGTAGTCCACACATGCCAAAACTCTCGTTTTCTACCAAAAAACGTGACTACACTTGGCACTATTCACATGGTTAACATCATCTACACTCAACATTGTTCACATGGTTAACACCGCTCAACACTTAGCATCATTTTCACATTAGCATCGTTTGCATTCCGTAAGTTCCTATTTGATTGACAAGACCATTTAGGGCATCCTGGCCCCACATTCAGCAAGGCCCTCGCATGGATGTGGGGTTAGGCTATGCACCCACGAACCCCTCGGTGTTCCAGCCATTCACATTTTTAGTCATTACAACAATGTTACCAGTTTAAGGCCATAATGGGCCATGAGGACAGGATTAAAAGTGATAGTCTTAGGCCGTTCTATGCCGTAGCAGTAGTTTAAGGCCATTTTGGGCCCTAGCGATAATTTAAGACCATTCCAGGCCTCAGTAGTATTTTAAGGCCATTCTAGGCCCCTTCGATAGGATTAACGGTGATAGTTTAAGGTCATTCTAGGTTTCATATGTTATTATCTCTCTTTTATAATTTTGGCTTTTATAATTTTTTATGCATTTTGATGTTTTTTATGCATTAATCTAATAACTACCAAAGGGTGAACTAAACGAGAAAATATGTAAGCTAAGCGAATGAATGCATAAACAAAGCAAATAACTGCGTAAAAAAAGCAAAATGATACATAATCTAAGCAGTCAAGCTAAATGTAAATACATAAACAAATGCAACGCATGAAAAAGTTAAAAATACATGGTATGTAGAAGCAAAGGGTAGGTAGGCACCTAGTGTGTTTTAGGCTAAGGGGGTACCTTAATCGCACACTTTCTTCCTAATTTGATGTGGGTTAGGAGGTGTGTAGGGCCTAGGATGCACTATTTGGTAGTCTCCTAGACCCTTGCTTGCTATGTTGAAAGGTAATTTTGTTCACAGGGCATCATCCAGTAATTCATTGACTTCTTCTATCTTTTCAGGTGGGTCTACCTCATGCATTTCATTCTCATCCTCTACTGCAAATGCATCATCAGGAAATTCCACCTCTGACCCTTGCTTCGTATCTATGTTGTTGATGGCTAGAGGGGCCGCATTATTGTTGTGGATAATAACCTCACCACCATCGTATAGAAGGTGAATTTTTTTGTGGATTGGAGATGAGATAGCTCGTAATTGAACCAAACACGACCTGTCCAATATTAAGTTAAAGCTGGGCATTTCCTCCATGATGATTGATGAAGTGCTAAACAGTCGATGTGTCAACTAGGCTGCGTATATGGGGCCTCGTATATGCCGCCATGTCAACGCGGCCCTGTCGACGCATCCCTCCATGCGTCGACATGGCCCCGTTTACACGGAGCCTATTTTAGCCTATAAATAAGTGGGCCTCCACCACACTTAGGTATCTTTTGGGTTAATTGTAGGGAAGCTCTTGCAGTTTGTTTTCATAGGAGTTAGACTATTTTCCCAGGTGCATGCCCGCAGTGTGATGCTTGTAATTATATGGAACCTTTATTCAAGTGTGACATACTTGGACACGCACATGATCGGCAATAAAGATCGAGATTACTTCATCATTCCAACATTCACTTAGTTTTAATTATTTAATTGTTATTGTTATTTATTGTTTTCTTAGTTAATATTTCTTTACCATCATTTACTATTCTTGTTGTTAACTGCGGAATGAGTACAACTTAATCACGAGCATTTAAGTGTGACTAATTGGTAACCCAATAGCGTACCTTGGATCTATGCTTGGTAATCCCAATACTAGTCATGCACAAGGTCCAAGATGTGTATGGATAATTAAGGAATAGATGCTCATCGCACTTAGGCTAGCTTAGACTTCATTTCCTATTGCTTATTAGTTTAATCAAGAATATTTTCCATTATCTCTAGGAGTAGCACTAGTTTAGGATCACATCATATGCCTCACTTTGGACTAAACCATACGTGAAAAAGCAAATACTAGTCTAGGTGGGAAGACAGCAAACTGCGATCAATGTGTAACTATCTAGATACCACAACTAGCCTATCCATGGAGTTCGACCGAATCATGCGTGAATGCTCGTATTCATATGGTTGAGTGTAAGGGTACCTCGTCACTCATCAACGATGAATACAGCAGTGGTCGGGAATTCTTCCCCTACCACAAAGGCTATTGTGATGGTAACCTTAACGATGATGCACAACCCATTAAAGGAATTTAGGCATCTGGTTTTTGTTGGCTTGATTTGGTCCGTAAGGCCTAACTTATTGACGATGATGTTTGGGATAACATTTGTTGCTACCTCATCATCAACATGCATCCTCTGAATCTTGCATCACTTGACTCATATGGTGATGAACATGGGGCCATTATGACCTCACCCTTCTCACAGTTGACCTTAATTGCCTCATCACAAAATGCAAGGGGTGTGGAGCTCAATTCCTGTAGTGCATGGGGAAACATCATTATGTGGATAGAGTTCTCATCTATAGGGATGTCCTCCATGACAAGAATGGAGGTCAACATTCACACTAGCGCTTCATGGTGGGTAGATGAGGTCATAATTAGGTCATAGAGGCTCAACATTGTGTTCTTCTACATTAGTACTTGCTTAACTTGGCATAATGCATCCACAAAGCCAGTTGTGCTAGCTGTGCCAGTTACACAACTTGTTGTTGGACTATCTATGTGGTCCATGGCCTTGTTGTGAATTACAAAATCACTAAATGGGCTTAATGTGTGGGTCATGCTATAGATATGGCGATCAGGGTAGGTGACGCATACATGGGTTGGGCCAATGGCAAGGATGCTGATGAGACAAGCAAGACATAGGGTGCTTGAGTCACATGGGGCCTGGAGATAGGCCCTGCGTGGAAGTGTGGTTGAGTTGATGCGGTTGTGCTAGGAAGCGATGGCTGGATGGGTGACAATGATGCCATGAAGGGCAAGCTAAAGGAAGCTAGCACCTCAAGATATGTTTGGTGCATTGCTATAATGGACATGGACCTAGATGGTGATGTCAATGCTATGACCATCTCAATAAGAACAAGTGAACGGGACTGTGGAAGAGCTAGTCTAGGGTTCACTCGCTAGAAGATGCTATGTAAAGATCCCTCATGTTAGGAGTGAACTTCTAGCTAGTCCTATTCTTCCTACAAGAGTTCTTCATAGTCTATTCCTACTTCACACTGACTTGTTTAAATGAGTTGGGCTAGCATCCACTGGTAAGGCTCCGTGAGTGGGATGATGTCAAGTGAGGAGGGAATGTACTCCTATACATTCTGGTTGATAAGTTCATAGCCTCGCTTTACTTCCATGTCTAAATAGTCTACGAATAGCCCTACTTGAATCTTTGCACAAATGAAGTTGTTTTGTTCATCACTTGGCATGGTGTACTCTAGATCTTGCCCATGCAACCTAAGGGATTACCTTGGCTCTACCATTGCAAGATTCTCAGGGTTGTCAATCCTGGTCTCTTGTTGCATGGACAAGATGGTGACTATGCTTGGGATTGATGTGGTAGGCTATTTGAAATTCATAGATGTAGATCAAGTTGCAAGAGGAGAGGATAAGAGATGCTAAGTGGGGAAATGGCTAAATTTGGTGACTATGCTGTCTATGCTGAGAGCTGACTATGCTCTCTATGCTGAGGGCCAACTACACTCTCTACACTAAAAGCTAACTACACTCTCATTGACAGTGTTAAGAATTTAGCTAACTATGGAAATGTGTGCTCTAGGGTTGCTATGTAGGGTTCCATGGGAACTAACATTAGGGTCTAGTCTACACCAACTGGTTAGTAGATAATGCCTGTGCTAGCCTAAGATCCAGCTACTGTCGCACGTGTAGTAGGTCCATAGGGGTGTTGGATCTATGCTAGCTCGAAGCTAGCAACAGTGATGCAGAGAGCATGCGAGACAACCACTAATGATGTCTGAAGAATAAAATGGTTCTGGCCCTCCTTCTAGCACCAGAAACTGTAGCAACCAAAAATATCAATAGCTAGAACACTAAGAGGTTCATGGGTGCATAACCTAACCCCAAGTCTATGTGAGCGCCTACTAGAGGTAGAGACAAGGTGGCCTGAATGGTCTTGTCAATTGAACAGGGACTTGCCAAATGTAACCAAGGTGCCACGTGGTTAGCCATGATGCTGATGCAAAACAGTTCTAAGTGTTCGAGTAGTGTTTGTGGTCTCAATGGTGTCAAGCGTAGTCAAGAGCTTTGGTGAAAATAAGGATGTTAATGTGCAGAGATCATCATCCAACTGTAGTTTTAGACATAACTATGCAATGAAACAATAAAAAAATTCAAATAAAATGCTAAAATGCAAAGAAAGAGAGTGATGAGTGGCTAGGTACCCCTACACTCAACCATACGAATATGAGTGTGTATGCATGATCTAGTCAAACTCTGTAGATAGACTAGTTGTGGTATCTAGATGGTTACATGTTGATCATAGTTCGTTGTCTTCCCACCTAGACTAGTATTTGCTTTGTCATGTATGGTTTAGTCCAGAGTGAGATGAATGATGGGATCCTAAACTAGTGCTACTCCTAGATACGATGGAAAATAATCTTGACTTAAGCTAATAGGCAATAAGAAGTGAAATCTAAACTAGCCTAAGTGCGATAAGCATCCATCCTTAATCATCCACACACATTTTGGACCTCATGTACTACTTCTAGGATTACCAAGCGCACATTACTTGAGCACTACTAGATATGCTACTTGATTACCAAGTAATTACACTTAGATGTTCGTGATTAAGTCATAGTCATTTTGTGTTAATCAACAAGAAGTGTAAATGATAATAAAGGAAATATTAACTAAAAAGATAATGATAAATAATTAACAATTAAAGTAATTAAAAGCTAAGTGAATTTTGCAATGATGGAGTAATCTCGATCTTTATTGCTAATCGTGTGCATGTCCAAGTACGTCACACTCAAACAAAGGTTCCATACAATTACAATCATCACATTGCGAGCATGCACTAAGGAAAGAACTGAAGCTAACTGAAAACTAACAAAAAGACTCTATCCTAAGACTTACCAACTACTATCCCCTTCTTGTGCACCTGAATGTTGTATTTATAAGCCTACATAGGAATCATGATATTGTGTATTCAATATCGTTATCTAGGCTGCGATATCGTGTACCTGATATCAAGGATCCAATATCGGGGCCTGGCAAACCATGATTCATCATACCCCCATGACTGAATAACAACTCGTCCTCAAGTCAGACAAAATGAGAACGAGTTCAATTGATTACACAGTGGATAGGTATGAGATTATTGACTAACTAGGAATTACTCATGTTGTAGTGTGGGATTTAACAAAACAAAATTGGGACACAGACATAGAATTACAAAGGGAAAAATTTGTTGGAAGTCATGTGATTCTTGGAAATGGTGGCTCCTCCATGGGTCTCTTCCCCTTATCTTATGCTCGAAGCTTTGGAAATAGATGTCTCTGAAGAAGTGCCTAGAGCTTTTCTTCTCTGGTCTAGGGATCTTGTTCCATCCATGTTGATGCTCCAATGTTTGATGGAGTCGGCACCTCCCATGGGCATAGTAGTTGCAGGAACATCTGATTGGCCTTGACATACCAAGCCATAAACAACCATCATTCCTCTTCATAGGCTCTAGCTTTGTCCTTACATTCTTGGTAGTTTGTGAGTCATCAAGCCAAATCTGCTGTGACATCTTTCTATCCTTGGTAGCTAGTCTTGATCACCTCTAATTCAGAATTTGCTAGTTCTAATCTCTAAAATTTCTTCTTGTGTTCAAAAAATCCTGTTTCATATTTAGCGTAGGTGGTTACTACCTGTTTCTCCAATTCTATTCTCGAGTGTCCTACTATCAACATAGCTAAGTTGGCATACTGCATGTTTGCCAACTCCATGTACTCCATGAGATCTTGTATCTATAGGTCCTGGCTTTTCATTTTTGTGTAGTGGACAAAGGCATAAGTATCCAATATGGCCCACCAATCAACGTTTCGAGCACTAACAGTGTTAATATGGGCTTTGGCCATATGAATTTATTTTTCAATCACCTGTTTGTACATCCCCACCTAATCTCTAAAATGCTCCTTGAGCTTCTCATGTTGCTTGGCCTCATTTTGCCATGTGCTTATTTCAATCACTATCTTTTGATGGATCGTGCGTACCTCCTCCATTGAGAAGGTTTTGTTCTCTCTAGCCAAGTGATTCATATCCTAGTTGATTCTTATTAATTATTCTTGAAATTGCTAAAACTTTTCCTTGAGAACATTCTTTTGTTTTTCTATTGTGGTTAACCAAACATTTTTGGTGGCAAGGTGTTTATTTTCTTCTTGTGAGGCCTTGAGTGCTTTGGCATGTGCATACATTTGAGCTTGTGCCTTGGAAACATCCCAATCAGCCTTGTCTTTTTCCTTTGCCACTTTTTTATTCTCTTCCAACAATTTAGTTAGTTACTCTATTTGAAAATATTCTAGCTAGTTTGCAGGGATGAATTGGGATGGATCCCACTATGCAACTTGCAAGGTGACGAGCTTTTCTTAGAGCCTTTTTAACGCCTCTTCTGCATGTTCGGCCTTAACCTTTTCCATGACCAACTTCCCTTTTGTAGAGATGAAGTTTGACTATGTTGCTATGACATCTTGAGGAATGTCAAACAAGGACATCATCACTTGTCATGTCTATAGCAACCAATCTAGAACATCCTCATGATTTGCAGGAGTCATTGAGGGACCGGCCAAGGTTTGCACATCGTGTGCTTCTGTAAAATCTTCCAGTGGCATAACAGGGACATTAAATGATTATTTGATGTGGTCTGTGACCACTTCTACTACTCCCACTGCATCCTAGTGTTGCATGACCACTACTATGTTGCCTTCACCAGTTTCTAATTGCACTTGAAAAGATGTAGCGTTTCTAGAGATCTATTGTGACTAGTGTGATTCCCCTCCTCCTGTTTGGATGGACACCTCACCTCATGTGCAATCAATTGAGACTGTGGATCGTATAGCATCATCAATGACCCTAAAGAGATTTGCTTCATCATAGCTTCCCCAACTAATCAATTCAGCGATGGCCCTGAGATGGCTCATCAACGACTGATAATCCTGCGACAGCGGTGGCGGTTGGTCTTGCTGGCTTGTAGGTTGTGTGCTAGGCCCCACTTCCTATTGTTGACCAGGCCTTATGTCTAGAAGTTGGCTAGGCCCTGCAGTTTCAGGTGCAATGGGCCCCACTATCAGTTCTTGCTCAGGCTCTAATGTCTCACCAATACTTTTCCTTTGGGCTGGTGGCTTAAATAATTCAGCAAATGAGGCATTTTGAGCCCTTCTGGAGATGTCATTGGTGTACCCCAGGATTCCAACATGTTGGCACAACTTCCTGATTAGGCAGGGAAAAGACAATGCAAACTTCCCTATCTTACGTTCTTCAAATTGCCTTAAAATTTGTGTGAGGTATAGATGGGGTAGGTTGGCATCAACCTTGCCCATCAAGATGGCACTTCCTCTAGCTGCATAGGTGGAAATTTTTTTCAATCCTTTTGTTGGGAAAATGTGATATGTGCCAATTTTTAAGTAGATCCTCTCCTTAAGTGTGAGCTCTCCATATGCTTTATCCTCCTTACCGTACGCCCTTTTTAACCATATTTTACGTGCATCTACATCAAAGTGAGTGGACAAGTGAGCAACCTTGGGCCCTGTATTCGAAAGATTCAACACTTCCGAAATGGCCTTGGCAAAGAAATCAATAGAAAACCCACCAATATCAATGGTGGTGCCTTCTTCCTTATTGTGCCAAAATTGGTACATCTCCCCCAAGTACCAATCACCACTCTCAAAGAGAACAGGCCACAGTGGAGACCCTTTAAGTTGGTCTCTGATTGCCTCAAGGGAAAATTCAATGAAAGGTCCAAAATTGAGCTCCACAATCACAATTGCTGATGTGGACCTTTCATGAATTGCCTAAACATATTCCAGAGACAACATGAGATGTTGTCTTTATTCAGGTGCCCTGTTGTCTCCACCTTTGGCATGCCCTGATTGCGTAGTAACAAGAGGTTCCTGATGATTGCTAAATGATTGTGCCTCTTACTCTGCATGTTCTTCGAGAGGTGCTTGGCCTCTACCTTTCCTTGGTCGTTTGGATGCACCTTGAGAGGGTCCTCCTTGTTGTCCTTTTTTAGGGGCCATCTGTAATCACACGGGACCGATTATCAGTAAGGCTATTTACACAATTAGATTAATACCTTACTCCTTACCCTTAATAGATTCATTTCTTGCTTAGTGTGATTCAAAGTTAGAGATTTTCACAAAAATTTCCTTAAAAGTTTGATATTGGGCCCAATTTTGATTAGGTGACTCCAAAAAATAATTTTCATGGTCTGGTTGAAGAAATAAAATTAATTTGGCAAATGTTTTTAGTATTTTTAAGGTCACTTACCCTTGATAATATCCTTCAGGCAATGACAAATTTCAAAAAAAAAAAAGTACATGCGACTTGAAGCGTACCCTTCCCCCATGACTAAGTTAAACACTCCGGGTTTAAGCAAGTTTGATCAAAAAAAGAATCAAATTGTTAATGAGTAAGTTATTGATGTTTAAATGATAAGTGCGCAAGCTAAAAAATTTGTGGAAGAAAATTTCAACAACTCCCCTCACATGAACAGTGAAAAATGANGGTGGGGGGGGGGGGGGGGGGGGGGGGGGGGGGGGGGGTCCCTATATATAGTTTTTATATATGCGATATCGTGTACCCGGTAGCGCGCACCCAATATTGCATCAGACTTGATATCGGGTCCCAATATCGCATCTCTTCTCAAACAAGGTACTTGGCAAAATTGATAATTTTTCGAATGTCCAAGGCTAAAAATGAAGGATTTAAGGTTAATTCAAAAGATCTAGGATAACATTGAAGAGACCGAAAGATACCAGAAATGTAATGAAGTGGAATTTTACAATGAAGTTCATGAATAGGATGAGGAAAAAGGACATGTAGTGGTGCACAGGAACATTTGAATTAAAATGATGATAAAGGAAAGGATAACTTTAGCAATGTAGTACTCGGAGGGTATAAGGTGAGGTGATGATGATGTGCAATGAGTGCAAATTACAAATGGTACGCAAGTGGGTCCTCCCCAAAGTAGGTTTCTACTGATCATGCCCTTACGTAGCCATACCTGAAAATGTCTGTAGGCATTAAAAGGGTGGTGAAATTCAATCCACACCAATTCCACAAAACACACACATGTAGATACCATTGTGATGAAGTATGAATTCTATGCTACACAAGACACAAGTCAAAAAAAATACATGAACAACGAGATGAGATGAATCGTAGAAGGGATTGCAAAGATCGAGACATGAGGTAATTGACCCTGGGCATAATGAATCCTGAGTGTAGGGCATGATTAATGTGTCATTAGCCCATTTCTGCAAAATCAAGACCAAGTCCATGCCTCTGATCTATGACATCGCATTGTTTCATCCAATGATGGACAACCATAATAGCACCATGACAACAAGGCATACAATCACTTGGCATTTTGTCCTAGGGAGGAGTGATTTGGAATTTCCTTATGGCATGTTCTTCTTTAATATTTTCTTTAATGTTTTCTTTTCTTTTCTTCTTCTAGCTGCTTTGGCACTTTGTCCTTTCCAATAGTGAACTGAAGAAGCCACCAGTCTTTAGGCATGGGTGCATGTCTTTCCAATGGGACCCCCAAAATAGCATTGAGTTTCTTTATTGAGTGCCTTTATTACTCTTACTCCCATTTTTCGTTAGATCTATAAAGATCTTAGTACATCCAGGCTGCATGATAGCACCAACAGATGTCACCAAAGAGAATCCACAAGTTCCCTTGATGTCACACCTTGGTCATTCCCTCGTAGTCCATCATTTTTTGCTTTAGGCATAATGAGCACAAAATTACTTTAAGTTTTAATGATGACAAGAATATCATCATACCCATAGTAGAACCTCTTATTAATAGAATGGGTAGGTGGATGGTGTGGGCTCACTATCCAAATAATTAGTTACCTAAGACTTGATAGCATAGAACAACACCTCAACCAACAAGTCACATGAGTATTTTATTCACCGATGAGATTACCCTCAAAATGATAAAACGACAAATTGGAAATGAAAAAATGGAAAACAAAAAATTGTAGAATCAAAGAAAAGGAAAAACATTTACTAATTCTGCTTGTTAGAATGGAGGATATGCCCCATAACTAAACTTTTGAGCATGGTTAGAATTAATAAATGGAAAATGTGGAAACATGCATGTTGGAAATATTGGAGTCTGGTCATATCCAAACCATTAGGTGTCTTTTGATGTGGTGGCTAGAGTGTACCCAAGTTGGGGTTCACACACTTGATTAAAGTTGGCATAGTCAGGCAATTTATAAGATGTGGTCATGTGATAAGGAGTTGACCCACTATGGAACTCGTGACCTTAAGATGGTATGCAAGGATTAATATGTCTTCCTACATGGTTATATTCACTGGCCTGCATGGTTGTTGGAGTGTTTATTGGTGGCCTTGATAAGGTAATAGGAGGCATTAAGTTCGAGGGAGAAGATGCATCAGAGCGCTGGACTTGTGCTGAGTTGGTGGATGCAATGGTTTTAAAACCATGCTGTCTCTTTCTACAGTCATGCCTAAAGAAAGGATGCTTTCGACATTGTGGAGGACCTCAACTACTATTGATAGTAGCAACACAAGTAACGTTTGTGGGTTGGTGCTGTGGTGTAAAATCTTTTGGCACAACTGGTGGCGATGTAAAAGAAGGTGAATGATGAGAATATTGAGGGCAATGAGAAGTGCAAGAAACATGAGGTGGTGATCTTGGTGGAGACGACATGGGTTGATAGTACTCAAGAGAATGATAACGATGTGGTGAAATAGAGGATGTTGACATAGTTGGGGAAATAGGATGTTGAACATAATAAGCACTTGGGTTTGGATGGTATGATGGGTATCACCAGTTTGACGGTGGCCTCCCCCACGACTGGGGTTTTTGCCACTGTGGTTAAACCTAGTATTTTTTTATGAAATCTCGATGGAGCATTCCTCCCCAATGCTCATGTAAATGTGAGAAGATTGGGCATTGACCTTTGGGATGATTGTATAGGCAAACATCACATTGATACGAGTGATTTGCAGTTGAGCTCTTATCCTTATTTTTTCTACCCTTCTTTCTAATTGTTGCGTGGTGTCCTATCCTATTTCTTGGTTTGGCATGGTTTCACCTATAATAATGTTGGCATATTCTCCAAATTTTTCATGTGCCCATTCTGTTATCTTATTGATATTTGCCTCAATTTCATCTAGTGATTGTAGTATTGGCAAAGATGGAGATTCCACCTCCTTAGGGTGAGTTGATTTCTCCTCTTCATGATCATGGACCTTTACTATTTTGAGATTTTGGTCTTGTTGAGATTTTTCAACATTCTTCCATTTGGCTATTTCTCCTTCTTCTTTTGCTACCTACTTAATAAGCTCATGGAATTGATGGGTTTGTAGTTCATATAGTTGACCTGGGGAATACATCCCTAGAGTCTCCCTTATTTCATTATGGAGCCCATCCACGGTGTGATACATTAGCCTCTCCTCAAAGAACCCATGGCCTAGGCATTTGTTTAATAATGAAAAATATCTTTCTAAGGCCATGTCCAAGGGTTCATGTTGCCCTTGTTTCCACTCTTGGATTTGTCTCCTCAAGGCCAACACTCTTGCATAGGTTTGATATCTTTCATTGAAGAGTTCTACCATTGTCGGCCAATGTCAAATTGATTTTGGTTTTAAAGACCTATACCATACTTTTTCTTAGCCAATGAGTGTCATAGGAAAGAGCTTGAGTCCTTGCCATCCATTATCAATGTTGTTCCATGCACAGGCATTGTAGAAGGCTTGTAAATGATGTTATGGATCTAAATCATAGCCTCCTGAAAACTTGGAAAAGTTATTTAAGTCAAGCCTAGGTAGACAACCTTCCTTGCAATGCTTGCAAGATATTTGAATAGCCTCTTGTATATGCATGAGGCTCTTAGTGGCTAGCAAGGGTTCATCATCACTAGGTAGGTTATGAATTTGTGAGTTGGGACGATGTTGTCTTCGTTCATGTTGCCGTTCTTGACTTTGCCTGTGAGCTCAACTTTTATTTCTACATCGACCCCTTGAGAGATGGTCATCTGTGGCATGACCTGACATTGAAGGAGCGGAGGAATAGAAAGAACTGGAAGACTCATCATAACTTTTGTAAGTCTCCTAATCATCCTTGGATAAATTCCTGTTAACCATTGAGAAGGTCCCAGGCCTTACGAGCCCCCTCATTCTATGGAATGTCCCATCCTCACTAGAGGTGTCAAAGTTGAATGACAAGAGTCCTTAAGTACCGTTGGGGTGTTCATGAACATAGGAGACCCCTGCATAAGATTGAGTACTCCAAACTTCTTCGTTGTCATAAATTGCGTTGGTTCTCCAATGAATTGCCTCACTAGTTATTGCGTTATCATAGTCTTGTGAGAGAGACATTATTGTGAATTGTGTGTGACTTATTTATAATTAGTTTCTTTCTAAAAGATATATCATCAAGGCTTCGTTACAGTGATCTTGGATGATGTAACTAATCTAAATAACTAGCACCATCCCTGACAACTGCACCAATGATGAGTGGCTAGCTACCCCTACACTCAACCATATGAATACAAATGTGTATGTACGATCTGGTTGAACTCTGCAGATAGACTAGTTGTGGTATCTAAATGGTTACATGTTGATTGCAGTTCACTATCTTCCCACCTGGACTAGTATTTCTTTGTCACGTATGGTTTAGTCTAGAGTGAGGCGAATGATGGGATCCTAAACTAGTGCTACTCCTAGAGACGATGGAAAATAATCTTGACTTAAGCTAATAGGTAATAAGAAACGAAATCTAAACTAGCCTAAGTGCGATGAGCATCTGTCCTTAATCATCCATATGCATCTTGGACCTTGTGTACTACTTCTAGGATTACCAAGCACACATTACTTGAGCACTACTAGATACGCTACTTGGTTACTAAGTAGTTACACTTGAATGTTCGTGATTAAGTCGTACTCATTTCGCGTTAATCAACAGGAAGTGTAAATGACAATAAAGGAAATATTAACTAAAAAGACAATGATAAATAATTAACAATTAATAATTAAAGTAATTAAAAGCTAAGTGATTGTTGCAATGATGGAGTAATCTCGTTCTTTATTGCCGATCATGTGCATTTCCAAGTACATCACACTCGAACAAAGATTCTGTACAATTACAATCATCACACTGTAGGCATGCACTAGGGAAAGAATTAAAGCTAACTAAAAACTAACAAAAAGACTCTACCCTAAGACTTGCCAACTACTACCCCCTTCCTATGTGCCCAAATGTTGTATTTATAGGCCTACATAGGAATCACGATATCGTGTATTCGACATCATTATCCAGGCTATGATATCGCGTACCTAATATCGAGGATCCGATATCGGGGCCTGGCAAACCACAATTCATCAGAGAGAGAGAGAAATGGAACACCACCCCAAATGGGGTTGAGGTAGTTAACACCAAAAGGGGTTAGAAGGTACGTGGTGTACAATAGGCATAGTGGACAGTGTAATCACAGTCTCAAGGATGTTTGGCTACGAAGACTTGCATTCCGCCAAGGTGTTTGTGTCAACTGGGTTGGCCATCGTAGTGTACCATTGACTGTAGTGTTTTGGTGGGCTGCAATGGGCTGCGGTGATCTGCAACTTCACCAGTATGTCTTTGGTTCTCTCCCAAGCGCTCCTCAAGTTTTCCAGGTCTCTAGTTTGCTAATCCTTAAATTTTCCAATGCTTCATTTTTTCCAACCTTGAAGGATTTTCCCACTCAATTTTTGCCAACCGTGAAAAAGTTGAGTGTAGGGGTATTTATAAGGTTAGGATTAGGTGAAGTGCAGTGCAAATGCCACAGGGAAAATGGGATATTTGGGATTACATTGTCACCCAACTACACTTTCCACCGAGGTTGGTGGTGTTTTGATTTACCAATCTTTGTTAGACTCTGCGAGACTGCAAGATTGTGACTATGCTGCCAACTGCATGTGCATGTGCTGAGAGGATCGCAAGGTACCTAAGAAAATGACATTTTGGAGACTACACTCTAGGACTACACTCTCCACTGTCTTGCATCAAGTAAAGTGTAGTTACAATGTTGAGGCCAAAAAGGGGATACAAAAAGATGTATTTTTCTAACTACACTTGCCAGAGATGAGTTGGAGCTAAGCTGAGTGCCAGTGTTGCATTGTGGAGGCCGCTGGAGGTTGTTCTTGTTGACTACGCTCTAGATTGTGGAAGGGGGGGGGGGGAGAGTAGTCTTAACACTTAGAAGAATTTGCAAAAGATGGTTGTGTGCTAACTATGCTTTCCACTCAAGGTTGACTGCGCTCCCAACTAGGGGTGAGCATAGTCCCAGCACTTGCCAAGACTTGTGGAAACTGGCTTCTAGTTGACTACACTTGACTACACTCTAGGCTGGGGGAGAGCACAGTCTCAACACTTAAAAAATCTACAAAAATTAGGCCTTCATGCTAATTACGCTCTTCACTGGAGGCTGACTATGTTCTAGGGTAGTGGAGAGGGTAGTCTTAGCATTTAGAAAAATTTGTAGCTTCTGGGTTTGTGATGACACTTAGAAAAAATTGCAAAATTGGCCTTTGTGTTGACTACGCTCTCTACTAGAGGCTAACTATGCTTCGGGCAGTGGAGAGTGTAGTCCCACCACTTAGAAAAATTTGTAAAAAGTGGCCTCATGCTGATACTTAGACAAATTTGTTGTCAAGATGTTGTAGTCCAAATTTGGTGGTGTTTTAATTATTATCATCAAGCTATAGATCATGACATGGACAATTGAAACATGCTCAAAGATAACATTTAGACTCTTCTAAAGTAAAGAGAAAATAGTCTTCAACACTCCAGTTTAGCCCACCTAGCAAGATATGAGAATCTTCAAGATTCTTTGAATACTCATTCCAAGAGAATATCTATATTTTTCCTTAAACCTAAAGACAATCGTTCTAAAACTTTGTTTGTTATTTAGATGGGTTTGTTATAAATTGGTACTCATGTATCCTTACAAGTTAATTTTCCCAAACCTAAAAAAATGTCTTGTTATAAAATTTCTTGCAGAAAATTCCTCTAATCCAACTACCCAAAGCATATGAAGAGTTTAATTTGTGATAGATGTGACATCATACCACGATGATCCTTCTACCTCTCAAATACTAACATATATCAACTCTCCATCATCACCAAGGAGCAGGCTGCCTTTGCCTACTCCATCTTGCCCAATTAAATTTTCCCTTGTCTTGCCTTATGTGGTTGCCCCATGATCACACCCTTTATCCCCACCTAGCTTATAAGAACCACCATTTCTTTTCACTCCCACACCTCTAATTCATATTCTCATCAAATTGTAGGAGGAGACAAAGCTTAACAAAGGGAAAAAAAGGATCAAGCCAATAGGTAGTATTGTCAATTGGAAAAAAAGAAGGTAACAATCCATGAGTCTTAAAATACATCCATGCTTACTCCAAATGTTTCAACAACTATTCCAATTATTCCATTGAAAATTATTCCTTTGGTGTCTTATCCTAAAGATTTAACACAAGAGAATTAAGCTTTTCCCCACATCATTGTGGCCATGAAATCTAAGAAAATCAATCTTTTGCTTTTTGATCTCATTTCTACTTTCAAAGAGCATCTTAAATCTATCATCATACTTGTAGAAATCCAACCACATGCCTAATCCATATGATTAGCGGATTGCTTGGTGTTCAAAGGGGACAATATCAAAGCTTGTCCTACAATGGGTGCCATGAGTTAGCTTCCATCTACATCACCATATGGATCAAGGATAATGTGATGCTACCATTAGTACATGTAGATGATGAAGCTAGATCCAACATTATATCATGGATTATCATAAAGCATCTTAACCTCAAAAAATAGGTCAAATGCTTTAACTATAACTCTTCTTTGATTTCATTTAGGAGAGTTAGAGTAGAGATTATCTGTGTAATTGTGTTTTTCTTTTTGGTAGGAAATTATATAACACCTGAGGATGTTTTTGTAGTTATTAGGAAGTCATCAAGGATAAATGCTATCTTAGGAAGGCCCTAGTTAGCTTACCACCATGTCATTTTTCCGCATGTGCAGTAGGAGATTTATTTCTCATATAAATATAAAGAAGCAGTAATTTGTGTTGATCTTGAAGTCCCTACCATTTATCACCTTGATTTGTAGAAGAAATTGCTCCAAGATCTCATCTAGTTACAATAGGTCAAATGTCCTTGTCAAAAAAAATTGATGAGTCTTACATTCATATTCCATGGTCATCTAACTCTTTTGATTTTGTAGATCTAGGCTTTAGTGAACTTGATATTATAGAATCTATTAAAAGTGTCAAGGGACCTACTCATTCCTAAGCCAAGAAATTCATATCCAAGATACAATGTGCTTAAAGATAATGTTTCCATCACCTTGTTCCCTACTCATTTTTATTTAACAGTTTTAAAATATAATTTTTTAATTTTAGCAAGTCAATTTTTCTTATTTTACTTTGTGTTGTTTTATTTTATGTCATTTTTCTTTTATTTATATTTCTCATTGCCTAATTTTACATTAGCTCTGTTCTTGACTATGCTTAGATTTTATTTTGATTAGTTTTATGCTTTATTTTATATAAAAATTTAAAACATAAAAATCTAATAGTTAAAATCATAAAAACATAGAAAACTAAAAACATAAAAACATAAAATTAAAAAAAAACAAAAAAACCCATAAAAAAACCAACCATCATCATTACACTCCCTATAATAGAGTCTAAATGTTCATCCAAATTTATTTTTTCAATCCATTATAATAAGTACATGCCGACACAAATACATCACATCTAGTAAAAATATAAAACATAAAAGCTGTCTAAAATCTTAACATCAACCTTCTCAATCATTACTATCCACCTACACCCAAATCATCTACAGGAAAAGTCTTTTCCATTGCTTCTTCTTTGACATCCTCCTTACTCCAACTACTAAAATGCCTTGGTACATTTACATTTGCAAAAATAAATAAACATATAAACATCACTAAAATAAATGATATGTGTGTGTGCATGCATGTGCGAGCACACGTGTAAAAATAAATAAATAAAAGTTAACACAAGAAATAAACATAAATTCGTCAACTAAAACATTTTCTCTTATCCATCTGTTCATCATCATAGCTTGTACCACATTCTTCTCCTCCTTCTACTAGTGCTTCTGTAGTCTCTATCTTCTCATATTCCTCTATCAAATTCTAAGTAATTTGATCAAGAGTAAGAACAATCAACCCCAAATCATCTAGGTCAACATTAAGCATCTTTGGCATAAAAAATGACTCATCCACCCTATCCTCCCTCTCGGTTGCAACATCCTTTTTCTTTGTGAAGCTTGGCAATGGCTTCACTATCTCCTTATGATGAGCTATGACAAAATTTTCAAAAATCTTCAATACCTCATTAGCCTCCATCTTCTTAATCAGTAAAGTCCTCATCCTTCTAGTAGTCTTTCTTTATTTAAGTTGTTTTACATGAGTTAAAGCCTACTTCTTATAAATTAACTTACTTGTTTTCTAGGTATTCCTAGCATTCCCATTCAACATAGTTATCCTTCATCTTGGTATTTAACCTTTCATTGATTAATACCTTCCACTACTAACAAGTGTCTATTGCCACTAAGAAATCATGTCACACAACTACTAGTATAAAGAGGTAAAATTATGATGCACCAATTTGCTCCTATACAAATCAACTTTTAGATTTTCTACATTCTCCTATAATCAAGACACTTGCACCATGAGCTTCTTCTTATCCTCCTTGGTGGTCACTGGCTCTCTCATCAAATTTACATATGCATCAATTTGCTAAATGGCAAGTGAGGACATCTCCACTTTATACCCTGCAAAAGCATCCATCTTGGCTTGAATCTTAGGATTTTCAAATTCCAAGGTTTCCAAATTAGGATCTACAACTAACACCTTCCCAAGGTCAATTGTAATTTGAATATCTACAACACTAGCCATTCATCACCTTAGTAACATACCAACTGATATCACTATCATAATCATCAAAAACACAAAAACAAACTTGCTATTATTTGTGATTACTCTTAATTTTTTTATAAAGCTTTCCATCATGCTCTTCACCAACTCTTCTTTATCTACATTCTACCTAATCATCTTCCTTAACTCTATGAATATATATTTTTTCATTAAAAATAATAATAAATTAAAAATATAATAATATTAATAACAACAACACAAAAATTTAAATTAATACTTATTTTAACTTACCAAATGAAATTTCATTACCTTCTACTAGTTTTCTTGTAAGTCATTTTTATCAAGCTTCATTAGAGATGGGTGTCTTCTTAGGGGGTAGAAACTTGAAATCTTTAGGAGACATTTTCATATCATTGTTAATATCATTTGGACCATGACCTATATAACCATATGATAGTTGATTAGTATATGCTAGATTGTGTGACTTCAACTAATAGATCAATAAAACCATTTCCTCCTGCACACTTTGTGTGTTGGCCCTTGAATCCTCACTTTCATTATGGTTTAACTCCACATGGGCTTGGTCATTTTCTAGTCTCCTAGCCATCTTCTCTTCAACGTTTTGAGCAACTTTT
The DNA here is from genome assembly GCA_015680685.1 of Gnetum montanum. Classification (NCBI taxonomy): domain Eukaryota; kingdom Viridiplantae; phylum Streptophyta; class Gnetopsida; order Gnetales; family Gnetaceae; genus Gnetum; species Gnetum montanum. The sequence goes on along the minus strand of MNCI01004147.1, from coordinate 346,814 downwards.
GCAATAGCTAGCTTCTTTTTCCTTTTCCAACAATTCTTAGGCCTTGATTATTTTCCTTGCTTTTCTTTCAACCTCTACCTTAGCCAAAGCTTTCTTCTCATCTCCTTTCTAGGCATCCAATGTAGCTACCAACCTAACCATAAAGATAAAACAAAAAATATAAATAAATAATTAAACATGTGTAATAATGATACTAATTTTAAAAATAAAATAAAATACTAATAAAACAAAAATATTAAAAATAGCTTATACTTAGCCTCTTTGCTAACTTACTAGCTTCCAACCGCATAAACATCTAACATCCCAATCTCATTAATCCTTAGCTTCTTTGATGCCTGACCATCATCCTATATGCTTGTAGCTTCAACTTTCTTGTATATGTCACTACTCATTAGAGCTACAAGTCTATTTTCCTCTAGAAGGTTACGGTTCATGAGGTGTTTTTGTTGAGCTAAGTTTAGATCCAGGTCAAGTTTACTAGCAATAGCTAAGGTTCATAGTTGTGCTTGGATTGGTAGTGTGGGAAGTTTTCCATAAACTAACTTATGGGACAAGTATCCTACTAGGAGTTTCCATGTGGATCTATATGCCCATAGAGCATCATTCAACTTAGTACTCCAATTCTTTCAAAATTGACTAACTATTCTAGTTAATATTTTAGTGATTTCTTGGTTAGTCACTTCTACTTGACCATTTACTTGGGGATGGTATGGTGTAGTTAGTTTGTGGTTCACCCCAAGTTGCTACAGTAGCTTCTTAAATGTAGCTCCTGTGAAAGGCATTCCATTATCAAATATGAGCATACGTGGTACCCAAACCTATTTGCCATGTGTTGTTGAAGGAATTCAGCAACTATTTTAGCTATGCAATCTTTAACTACAACTACTTCTACCTATTTCATTGAATAATCAACTGTCACTATATATATGATTTCCTGTTAGACATTAGTGTGATGCACCCCATAAAATCAATTTTCCATATGTCAAATGGCTCTAATAGCTAGATCTGTTATTGTGGTCCTTCATTTCTAGCTATTATTCACCTATTGCAATGCCATCTTTTACAAGATTGAGCAAATTTGTGTGCATCCCTAAATATGATAGGCCAAATGTAGCCTATCATCATCAACTTTAGTGTTATTCTGTGTCCTGCATAGTGACCACCACATGATCCTTTATGTGCATCTTGTAAAATTCTTTGTTGGTTCTCTTCTTGAACATACCATCTAACTAATCCATTGACATAAATTTTGTAAATATTTCCATTAATTTGTAAATATTTCCATTAATTTTCATATATCGTTTAACTTTATGGAAGAACTACTTCTTTTTGTTTCTTATTCCACTCAATGAGAAGCTCCTGTGTAACGAGATAAGTCATGTAGTCATTAATCCATGATTTTTATATTGAGTTGTTAGCCATTGTTATATTTATAAACCAATTTTCATTCGGAAATTGGTTAGATAATGGTTCATCTTACTCCCATGGTTCCCATATTAGTCTTAACAAATGATCTGCTACAACATTTTTTGTTCCTTTCTTGTCTATCATTGTGATGTTAAACTCTGTAATATCATGAGCCATCATATCACTCTTAGACTAACCACTACTTTATTCATAAAAAATATGATGTCAGTATGATCTGTGTGGATGTGAATGGGACATACCCAAGCACATAATGTCTAAATTTTTCAAGCACATACACAACGACCATAAGCTCTTTTTTTGTAGTGGTGTAGTTGAGTTATGCTCTGGTGATGCTTTGACTAGCACAGTGTATGTAATATGGTCTTTTCTAATCATCAAGCTAAGTAAGTACTGTGCTCAATGTTTAGTTTGAAGAATCTATCAGAATGTGGAAGGGATTCAACTAATCTAGAGCCTAAATGATTAGTGTTTAAATTAGCTTTTACTTTAATGTCTTGAATGCCTTCTCACATTACTTTGTCTATTGGAATGGTGCATCTTTCTTTCTTAGTTCCACCAATGGCTTTCTTATCTTTGAAAATTTTTTAATGAATCTTCTATAGTATCCTATATGGTCCAAAAATGATCTAACATCCCAAAAAAAAATATCATCTTAGACCATTAGATGGCTATTTTGCCAATTGAGCTTTAAATTAGTTTCAACACATCTTTTCAAAACCTCCTCTAGTTGGTCCAATGCTTGTTTGAATTCTAGCCCATAAGCGGAAAAATCATCCATGAATACCTCTACTCCATTACCAATATGCTTTTGGAATATGCTTAGTACTAGTTTTTGGAAAGCATTAGGAGCATTACACAAGCTAAAAGGCATCTACTTATAGGCAAATGTCCCCTATAAACTGGCGAATGTGATCTTCTGTTGATCTTATGGTGAAGTGTAGATCTAATTATATCCATTGTACCCATCAAGGAAATCATAGTACTAGTGTCCTACAATGGTGTGCAGGACTTGGTTAACAAATGGTAGAGGAAAGTGGTCCTTGAATGTGACTAAATTCAACAATCCAAAGTCGATGCAAATCCTCCACTTGCCATCTTTCTTTAGGACAATGAATAAAGGGCTAACCCATTCACATTCTACTATTGGATAAATGAATCTGACTTTCAATAGTTTCTCCAATTCTTATTTTACCACTTCTTTAAGTCTAGGATTCAATCTTCTTTGAGGTTGGCAATGTGGTTTGATAGATGGATCTGTATAAATTTGGTATGAACATATGTGTGGGTCAATGCCTGTTATTTCATCATAGGGCCATGCAAATGCTACTAGTCATTTATTCACCACTTCCAATAATCTTTTCTTCTATTCTTTATCAATATTAACATTAATAATTATTGGTTTCTTATTGTTTAGAACAACATAGTCTAGTACTTCTAGTAAGGCTTTTAACTCTAAAGGATTTAGTTCAAATTTATTGGGTATTTATAGTTGTCCCCATTCAATGTCTTCTTCTTGATGTGAGTGTACATAGGGGTATTTATTCCTAAACTACTCTAACTCATTAGCTTCTTCAACATAGGCACCAATAATTTGGTTAGATAGTTCCAAGTACAATTTGGACTCTATCTCTTATTCAATAATTAGCCACTAGGTATCTTCTTGTTTGGTGGTTGTTGCATACAGGCATTGTTGCACACACATATCTTCTACACATTACATGCTATATTAATTTATTGTTTGATGGTCCAAATTTTTTGCATGCAATTACATCCATTATTGCTATATGTGAGACATGGAACTTGACATCTCTGTATGATTCTAGCCTCATCTTTCTTGAAAATTTTCAAGGACAAGTCTCTAATTCCTATCTTAGCATCCATATTGCTAAGCCATGCTCTTCCCATGATTATAGGAAATTTTCCCTTATTTTTCCCCACATGTCTTATGAAGAAGTTGGTAGGGTAAGACTAGTCACTTATGATGGTAATGACATCATCCACTTATCTAAGTGGAATAGTGGTTGACTAGTTTGCAAGCTCTAATTTGGATGTTACTTTTCTTTAGTGGAGGAAGATTCTAGGCTTTGTGCATATCTTATGAAATTAGATTTACTTCTAACCTAGAATCTAATAGAGCTTTGCATGATTTATGTCATGCTATCTAGAGATATACTAAGGGACTTTTTGAATCTATTCTCTTCTTAGAAAGTGCTCTTGCCTTAAGCTAGTGTGTAATAGTTTGAGTCAACATGATAATGATCAAATTTGGATTTTTGTTATGTGAAAGATTAGTATTCCCTTGAGGAGTATGTATGGATGGGTTTAATATAGGTGAAGTTCCTATCCTTTGAACCTTTTCTCGACTTGCTCTAAAAAATGGATGTTTCCTAGATCTAGGTTCTTTTATTATCACATCCTCTTATGTCTTTACTACCTTAGTAACATTCTTTTGTCATGGTTGTGTTTGGCATATCTCCTTGCATAATTGATGGTGGTACTAGTGGTAGAGAGTTAGGAGTTGAAATTGATGAACCAATTGTTGGTTGATGTGCATACGAATTAGGATCCATTCATGGAGTAGTAGACCTGTAATACTCTGGTGGATAGTAGTGAGTGGAAGTATGAATTGAAGCATTTCTAGAGAAACTGTATGTTCAACATAATATCCATAAGAATTAGGTTACCTATATGGATATTGCTACCTTGGTGGTGGAATTCCCCATGCTTGTGATTGTTGCCACTGCTACTAGTATTGCTCTTGTGACTAAGGATAAGCTTTGCTTGAATAGTATGATGATTAGGAGGGTTGTTTGAGACTTTCCTGTGGGTTAGGTAATCATTTAACATCTCCTTCTTGACAAATCTTGGGTTAAGTGTATATGCCCTGGACTCTTGCAAGTGGATCATGAAAAGACAATATCCCTTAGGATGTTCATATTGACACACTTTGCATCCTTCTTCATCTTCTGAACTAGATTCTATAAATTCCTCAACTACAACAAATTTTCCTTTATGTTTGTAATTCTCTCATTTTTTATCTCTTATTTTCTTCTTTTCTTCTTTTCTTTGTCATTGTTTAGTGCTTGTTTAGTCTTCTCATTCACTCTCTTAAGGGTAGTAGAGAATTTCTCATCTACTAAATTCCACATTTTCTCTACCTTTGCAGTAATGTCATTGATTGATTTTTGGATGGGTAGAGTCTCATTTTGAATGACATCATCTAAAGTTTCATCTTCTTTTCTATTACACATTCTAACACCTCTTTTCCTTATTGTCAGATCTTGGTTATATTCCTTAGTTAATTCCCTTTTCTTCAATTCTCCTTCTTTGGCTACATGGTCTATCAACCTTTGAATTTGATGGGTTGTCATTTTTGATAATATTCCTTAGGCATATACCCCAAGGATTTCTCTAGTCTTATTCCTTCATTCATTAATAATATGCCTTAGTTGTTCCCTTTGTAAAAATCTATGGCTCGTGCATCTATGTAGTAGAGAATAATATTTGCCCATTGCTATATAAAGGGATTTATGTGTTCCTTGATTCCATCCTTGGATTTTTTTTCCTTAAATTGGACACTCTTGAATAGGTTTGATACTTATCATTGAAGAGCTCTAGCATGGTACTCCATCTTTGGACCAATTTCAATTCTAAGGATTAGTACTAGTGTTCTACTTCCTTTATGAGAGTTCCAGGAAATAACTTTAACTTCTACCAATTACTGTCCATATTCTGAAGGGCACAAGCATCATGGAATGCTTGAAGATGGTGTTGTGGATCTGCATTATATCCACCTTCAAATTTGAAAATATTATTCATGTCCAATCGCTTGATGCAACTATCCCTTACATGTTTGGTAGGGATATTGTTACATCCCTTCCAAACACATTAGGTATGGCCATACGATTACAATTTATACATTATGTTTGTTGTCTTAGTGGGTTATTGGGGACAAATTAGCTTATTATAATTGCACTTTATATATAATGATTATTATGTCTTTACATGCTTAACTAATGTGATTATGTACACTAGCCCTGTGTGATGTGTTAGACAGGAGATGTTGTTGGCAAGGATGTTGGATGGGGGTACAAGAGTCACTACTCGATATGTATTTATGCTTTATGTGTGATTTTGGTATTTATTTATTTGAATTATAACGCTATGTGGTGTGATCCTTGGGTGTGATTTTAGCATGTGAAGGTGTAGAGCATTTGATAAGGATCTCGTAGGTTCAACATCATCTAAGTCAATGAAAACATCATTTGCTATAGTGTGAGCATCACCAAGACTAGCATTAGCATCACTTGCTATAGTATCAATGTCATATATAGGAAAGTTCGTGGAAACATTATTGTTTTGACTTCAACATAGCTTCAAATAGCACTAGTAGATCCCCCATCCATATCTACATATATAAGATGTCAAATTTCAATGTTTAAACCCCTTATTTGCTCACATTCTATATTCCACACCATTCTAGCACTTGCCAATCTTAGGGGGTAAACTATGTTTATTTACTTAATCAAGAATTTTCATTCAATAGGATGGCAAATTCAAGCCCTCTCCCACATATTGAGTTCTCATTTTTGTATTTATTTTTATGCTTTTTAATTGTTTATGTTACTTATATTTTACCATGCATTACTCGTATTTCCTAAGTCCTAACATCAAGTTTATCACTATTCAGTTACATCCTTGTCAATTCTAAACTAGTTGGTAAGCTAAGTTTGTATTCAATTAAAGGTTTGTACCCCTTTGTTTCATGATCATCAATATATTGAGGATGATATCATTCCAAAGAATATTTATGTTCACAAATTAGATATTTAATATTTGATTCATGGACGTGTTCTTATAAGGTTATAAGAGACCTATTCTATAGAAACAATTGGTAAAAAGAAATATAAAAGAAGGAAATAAAAGCAACAAAAAAATTATAAGAGATATAACAACGAAAATAAAAATGGCTAGCTGTAGCATAAAAGTAGTATGAATAGAAGGATTGGATAAGTAGAAGATATAGGGATTATTGTTGATAGGGAGATAGTGCTTTTTAGGAAAAGTAAAACTACTGCTACTACCAACAAAAATTTTGTTAAAACAACAAAAGTTAATGTAAAACAATTAGTTAAAAAAATATAAAATGTTGAAGAGAGAAAAAGAAACCAAATGTATATGATATATAATGAACTAAATGATATTACTAGTCCATTTATGGATTGCAACATGATTTACTATGATACTTGTACATCATGTGGTTGGACATTGACCATACTTGTTGTTTATCAATTGTATAAATTACTTATACTTTTCTCTAGCTCCTACAATGGGGACTACGTTGATAGGTACACATCTACATATACATGTCAGTGCATCACTTAAGAAAAATTTAACTTTTCTTAGTCCTCCACACTATGACTCATAAGAGCTTCTATCATATTATGAAGGTTTTATAAGAAAACAAACATAAATCTAGAAATGGTAGTGTCTTTTGAAATTACTAAGAAAAAATTTAGATATTTTCATTTCTTGACAAACAACATAGATGTAAGCACAATGTTAACATGCAATTTATTATGCACCTTCTTCATCATCATCCCAACCATTTGACAATTATACGAGTTTGGCTATATGAATTGTGTTTGACCATTCACTTTTATTAAGACCCAAATAAGTATTAATGTCTAAATCTCGAATATTTTTCTCGATGCTTCCATACTAGATATGTTTAGGTCTGTCCCTTTATTTTTTATCCTTGAATTTAATAAAGTGACCTCTTTTAATAGTTGCATTCTCTAGTATTCTTAACACATGCTCAAACTATTTTCTTATCTATGGATGCTACTTTGAAACTTCCCCTAATAAGATAGCAATTGATTCAATATTTCATAGTATGATCCAACACCCACCTTAGCAATCACATCTCTACCATATGTATATGTTAAGCCTCGTGCTTTTTAATAAACCAATATTAACAAGATGAATAATCACACATCATATAGGAGGTTTGTATAACATTTCCTTCTACTTAACTAGAATTATTCCATTACGTGTTTTGTATTGCTAATTTTAAAAAACACCCTTATTTTTAAAAGATATCAAGCATACTTTATAATTAATGATAATACAAATAATTTAATAAATTAAAGTCCATTTAATATTTTAAATTCTAATTTATACAACACATCTACATAAGAAATAGCCTATGGGTTTAATTAAGATTACACTTTTACATTGAAACAACCTTTGACTTTCAAACATAGTCTCATAAAACTTGGTATTATAAGGCTTTGTAATGTCAAGAATGATGTTTGGTTATGTGAATTTGCAAATTGAACATCTCCCAACTTTACATTTTAATTAATCTTTGGTTTTGCCATCAAATTTCTCATAAGTCATGGAATGTAAAAATTTTTGAATCCTTAGTAGCTTAACTTATGAAAGTTTTTTTAACATCTTGATAGAAATTGGACATCATGTTGGAACAAGGCTAGGGTGATGATGATGATGACAGAGACCAAATGGGTAAAATAGTTTAGTTTGTAGCAATAAGCTTTACAAGTTCATTATGTTAGAATTCTTTAGGAAAGGGGGAGGTAAGGTGGGGTGGTAATAATAAAAAATCAAAGACATCATATATTTAATCACCAAGTAGAAAGCCCTAAAAATAACATGGAAAGAAATAACTTTTCAATTTTAAGAATATCTACTCAAGTGAATGGTCTTATAATAGATGATTTGAAAAAATAATAAAGGAAAAATAATTACTACTACAAAGTATGGTCCTAGTCCAAACAACATTTACATCATTTTCAATATCTGTGCTCAAACTTAAAATAGTAAAATGATTCGATATAACAATAAAAAGCTTTAGTGAAATAACAACTTTTGTAGAAGATGAAGGTACAAAAGTAAATGCTGACACATAATATCTTTCATGATTGACCTTATGTCAAGTCTATTTGACATCTTCTAAATTCCACTTGTTAATAAAAGATTTCATTTTTGGGTAGACAGTAATCTTCTTACAAATGAAAATTTTTTTCTTATGCACTAATTATCTAGATTGATCAATACTTATTGTAGTAAAGGTACAACTATTCATAAAATCTTTTATTTTCTTTGGTTTATTTATTGCCATTTGATCATTTTACCATTGACATTATATTTAGTATTCATTAGTGATGAGTCATGAATTTTCCGGCTGTGATATCATTGTCGTGATATCGTAGTAACCGCGATATTGTGTACGTGATATTACAGCCTGTCTCCTCATCTATAAATAAGAGGTAGACAATTCCGATAGGCAATTAGTTTTTTCAATTCTTAGTTTTAGTGTCAAGTTTTATGTAGTTCTTCTCTTAACCCTTCTCTCCCAGTGTATGCCCGCAGTGTGGTGATTGTAATTGTACGACATCCTTATTCGAGTGTGACATACTTGGACATGCACATGACTAGAAATAAAGATCGAGATTACTTCATCATTGCAGCATTCACTTAGCTTAATTATTTATTTAATTATTATTTACTACTTTCTTAGTTAATATCTCTTCACCCTAAACTCCTATTAAACGCGGAATCAGTACGACTTGATTACAAGCATTTAAGTGTGACTACTTGGTAACCCAATAGCGTACCTAGGATCTGCGCTTGGTAATCCCAGTGGTAGTCATGCACGAGGTCCAAGATGTGTACGGATGATTGAGGAACAGATGCTCATCACACTTAGGCTAGCTTAGATTCTCTCTCACGCTCTCTCTCTTAGCTTAGTTAATATCATTTTCCATTACACCCAGGAATAGCAATTAGTATAGGATCACATCATACACCTCATTCTAGACTAAACCATACGTGACAAAGTTAACACTAGTCCAGATGGGAAGACAACGAACTGCGACCTAAGGATAACTATCTTGATACCACAACTAGTCCGTCTGAGGAGTTCGACCGGATCATGCGTGAAACGCTCATATTCGTATGGTTGAGTGTAGGGGTACCTCGCCACTCATCATTGGCGCCGTTGCTAGGGATGGTGCTAGTTATCTAGATTAGTTATATCATACAAGGTCACTATATAGGAATTAACAATATATCTTTTAGCAAGAAATAATTATAAAAAGTCACATATAAATTCACACACAATTTCACAACCATGGATCTCCTACAAGACTGTAACAATGCCACATCTAGTGGGAAAATTCATTGGATAACCAACAAATTATATGACAATGAAGATTGGAGTACGCAACCTGAGGTGGGGGTTTCTTATAAACATAAATGAAGGCAACATCATCCCAACGCACGAAAGCATAACTTACTTGATGATTATGAACCCCTACTAGCCACTACAAGCCTAACGCAAATACAAGAGGCTGTTCGAATCTCCCATAGGCATCGTAAAGAGAGCCATCTACCCAGGCTTGATTTAAACAACTTTCCTAATTTTTCAGGAGGCTATGACTTAGATCCGCAACAACATTTACAAGCCTTCTACGATGCCTGTACATGGAACAACATTGATAATGGTTGGCAAAAACTCAAGCTCTTTCCTATGACACTCGTTGGCCAAGCAAAAGTATGGTATAAATCGTTAAAACCAAATTCAATATATGGTAGAACTCTTTAGCGAAAGATATCAAACCTACACAAGAGTGTCAGCCTTGAGGAAACAAATCCAAGAGTGGAAACAAGCACAACATGAACCCTTGGACATGGCCTTAGAAATATATTATGCACCGTTAAACAACTATCCAGGCCATGAGTTCTCCGAGGAAAGGCTAACATACCATATCATTGATGGGCTTCGCGATGAAACAAGAGCGACCCTAGGGATGTATGCCCAAGGTCAACTATATGAACTACAAACTCATTAAGTCCAAGAGCTTATTAAGCGGGTAGCAAAAGAAGAAGGAGAAATGGCTAAATGGGAGAGTGTTGAAAACCATCAACAGGACTAGAATCTCAACTTAACAAAGGTCCATAATCACAAAAAGGAGAAATGAACCAATCTCAAGGTGGAAGAACCATCTTTGCCAGTACAACGATCATTAGAGGAAGTCAAGGCAAAGATTAATAAGATCTTGGAATGGACACATAAAAAGTGTGGAGAATTTATCGATATTATTGGAGATAGAGTTTTGACAACCTGAGAAGCAAGACAAAATATCATTAGACATTCAGAAAGAAGGAATGAAGAAAATAAGAGCTCAACTGTCGATCATACATATGAATGCAACATTTGCCTATATCATCACCCCAAGGGTCAATGCCCAGTCTTGTTACATGTATATGAGCATTAGGGAAGCATGTTACATCCAGAGTTTGTACAGAAATACTGTGTTTTATCACAGTGGCAACAATCCCAGTCGTGGGGGAAACCATCCCTAAACTGGAGACACCCTCCATATCATCCAAATCCAAATTCTTATCTAGTCCAATATCTTGTTTTCTCAACTGGGTCAACATACTCTATCTCGCCGCATTATCATTCTCCTCAATACTATCAACCCATGCCTTCAACATAACCACCATCTTGTGTACCTTACACTTCTCCTCAATTTCAACATTCTCATCCTTTCCCTCCTTCTACATCACCACCAACTGTTCCTAAGGTGTCTACACCATAGCAACAACCGCCGAACGTTACTTGTGCTACAATTGCCAATGGTAGTGAGAAACCTCAACAACATCGAAGGTGTCCCTTCTTTAGAAATGCTCATGGGAAGGGACAACACAATTCCAAGGCCACTACATCCTCCAACTCAGCACAAGTCCAACACTGTAGCACACCCTTATCTTCAAACCCAACGCCTCATGTTACTTCATCAATGTCACCAATTAACACTCCAACAACCATATGGCCCAATGAACACAGCCATGGATAGCGACATCTTGATCCTTGCATACCATCTTACGGTCCCAAGTGTCATAGTGGGTCAACTCTTTATCCAGGAACCACATCTTATAAATTTCCCCACTACACCTACTACAATCAATTGTGTGAACCCCAATGGGGTAAGTATGACCAAGTTTCAATATTTCCAACATGAAAGGATCCTCATCTTTCAACTATTAATCCTTGCCATGCTCAAACATTTAGTTATGGGGGATATCCCCCATTCTAATAACAAGCAGGATTAATAACTACTTTTCATTTTCTTTAATTTTCCAACTTTTTGTTTTCCATTTTTTTATTTTTCAATTTCTTGTTTTATTTTTTTGTCTTTTTGTTTCTTTACATTTTTATAAGTAATCTCGTCTACGAATAAAACACTCATGTGGCTCGTTGGTTGAGGTGTGTTCTATGTTATCGAGTCTTGAACAATCAATTATTTAGACAATGAGCCCATTACACCCACTCATCCATTCTACAAATAAGAGGTTCTATTCGAGGGTACAATGATATTCTTGACATTCTTAAAACTTAAAATTAATTTTGTGTGCATTGTACCAAGAATGAGGAAGGATGGACCAAGAGAAAATGATTAGGATGTGACATCAAGGGGACTTGCAGATTCTCTTTGGTGGCGTATGTGGGAGTTATCATGCAATGTGGTTGTACTAGGATCTTTGTAGATCTAACAAAAAATGGGAGTAAGAGTAATCAAAAGGGCACTCAAAAATCCAATGTTGTTCTAAGGGGATCCCACTGGAAAGACATGCACCCATGCCTGAATGTTGGCGGCTTCTCTAGATTTAGCAATCAAAAAAAAAGAAGAAAGAAGAAAAGAAAAAGAAAAGCAGAAAAAGAAAGTGCCACAAAACAAAAATCACTCCTCCCTTGAACCAAATGCCAAGTGATCGTACGCCTTGTTGCTCTAGTGCTCTCATAGTCGCTCATCATGGGATGAAACAATGCTATGTCACTGATCAGAGGAATGGACTTGGTCCTTATCTTGGAACAACGGGTTAATGACACCTTAATCATGCTTTACACACAGGATTCACTGTGCCCTGGGTCAGTTACCTCATGTCCCAATCTCTACAATCCCTTCTATAGTTCGTCTCATCTCATTGTTCGTGTAATTGTAGCTTGTGTCATGTGTAACATAGAATTCTTACCTCATTTCGGTGAAATTTACATGTATGTGTTTTGTGGAATCAGTGTGGATTACATTTAACCCTTCTAGTGCCTACAAACATTTTAAGGTGTGGTTACGCAAGGGCATTATAGGTTAGAACCTACTTTGGGGAGGACCCACTTGTGTAATTTTTGTAATTTGCACTCATGACCCATCTTCCACACACCATTTATTACCCTTAGCATATTGCCAACAATTTTCTTTCCCTTATTACTATCCCTCCAATTCAACGTTCCTATGAACCATCACATAGCATTTTTCTCTACCATCCGAGGTCCTTATTGATAAATTCCATGCCATCATAATTTTTGTGCCTTCAGAACTAGTTGAATTACCCTGGAACCCTTTAACAATCATCTAGATGTCCTTAGTTTACATCGTTTAATTTTTAAAAAAATTAAAATTTTGGTACATTCTCTAAGTACCCTAACTTCAATGAAAATATATATACGTGACCCCCTTGTGCTAATCAAGATCATTTGCAACTGTTCATGCAAGGGAAGTTTTTCAAATTCCTCTCTACAACTCGCGATTGCATGTCCCTTGCTTTCATATCCATAACTCGCTCACTGGTACTTCGATTTTCATTTCAATTGAACCTATGTGAATTTGGAGTGTTCAGCTTAGTTGTGGGGGAGGGGCACACACTGAATAGTGCATAAATTTTTTGAAATTCATCATCACCTGAAGGACATCTTTAAGGGTAATTAGATGTAAAATTAAGAATAAAATGTGTCAAAAACAATTTCATCCCCTTAGCTATATCAGAAAATTAAATTTGGAAACCACCTAAGCAAAGAGGACTCATCATTATAATCTTTCAGGGACATGTTCTTCCAATAATTAACATCACACGGAAATAAAGTAAATCTATTAAGGCAAGCAGTAAGGTATAACCTAACTTTGATAACAAGCTTACTAACGATTGGCTCCGTGTGATTGCAAATGGCCCTAAAACGAGGACAACAGGAAGGTCCTACTCAAGGTGGGAGCAAATGACCTAGGAGAGGAGGAAGACAAGATCCTACTGGACAACATGCAAAGCAGGAGGAATAATCATTTAGCATCCACCAAGAGGACCCTGCTACTGTACAATCAAGGCAAGCAGAAGGAGGAGCGGCTGCTGCGACTGAACAGGGACAACATCTCATGTTGCCCCAGGATTGTGTTTAAGCTATTCACAAAAAGTCCACATTCACGTCAATGATTGTGGAGTTAAACTTTGGATCATTTGCAAAATTTGCTCTGGAGGTTGTTAGAGATCACCTCACAAGGTTCTCGTTATGGCCTACCCTCTCTGAAAGTGGTGCCTAGTACTTAGGGGAAATGTACCAATATTGGCACAACAAAGAAGAAGGCACCATGGTTAACATTTGTGGTGTGACTGTTGATTTCTCTATTCAAGCCATTTTGGAAGTATTAAACCTTCTGAATACAGGGCCAAAGGTTGCTCAGAACTAGCTGGACACTTTTATAACCAAGCAACTTAATAAACTATTGACAAAGAATAAAAGGATGGCGAAAGAAAAAGAGAAGGCTGACTGAGATGCCTCTATGGCACAAGTGCAAACTTACGCGCATGCCAAGGCACTCAAGGCCTTACAAGAGGAGAAACTCCAGGCCATACTTCAACGCCATCAAATCCCAAGACCTAGAGTGCAAGAAAAGGGAAAGACACCTATGGAGGAGCCACCGCCACCAGGAACTACATGAGTTCCATCAATTTTGTAGCAGTAGGATTTTCTTTTGCATTCTCTGTGTTGTGTCTCAATTTTTCTTTCATTCCACACTACAACATGAACCCATTCTCACCAGTCAATAATCCCATACCTATCCACTATGTAATCAATGCATTTTGTTCTCACCTTAACTCAAGGATGAGTTTTCATTCAGTCATGGGGATATGATGAGTCATGAATTTGACGGCTGTGATATCACAGTAGCTGCGATATCGCATCCACGATATCATAGCCGCCGCAATATCATGTACGCGATATTGTCGCTTGTCTTCTCATCTATAAATAAGAGGTAGATAGTTCTGATAGGAAGTTATTTTTTTCAGTTCTTAGTTTTAGTATCAAGTTTTATATAGTTCTTCTCTTAACCCTTCTCTCCTAGTGTATGCTCGCAATGTGGTGATTGTAATTGTACGGCATCCTTATTCAAGTGTGACATACTTGAACATGCACCTGACTGAAAATAAAGATCGAGATTACTTCATCATTGCAGCATTCACTTAGCTTAAGTATTTATTTAATTATTATTTACTTCTTTCATAGTTAATATCGCTTCATCCTAAACTCCTGTTAAACGTGGAATGAGTACGACTTGATTACGAGTATTTAAGTGTGACTACTTAGTAACCTAGTAGCGTAGCTAGGATCTACGCTTGGTAATCCCAATGGTAGTCATGCACAAGGTCCAAGATGTGTACGGATGATTGAGGAACGGATGCTCCTCGCATTTAGGCTAGCTTAGACTCTCTCTCACCCTCTCTCTCTCTTAGCTTAGTTAATATCATTTTCCATTACACCCAGGAATAGCAATTAGTATAGGAACACATCATACACCTCATTCTGGACTAAACCATACGTGACAAAGTTAACACTAGTCCAGATGGGAAGATAGTGAACTATGCCCTAAGGATAACTGTCTTGATACCACAACTAGTCCGTCTGCAGAGTTCGACCGAATCGTGTGTGAAACACTCATATTTGTATGGTTGAGTGTAGGGGTACCTCGCCACTCATCAATTAGTTGAGCTTTAGATTGCTTCTTTTCTATCCTTAACTTCAACATGTTTTTTAATTTCCTCAAGATGAATACAATTTTTCTTTTCATTAGTGATGAGAGCAATTACTCTAGCGGTCACTTTAGTAGTTACTCTAATTATTAGAGTGGTTACTCTAGCGTTTACTCTAGTGGTTACTCTTGCAGTTATTCTAATTAGTAGAGTGGTTACTCTAACAGTTACTCTAATTATTAGAGCAGTTTCTCCCAAGCCTATAAATACAGTGCCCAGGCGCACAATTGGGAAGAAGTCTTTTAGCAGTCAAGTAGCAAAACTCTTGTAGTCTGTTTGAAAGTTAGAGTATTTTCCAAGTGCCCATAGTAGGAGGTCTAAGTGTGGATGGATCTTTATTCGAGCATTGTGTACATGAGCACACCTTGTGTACAGAAATAAAGACAAGCTCTTTGATTCATCCTTGTAGCACTTGAGATTTGTTTTCTTATGCATTTATTTTATTTTATGCACTTTACATTTCTGTTATGAGCACAACAATTCATTTTGATCAATTAAGCAAATCGTTAAATTACATAAGCATGACCACTTCGAGCATGCATGTAACGCTTGGTAACCTAGTAACGATTAGTGTTTGGTAATCCTAGCAGTGTTGCATTAGTTCAGGATGTGTATGACAAGTGGGAATAGACGCTGGTGTTAGGATTAGTTAATGAGTAGTTAAGTTAAATTAGTCACTTAGTTACCTCTCTCCTTCCCTGCTAGCGCAGGACATAAAAACATAAAAGCTATAAAAATCATATGCCTCAAGCTTACTTAATCATACAATTGTGACATACAAGTAAGCTTGGGAAGACAACGATGAACCAACTCGTTCTTGTTCCATAAGGACGCATAAGCACTTAGTCCTTGGAATTTGACCAGATGGTGCATGAAACACTTGTATTTGTATGTGTTGGCGACCGTTTGGGACACAACCGCCAACGAGTGTCCTCGAACAGGATTTAGGTGCTTGCTGGTCTCTGGCAACACCAAGGCCCAGATACCTCCAAATCAACTCAGTAGTTAATCTGAGTATGTGTGTGTGTTGTTGCGACGTCCAGTTGTGAAAAATGAAACGATTGCATTGTGTGTAAACTACAAATGACTTATCTTAAAGAGATTCAGCCAACTTTGCCAAGTACTATGAGTTGTTGAGAGTTCCTAGTTTGTTCAATTGTCTAGTCTACGTGGTCCTTATAATACCTACTTGTAACAAAGAAAATTTTGCAAAAAAAATTTGAGCACAACTCTGCGAATCTACTTCTAATTTTCCCTAGAGAAAGAGATAGTTCCATAAGAAAACTAGAAATAGAGCAAGCTTCAATGGAAATAGACAGAAAAGAAAGCAGATTTGCGTGGACCTCAAATATTTAAACAAGTCAAAATGACACGAGTAAACACTTCGCAATAAAGCTATCCCAAATTCAATATCTACGAATTGTTCAAACTTTCAAGGCTCAAATAAGCAATTTCTTCAAGACAATATTACTATGCTACCAAAAATTGCTGCGTAAACTACCACGTACGAGACTCCATTATGGCTAGTTAATAGATGTCAACGAATTGCATTCAATAGAACCTTCAAAAGACTTGACAATTTCTGATTGAAATACCACAGAGATTCACTTTAAAGATAAAAAGAAGCTATTATGGTCCCATCAAAATACCTAAGATTTTCTGAACCCTCTTGACTACTAAATCATTCAACGGCATGACTACAAGGAGAGGCTCTCTTACAATGATCTCAATAGCAATTTCTATACGTTGCACAATAACAAAATTTACTACTAAAATGCTCTTAAGGCTTTTAAACGAAGCGCTTCTATGGCAAAATTTTAACAGAAATTTCCTATTGGGCAACAAGAACGATAAGAGCAATCTAAAAATCCCAAAATTACTTGCCAAGGATGATACTATCTAAACCACTAGCTAAACAATTTAAACAAAATAAAAATAAAACATAACTCACAGGACTATGACAAAGAGGCTAAAATCCTTTCTTTAGCAAGCCATCTTACAAGCAATCGTTCACAATTTCTTCCAAGAGTGTGTCTCCAAGTGAGAGCTCCCAAAAGTGATATGAGACCCAATTGTGTTCCTTCCTCCTTGACCCCTAAAGCCTTTTTATAGGGTTCAAAGTTAGGTAGGGAAGTTGCAAAATATCTTGGGTGGTTTAACCACCATAGAGACAAAAAGGCTACAGTTGACAAGTGTCCCATGTAGTTGCCAAGTGTCTTCATTTAGTCGCCAAGTGTTCACCATGGAGAGAAACAAGTTGTAGTTGACACGTATCCCATGCAATTGACAAGTGGCCATTGTGGAGACAAAAAGGCTATAGTTGACAAGTGGCCTTGGTGGTGGTTACAAATATCATGGGATTAAGGCTAGGAAGTTATAACTTCCACAAAAAGTTACCACTATAGAAAATAAAAGCTATGGTGGCCAAGTGTTTATCCAATAAATTCCCTATAACCTTTCCATATAGATTATTATTAAAACTTAAATTGTGACTATATGCCTGTATTAATATTTTTTTTATGTTATAACTTTGGGCATGGCATCGATTAATAAAACCTTTTTCTTTTTACAATAAAATCAGGGTCAATACAAGGACGACGATTTGATATTGTGCCGTGTGCTTCTTCTCCCTCTTTTACCTCTAGCAATCGGACGTTTCCGAATCCTTCGCTGCTACAGTCTTACAGGCATGCTTCTAGCCACAATGATTGCTGTTGATATTGGGACTGGCTAATTTTTCTTGCTTGATTTCCTCAAGTCGTTTCAGTTCTACGTTTTCTGTACATGGTGCTATTTTCGGAGGCCCCCTCTTCTAACCGCTGCGACCACATGTTATGCTGGTGCCGCTGCCGCCCTCTTCATCATTGGGGGCTTCGACGATCGCTATTGGCCATGGCAGGCTCGCGAGGATTCGAGGTCCGCTTTGTTTTTGAAAATAATCCCTTTTTTTCACAAACCCTAGCAGCTAAAATTAAAAGAAAATTTGATGTCGATGAAGCAGTTTCGACATGGCGGCCATGTTGAAGAATGTAGTCTAGCAAGGCCGTCTAGATTGCAGGATGCTGTCGCCCTCTTCGCCGTCGCCTTCAATCATGGCCAGTAAAATGCCGCTGAAAACCGCAGACCTTCCAGCGGCGTGCATGCCCTGGCGCATCGTGCCTATGCCATGGTGAAAGCATCGCCATTATCGTCCACAATGTGGTTCGAACACGGCTCTCAAGAAGTTTCTGGCATCCCCATGGCAGCTCTGCTCTGCACCAAAACTGAGTGAACTGCAATTTCTTGCTATAGCCTCCTCTACGTCTGCAATTTCACTGCTTCCTTTCCTTTCTGTGCCCGTTTTGGGTTTGGTTTTGCATGGAACTGTTCACGGAAATTTTCGTTGGCAGATTTGCCCAGTTTTTTTTTACAGATTTTAGCTATGAAGGGTTATTGCATTAATTTACATCTGATTGCTTTTGTTGTAATTTTCTAGATTTCACCTATTGGGAGATCTTTGAAATTCGCATGGCCAAACACGCATATGGTTCTGCCAATTGTTCCTATTTTAGTGGTTTCTATCTCACCGTTCATATATTTTTTTACTTTCTGGTGTGCAGAATCCACATTGAGATCCATGATATTTAGCCAACAGTTCCTGGATAGGATGAAGCTTTTGTTGATTTCCTACACCCTCCATAGTAATTACATGCATTTCCTCTACAGAGTACAATAGAGCCAAACTTGATGAATTTATTTCTGTTTCTCTAGATCATAATGAGACACAAGAACAGTGCATGTTCCACAACCACCTTCTCCATAGCCAAGTTTTGTACCAGTGAGTCCTAAACTTGAAACTTTGTTGAGAAATAAGCAACTGGAAGACCCACTCCTATTCCATCGTGCTAATTGTCATAGAACTTTTTAGACACCCGAAGATAGAATTTGAAAAGAAAACTCAACATCAATGATTTCCTGAACTCAGCCATGCCACTAGGAGCATCATTTTTTTATTGAAACATCTTGTTGTAGCACCTTGAAAGCATTCTCAAAAGTATCAAATGTCCATGGCTTTTTAATAAGAAACTCTCGTGTCTTTATTGCATATTGGGCTACCCTACCATAAGCTAGAGAAATATCTACAATTGACACACCATTTGCTTTTGACTCTAGATAAACCCTCATGCCAACATCCCAATTGTAATGTCATCATCCCTTGATTTTTAAAACATTCAATTCAACAACATGAGTAGCCGCAATAAGAACATTGTACTGCATCCTCTTGAATTTCATTTCTATTTCAACTTCGTGGTTAGTTAACTGTTGTGGAATTCTTCAAACTTAAGCCATGGTTTCAATCGTCTCATATTTCTGTTCCATGAAATGGCCAAAATGTGCCAACAGTATGGTTGAGCGTAGGGGTACCTCACTGCTCATCATTGACACCATTGTCGAGGACTTAGTTGTTTGTGTGCTAACTAGAACATAGGAAATCATTCACATCATTGGAATGAACCCTTAGGGTTGGTTGAGAAAATAATACATTACACACTAAATAGATAAGTATTCCTTCTTAGCCTAGGTCTGAGACAGGAAACAGTCGACGGTGTAATACACATGACGTTGATCCTCCAGTCCCTCAACAAGTTCGAGTGGTATATATTCATCCTGATGAGTATATACCAGACTTCACCTTTATCCTCCATTAAGATGAACAACTACATTGGTGAGACTTAGAAGGTAACATAGTGTTATCTCTCGATCGTTCAGTCCTAAGCATGCTTCTTCATGTTCTTACATGAATTGGCATGCCGCACTTACATGCAAAATATGTTGTGCAAGACCATGACTCGAGAGAATACCATCCCATAGAAGCACAATTTCAAAGGGACTTGCAACAGGAGAGACATCATAAGTCTTTAAAGGGTAAGTGGTCCCAAGATGCCCCACATGTCGTAAGCAAAAATGAGGATGGTGAACCTACCTCAGGCAGTTGCCCACACAATGATGTTCCTCCCCTTGACTTTGGCCAAGGGGTTGTGTATCATAACCTTCATTCCTCTATTCATAACCCAGGTTATAATACCCATGGGCACAAAGGGTCTAAAAAAGGAACGTGAACTCATGATAAAGGTGGACATTCTGATCGCAATTGCGATCGAGGTCGAGACTACAAAAGAGAAGGTAGCAAACATCGTCATGGTGACGATTCTCCTTCTTCTTCACCTTCATCATCTCCTTCAACCTCTCCTTCAATATCTGGATGTGGTCATAAAGAAAAATACCATGGGGATAAAGGTAGGCAAAGTGGAAGTCATAGACGAAATAGACAGGAAAGGGGACGAGGGCACTCTAGAGAGTCACAACATAGAAGAAGGGAGAGTAGAGAACAACGTAGGCATCATAGACGCCATGGAAGAGATGATCATGATGAACCCCTCCTCGCTACTCAAAGTATGTTGGACATAATTGAGGCTGTTAGAATTTCAACAAGGCATCAGAAAGATAGTAGGATCAAGAGATTAGATATGAATAACATCTCACGATTTAAAGGGGGATACAACACTGATCCTCAGAATCATTTACAAGCATTTCATGATGCGTGTGCCTTACAGAACATAGAGAATGAATGGAAAAAACTTAAGTTGTTCCCATGCACATTAGTTAAGGAAGTAGAAAGCTGGTACTGGTCTTTAAAACTAGAATCCATTCATAGGTGGAGTACTATGTTAGAACTATTTAATGACAAGTACCAAAAGTACTCCCGAGTGTCTAACTTGCCAAAGCAAATCCAAGGTTGGAAACAAGGAGGACATGAACCCTTGGATGCTACCATGGGCTGATACTATGCACTGTTACATCATTTTCCTAGCCATGGTTA
>MNCI01004147.1:293034-325571 GCA_015680685.1 Gnetum montanum | reverse complement strand
AGAAGAGGGGAGTAAGATTTTGTGAGGATGAAGAAGAGTCACCACTCAAAGAGATGGTGAATAGGAAAACTTTGCCTATCCAAAAGATAACATCAAAAGTTTCGGAAAAGGTAGACCAAATGTGGGATTCCCTAGATAATAGATTTCAAACTGTTCTTAAAATAGTAGAGGAGTCTAGAGAGCAAGATAGTGAGAAAAAGAAAAAAGAAAGAGGCTGAACATGCATATAGCAAGGGTAAGGACAAAGTTGCCATCATTGAAGAGGTTGTGGATTCGGAAACAGACAATGATAGTGAATGTGAGATATGTCATTATGACCATCCTAAGGGATGTTGCCCTATAATCTCACATCTACAGGAGTCTAGGATGTATGCACTCAACCCACAATTAAACAAAAGGCAAACACCCTGAAGGTTACCTTATCCTCAAGGTAACCCAAGGCAGTTCCACCAACCCTTAACATATTATCCCAGTGGAACTTCACCACAACCGATTAAGCAATATCAATAGTGGCAGCACCCATAATCATGGGGAATGCCACCACCAAGGCAACAGTATCCTTACCAGCAGCCTAACCCGTATGGATATTATATGCAGCAGCCAATCTCCCCACGCGACTCTACTGCTCACATCACTCCTCAACCTCACTACCAAGCCCATGAGTATTATGGGACTCCCTCTTCTAGAGGTGATATTCTGCAAGCATATCATCCTTCTCATCCGGATGCATCTCTTCCACCAATAGCTCCACTACCACCTACTCCTGCGATGCAAGGTGAAATCCCTCCCCAGCCGCAGCAACGTAATGCCACGAGGGCTATTAACTCTCAGCCTACTGTTGGTTCCAACAACCACATGAAGAAAATACCTTTCTTTAGAACCAACAGTCCAACCAAGCCCTTGCAATCATAAGAGGCTAATTCCTTAGATGCCTCAGTATCAATCAAAACTTTGGAGCCCCCTTCAACCCAATCACCACACTCAATGCATACGGTCATGCTAACACATGCTGTCACCAATTGAATCAAAGCTGGCCACCTTCCTAGGAAATTATCTGATCCTGGGAGTCCTCTGATGTACTTACAAATCGATGAAAATGTGCCGTGCAAGGCTCTTTTGGATTTAGGTTCTAGTGTCAATTTAATTTCACAAGAAATGTACAAGGCTTGGAACCTACCTCCATTGAAAAAAAGCCACATCCATCTAGAGTTGGTTGACCAGTCCATCACTGTCCCATTGGGACTAGTGGAAGACATTGTTACCACTGTTTGTGGGTGGTCGTACCCAGCTGACTTCCTAGTTATTTAGGTAAACAACAATAAGGGGGACTTCCCAATCATAATGGGAAGAGCATGGCTAAGCACCATCGACGCACACCTAGGAATCTGTGATCTTTCCCTAGAAATATCAAAGGAAAATACATTTGGAAAGATTTAGAAGAAGAAAGTTCCATGCATCGCATACAGTGACACAGGGTGTAATTGCATGCAAAGGTCATGGTTTGTACAAAGTTTAGCATTGCTTGCATGCAATCAGTGTGCACAAGTGATTAACATACAAAGATGCCTATATGCAGTAGCCACACAACAGGAAGACACCCAGTGGCTAACAACTGATCAAGAAAGCAATTCACTCATATGCATGAAACCAACTGAGGGTTTGACTTGTGCTTACATCGATAGCATAGATGCATTAGAGCAAGTCCACCACCAACTTCCAAGTCTTAACCTTGAAAATATCAACTGGGGGAAGTTGGAAATCCCTGAGAAATTTAAGTAGGATCCCCTCGAGCTAAAACCATTGCCCAGCGGTATGGAATACACGTTCCTTAAAAATGGAAAACTAGTAATTATCAACACTAAGTTTGCTCCTCAACAAAAAGAAGAACTGCTGAAGGTAATAAATAAATGATCGAAAGCCTTCACTTGGTCATATCCTGAATTAACTGGAATAGATCCTAGGATATGCCAACATAGAATTTACACTAACCCCTCCATGAAGCCTCAAAGACAACCATAGAGGTGATTGAACCCTAAGCTAAAGCAAGTAGTTAAGGAAGAAATCGAACAACTTCTCAAGGTTGGGTTCATATACCCCATTGCTAATAGCGAATGAGTTAGCTCCTTAGTTATTGTGCCTGAAAAGGGAGGCAAATGGAGGGTGTGCATAGATTTCAGGATACTAAATATGGTAACATTCAAAGATCACTTTCCATTGCTATTTTTCGACCAAGTCTTAGACACCATTGTAGGGCATTGCTATTATAGTTTTCTAGATGGATATAGCGGATATAACCAAATACAAATAGCCCCAAAAGATTAAGCCAAGACTATGTTCACCAGTCCTTGGGGAACGTTCACATACAAATAGATGTCGTTTGGCTTGTGCAATGCCCTTGCAACATTTTAATGACTAGTTCTAAGCATCAGTAGATAGGGAATAACGTGGAGGTCTTTATGGATGACTTCTTCACTTATGGAGCAAACTTTGATCAAGCCTTGGACCGGTTGGAGAAAGTATTAAAAAGATGTGTAGAAATCAATTTGAGACTCAACTGGCAGAAAAGCCATTTGATGGTCCAAGAAGGCGTAGTACTAGGGCACAAAATCTCACACACAGGGATAGAGGTAGACCCCAAGAAAATTAAAATTATCCAGGGAATTACCCATCAACTGAAAACTATCAAAGATATTCAATCATTCCTTGGACATATTGGCTACTATAGGAGATTTATTGAGAACTTTTCAAAGGTTGCCAAACCATTAGTAGAATTAACGAAACAGGATGTACCTTTCAAGTGGACCAGGAAATGCAAATTAGCTTTCCAAACTCTAAAATAGAAGCTAGTAGAAACACCCATTCTACAAGCTCCAGATTGATCCAAACCATTCCATATCATGACTAACATGTCCAAATATGCTTTAGGAGCCATACTTACATAGTTAGATGACCAAAAGCATCCTTATTACATCCACTGTGCAAGTAGAAGTATCACTGGTGCACAACTTAACTACACCACCACTGAGAAAGAATTAATGGTTGTAGTGTTTGCACTAGAAAAGTTTAAACACTATGTATTGGGGTATAAAGTATATATACATACAAATCATAGTGCAATCCGGTTTCTCATGAATAAGCCAATGGTAAGCCCTCGTATCATACGATGGCTTGTAATCTTACAAGAGTTCGATTTAACGATGATCAATCGCAAGGGCACCGAGAATGTAGTTGCTGATCATTTATCTCGGTTGCAATGGGACAACAAAGACGATGAGTATCCAATTTTTGATCATTTCCCTGATGAATTCCTCTTTGTTGGTGTAGTGAATAATCAATCACCCACAGAGACAAATTGGTACAGTAGCATTCTTACCTATCTCCTCACCCAACAAACACCACAGGAGTTAAACCTTAAGAAGAAATAACAGTTTCTTCACCGAGCCAAGTACTTTATGGAGATCAATGGGCAACTTTACAAAGTGTGTCCCGATGGCTTGGTCCGATGGTGTGTTCCTGATATAGATCAACTCTGAGTTCTCCAAGATGCTCATGAGGCTCCTTGTGGGGGTCATTATGCTGGGAGATGAAGGACCATCAAGATCCTGCTTGCAGGATATTATTGGCCTACATTATTTTGAGATGCCCATCATTTCGTCCAATCTTTTGAGCACTATCAACATGATGGGGGAATGACTGCTAGAATGGAGGGTCCGCAACAATGGATTCAACCATTAGAACCCTTTGACATTTGGGGAATTGATTTTATGAGGGTGATTATACCAATGTCCGATGGAAAAGCTTATATTATTGTTGTCATTGATTACCTAACAAAATGGGCCGAAGCAGCTATTGTAAATATTGTACATCATCTATAGCTGCACAATTTCTTCAACAACAAATCATAAACAGGTTTGGTATGCTGCGTGCACTTATTTCAGACAATGGTACACACTTCATAGGTGCAAATTTTCAAAAATTAATGCAACGCTTAGGGGTTGAGCATAAATTGACTACACCATACCACCCCCAAGCGAATGATCAAGCAGAAGTCACCAATAGGGAGAGTACATAGATATTGACAAGAACCATTAGCAAGTTTAGGTAGACTAGAGCACTAAACTGAATGATGCACTTTGGGCATACTCCTCCACATGGAAACTCCCTACAAGCTACTCTCGCTATGAGTTAGTGTATGATAAATTACTAATTTTTCCCATTCAAACTGAGCTCTGTATACTATCCACAGCATGTGACCTCAACCTTAACCTTGATCTAGCATAGAAACAATGGTTACTAACCCTTAACTTGCTAGATGAAAACCAATTAACTGCATTGTCATCTAACAAATTGAACAAGGCCTTCAATAAACAATGTCATGACCTAAGAATTAGGAAAGTTAAATATCAGCCATGAGATAAGGTTCTCTACTAGTATCCCACACATGTGCCACAACGTACTAAATTTCAAACACTGTGGGAAGGACCTTATATTATTTATGCAACTTTTCCTTCAGGGGCCATGACAATATACAAACCTGAGAGCTTGGATAAGAAACTTTTGCTCAACGTGCAACAAACCAAACCTTTCCAGGAGCTCAGGATAGCTAGTACACATGCTACCTCTCTTGATGGACAACCCTGCTCACTATTTCGGATCTCCTCCTTCCAACTTAGTCGTGGGAGAGATGGCCACCTATGTTAACCATTCTAGGTCCTCAGTTATTTTTGAATTTTTATTTTACACATTTTTTGTTTTACACATTCTTTCAACTTTTCTTATTTTTGTTTTACACCGTTGTTCATGTTTTTACTATTTCTTTGTTTGCTTGATTTACTTTTATTCGTCATCTAATAAGTGCTCATGATGGTGGATTGAATTATATCATATTGATTACTAATGTTTGGTTTTTACCTTTGAATTATGATGCTGATATTAAGGTATGGTTCTTTTGGTAAAATAGGCAATGAGTCCACGCCGTCCACTCATTCATACAACTCTATGGTCTCCTTTGGCTTGGAACTGTACAATCCCTTTTTTCTAAGTAAACTTGTTAATGAATTGGTGGCTAGGCATTTTTCAAACCAAGGAAAGATTCAAAGGATGAAAAGGATGTGACTTCAATGGGATTTGATGCATTGGTGTTAGCCATTCTCTTAGGTGATTGGATGCTTATTCTTGGGTTTTCCACCATTCTGACATTGTTCAAATATCAAGAAGCTAAGTGAATAAAAATAAGTCTTTGCATGGTGTGGTTCTCATGTATAAAAAAAAGAGAAAAAAGAGAAAAATGTGAGAATTCAAAGCACACCCCTTAGACATAATAAAGTAATATGGGCTACAAGCGCTGGTTATGGCTGGAAAGACATGTTACCCATGCCTGAAGGTTCCCTCTAACTAAGGCCATTTCTCACTTCCTGCTTCTCTATCTCACTCTCCTTGGGATGGTGGTCACTCTTTGTGAAAGCATTCTTGTTGCCTCAAGAGGATGGATTGGCCAAGTGTATTGATGCAAGGTCACTGAATGTGGTTGGTTTGAGTCTAGATTTTGGATGAGTTCTATTCAGTTATCTTAACCATGAAATACAGAAGGGGCTTTACACAACCTTGTTCTTGGGATTCCATTACATTCTCTCATCTCTATCTTTCTTCCCATTTTCCACCTCATTGCCAGTTCTATCATTAGTCCGTTTCTAGGTTGATGCATTATTTTTCTTTAGTGAATTCTTGTGGGTAAGTTTTTAACTCTTGCTTCCAAATGACATTCTTAGAGCCTATAGACTCCTTGGTTTGTGGGTTTGTTAGGGCATAAAAGACATGAGCCTGCTTTGGGGAGGACCCACTGGCATTCCTTTTTTGGTGCAATTGTTAACTTCTTTTCCTTAAACATTTCCTGCAATCAATTATTTCTTGTTTCATCCCCATCCATGACATCCATTTTATTGGTGTTGTTGTTGATATTTTTCATCTTTCTTATTCCTCATGTTTTTCCATCTTATAGCTACCAGAGGTTCACTCTTAGTCGTGGGGGCCTTGGCACAAATTTTTTAATTTTTTCCATTTTACTAATTGCCTAACCCCTACACCTTGGGTAGTTTCCAGTGATAAATCTCTGAACCAATTTTTGACATAACCACAACTCAGCTAATGTGCTTCATATCTAGGCAAGGTATTAACTGCATTGTGGATTATCTATCCTTGCTCATTTGTGACTATGTTGTGTGTGTAGATGGCGATCATACAAACAATGGATTGGGCTTGGAAGAAGCACTCAAGATGGACAGGAACTGGAGCATTTACGAAAAGAGCAAGTTTGGTGGCATAGCTATGGATAAACAACGGAAGGCGCAATCTTGGCATTGGCAAAAACACACTCCATCTTCTTTCTCTCTCTCTCTTTTTCTTTTCAAGCTGCCAAATAAAGGCTTAGATGTCATTTATGTATGAGTGTTCACCACAATGGTCATGAACACTAATGTTGTAATATGCTTATTGATCTATTCATTGGGCACGTTGAGTCTATCATCCCATTCCACCCTCAGTTGTCAATTAGTCAATAATCCCATACCTTTCCAATATTTTGTAAGGAACTCAAGGATGAGTTTTCATTCAGTTGTGGGGGTATGATGAGAGCAGTTACTCTAGCAGTTACTCTAATTATTAGAGTTGTTACTCTAGTGGTTGCTCTTGCAATTATTCTAATTATTAGAGTGGTTACTCTTGCAGTTACTTTAGAAGTTATAATAATTATTAGAGCGGTTACTCTAATTATTAGAGTAGTTTCTCCCAAGCCTATAAATATAATGCCTAGGTGCACAATTGGGAAGAAGTCTTTTAGTAGTCAAGTAGCAAAACTCTTGTAGTCTGTTTGAAAGTTAAAGTATTTCCAAGTGCCCATAGCAGGAGGTCTAAGTGTGGACGGATCTTTATTCAAGCATTGTGTACCTAAGCACACCTTATGTACGGCAATAAAGACGAGCTCTTTGATTCATCCCTATAGCACTTGAGATTTTTTTTCTTACGCATTTCTTTTATTTTATTTTCTTATGCATTTATTTTATTTTGTTTTATTTTATGCATTTTACATTTCTGTTATTAGCATAGCAATTCAATTTGATCAATTAAGTAAATCGTTAAATTACACAAGCATGACCACTTCAAGCATGCGTGTAACACTTGGTAACTTAGTAACGATTAGCGTTTGGTAATCCCAGTAGTGTTGCACTAGTTTAGGATGTGTATGGAAAGTGGGAACAGATGCTGGCGTTAGGATTAGTTAATGAGTAGTTAAGTTAAATTAGTCACTTAGTTACCTCTCTCTTTCCCTGCTAGTGCAGGACATAAAAACATAAAAGCTATAAAAATCATATGCCTCAAGCTTACTTAACCATACAATTGTGACATACAGGTAAGCTTGGGAAGACAACGATCAACCAACCCGTTCTTGTTCCACAAGGGCACATAAGCACTTAGTCCTTGGAATTTGACCGGATCGTGCGTGAAACACTCATATTCGTATGGTTGAGCGTAGGGGTACCTTGCCGATTATCAATTGGAATCTTTTTTCTTGAGTAGTGATGAGTGGTGAGGTACCCCTACACTCAACCATACGAATACGAGCGTTACACGTGTGATCTGGTCGAACTCCTTAGACTAAGTGCCTATACACCTTATGGAACACTTAAGGTTAATCGTTCGTTGTCTTCCCAGACTTACTTGTATTTGTCACAGTTGTATGGTTAAGTAAGTTTGAGGTATGTGATTTTTATATCTTTTATGTTTTATCCCCTATGCTAATGAGGGAAAGGGTGAATAGACTAAGTAACTAACTTTAACTAACTAAGTTCTAATGCCTAGCATCAGTATCCGTTCCCACTTGTCATTCACACCCTGAACCAATGCAACCTTCTGGGATTACCAAACGCTATTCGTTACTGGGATTACTGAGCGTAACACACGTGCTCAAAGTGGTCGTACTGAATGCACTTAACTAGGAGTGTTGAGGACTGAGAGAGATTTAATTAAATAATAAAGCATTTAAACATTAACAATAATTAAAGTCCTAATTAGCTTAGTCCATGCACTATAAGGTTTATCCAAAAAGTTATTCTTTATTTCCATACACAAACTTGTGCTTAGGTACAATATTTGCTTGAATAAAGATCCATTCACTTTGGGACTCCTGCTACGGGCACATGGAAATTACTCTAACTTTGGAATGGAAAAACTACAAGAGTTTGGTTAAGGTCTAGATCTAGATGGAGAAACAAGAGAGAGCTGCCTCTTATTTATAAATTTGGCAGCGTGCTGCGATATCACATATGATACATCGTGTATGTGATATCACATCCCATCATACCCCCATGACTGAATAAAAACTTGTCCTCGAGTTCCTTACAAAATATTGGGAAGGTATGGGATTATTGACTTGAATGGAACTAATGGTGAATGGGATGACATGTGAACGGATCATCATTACATAACATGATAAAACTGGTGTTCACGACAACAAGAGTGAACACTTTATACATTTGACATCAGGCCTTATTTGGTAGCTGAGAGAGAAGAGAGAAGAGAGAAGAAGTCTACTGCTGCCAACGCCAAGATTATGCCTTTCATTGTCTATCCGTAAGCGCGTCATCCATCTCGTTCCTTGCATAGCTACTTCAGCACCGATCCATTCCAAGTGTTTCCTCTAGATCCAATCCATTGTTGTATGATTGCCATCTGGACGCACAACACAGTCTTTATATTAGCAAGGGTAAATGAATCATAATGTAGTTGATACCTTGCTTCGGTAAAAGGTCCATTGGCTGGGTTGTGGTATGGCTAATGAGGATCTGGAGATATAATAATGGTGACTACTGAAGGTGTAGGGGTTAGGAGAAAATTGAAAAAATTGGGTCAAGACCCCATGACTAAGAGCGAACCTCCGGTAGCAAGAGAATGAAAAAAGAAAAAGAAATAAGAAAGATGAAGAAAAAGAGACAACTATAACGTTGATGAAATGGATGTTAAGATGGAAATGAACAAATAGAATTAATTGCAAAAAAATGTTAAGGGAAAGAATTTAACTGGTGCACCAAATAGGAATGCCAGTGGGTCCTCCCCAAAGCAAGCTCATGCCCTTAATGCCCTAACAAATCCACATTCAAAGAGTCCGTAGGCTCTAGGAATGTCATTTGGAACAAGAGTTAAAGTCTTAACCACAAGAATTTACCAAAAAGAAAATAATGCATCCACCAAGATATGGACTACTGATACAACCGGCAATGAGGTGATAGATGGGGAAAGAAAGATGAAAGAAGAGAATGGAATGGAGTCTCAAGAACAAGGTGGTGTACAGCCCCTTGTGTATTTCGTGGTTAATGTGACTTAGTAGATCCCATTCTAAATCCAGCCTTAACAAACCACATCCAGTGACTTTGCATTAATACATTCGGCCAATCCATCCACTTGAAGTAACAAGAATGCATCTCCCAAAGAGCCACCACCTTTCTGACGAAGCGAATGAGGAGAGAATAGGAAGCGAGAGGGGCCTTAGTTAGAGGGAACATGTTTATTGTAGTTCCATAACCAGTGCTTGTAGCCCAAATGATTATTTCATCTAAGGGATGTGCTTTGAATCCTCACTATTTTTTTTTTGTTTATACGTGAGAACCACACCATGCAAAGACTTTGTTATTTTTATTTTTATGAGCTCAGCTTCCCGATGATGGAGCAATGTTGGAATGGTAAGAAAACTCAAAAAGAAAACATCCAAGCACCCAAGAGAATGGCCAACACAAATGCATCAAATCCCCTTGAAGTCACACCCTATTCAATCCTTGAGTCCTTCCTTAGTTTGAGAAATGCCTAGTCACCGACTCATTGATAATTCTTATTTAGAAAGGGACTATACATTTCCAAGCCGAGAGAGACCATAGAAATTTATGGACGTATGGATGAAGTGAACTCATTGCCTGCTGTATCAAAAGAACCATACCTTAGTATCAACATCATAATCTTAAAGGTAAAAGCTAAACATTAGCAACTAGTAGAAAACAGTTCGTACCATCATTTAATAGCACTTATTGGGTGACAAACTTAACAAAATGGATAAGACACACACAAAAATAAAAGAAAAATTATAAATGATGTTGTAAAAGAAAAACAAGAAAAGTTAAAGAAATTGTAAAACAAAAATGTGTAAAACAAGAAAGTGAAAAACAAAAATGTGTAAAACAAAAACTTAAAAGAAACTGAGGGTCTCAAATGATCAGCATAGGTGCTCATCTCCCCCATGACTAAATGAAAGGGAGAGATCAAAAATAGTGAGCATTTGTTTGAATTTCTTAAAAGTGTCCAACTTATCCCAATTGATGTTTTAAGGTTAAGGGTTGGAAGTTGACGATGCTCATATTCCAATGTATCTATGCTTTCGTTGTGGGTGCAATTTGTTCCCCCTGTTCGTTCCATGCATGATGGTGGGCTGCTCTTTTGATTAGTTGTCAACCACTAGGTGTTCTCTTGTTGTGTGGTTGCTACATACAGGCATCTTTGTATTTGAGTTTCTTGGGCACACCAGTTGCATGTAGAAGATGCTGAGCATTCCTCCATGTCATCACCCTCTGAGTCACTGTATGTGATGCATAGAACTTTTTTCTTCTCAATCTTTCCATAAATTTTTTCCTTAGATATTTCCAAGGAAAGATCGTGGATTCCTAGGCATGTATTGATGGTGCTGAGCCATGCCCTCCCCATTATAATTAGGAAGTCCCCTTTATTACTATTGACTTCTATCACTAGGAAATTAGCTGGGTATGACTAACCACACATAGTGGTAATGATGTCCTCGACCAATCCCAAGGGAATAGTGATGGATTGGTTAGCTAGTTCTAGTTGAATATTGCTCTTCTTGAGTGGAGACAGGTTCCAGGCTTTACACATTTCTCGTGAGATTAAGTTGACTCTGGAACCTGAGTCAAGAAGAGCCTTATGAGGTTCATTCCTAGTGACTTGGAGATAAATTAGGGGGTTTCTAGGATCAGAGAATTTCTTGGGAAGGTGGCCCACCTTGATCTAGTCAGTAACGGTATGTGTTAATAGAACTGTGTGCGTTGAGCTTTGTTGTTGGTTTGAAGGGAGCTCCAAAGCCTTATTTGTTGGAGGAGCGTGCACAAACTCAACCGCTTGTGGTTGTGAGAGCTTGTTTGGGCTTTTGGTTTTGAAGAAATGTCTTCTCTTCGTGCGGTTGTCAGAACTAGCAGTGGGTTGAAGGTTTACAGCTCTCGTAGCATTACGTTGCTACGGTTGAGTGGGGAGTTCCCCTTGCATCGTTGGAGTGGGTGGTAGTGGAACTATTGGCGTAAAAGATGCGGATGGATTCAGAGGATGGTATGTATGTGGTGTGTCTCTCATAGGAGAAGGAGTCCTAAAATACTCCCGAACTTGGTAGTGATGTTGTGGGGTTACATGACCCATAGAGTCACTTGGAGAAATCGGCTACTGCACATAATAGCCATACGGGTCTGGTTGTCGGTAAGGGTATTGTTGCCTAGGCGGTGGCATCCCCCATGACTGTGGGTGTTGCCATTGCTGGTGTTGCCCAATAGGTTGTGGCGGAGTTCCACTTGGATAATATGTTAACAGTTGGTGGAACTGCCTCAGGTTACCTTGGGGATAAGGTAACCTTCAGGGTGCTTACCGTTTGTTAAGTCTTGGGTTGAGTGCATAAACCCCGAACTCTTGCAGATGTGAGATTATTGGGCAACATCCCTTAGGATGGTCATATTGGCAAATCTCACATCCACCGTCATTGTCTATGTCAGAATCCACAACCTCATCGGTGATAGTCATTTTTCCCTTACCCTTGTTACGTGCATAGTCTGAATCTCTTCGCTTTTTCTTATCATGATCACTACTTCATTCCTCCTTAGACTCCTCTATGATTTTTAGGACAGTTTCAATTTTACTATCTAAGGAGCTCCATATTTGATCTACCTTAGCCGACACTTCCGTTGTTAATTTTTGAAGCGGCAAGGTTTTTCTATTCATCAACTCTTCGAGTGGTGACTCATCTTCCTCCTCGCAGAATCTCACTCCCCTCTTTCAGAGAGAAGGATTGCGGTTGTACTCTTCCGCGCTTTCTCTTTTCTATAGCTCCCCTTCTTCCTTAACTACTTGCTCCAACAATCGATGAATTTTGTGGGACCTAAGTTCTGATAATCTCCCTTGGGCATATGTTCCAAGGGTTCTCCTGGTTTCATGTCTTAGCCCATCTACGAGGTGGCGGAGTTGATCCTGTTGTGCGTAACCATGGCCTGGGCAACAATGTAGCAATGCATAATATCGGCCCATGGCAGCATCCAAGGGTTCATGATTACCCTGTTTCTATCATTGGATCTTCTTACGCAAGTTGGACACTCTGGAATACGTTTGGTATTTATCGTTAAACAATTCTAGCATTGTACTCCACCTTGTCATGGTTTCCGGCTCTAAAGACTGGTACCAACTTTTCGCTTCTTTTATGAGTGTCCTAGGGAACAACTTTAACTTCTGCCACTCGTTTTCAATATTTTGCAAGGCGTAGGCATCGTGGAATGCTTGTAAGTGATTTTACGGATCAGCATTGTATCCTCCCTCAAACCGTGGGATATTTTTCATGTCTAGTCTCTTGATCCAGCTATCTTTTTGGTGCCTTGTAGGTATTCTCATGGCCTCCATAATGTCTAACATACTTTAGGTTGCTAGTAGGGGCTTGTCATGATCATCTCTCTCATGATGTCTATGATGCCTACGTGGTTCCCTACTTTCCCTTCTTTGCCTTGATTCTCTAGAATGCCCTCGTCCTTGCTCTCGACTCTCACATTGAGGGTTCTCATTTTGCTTATCCTTACCCTTATCCTCATGGCTGTGCTCTTTGTGACTGCATCCTGATGTGGAAGGAGAGGGTGAATGATGCGATGAAGGGGAAGAGGAAAGAGAACCATCACCATGACGATGTTTCTCACTTTCTCTTCGGTGGCTACGGCCCCGATCGTGATGACGATTAGACTGCCCATCCTTATCATTTGTTTGTGTTCCCTCATTGAACACTTGGTGTTCGTGGGCATCAGAACCAGGGTTGTGTATCGTGGAGCGAAGGTTCTGATACACCACCTCCTCACTCTTGTTAGGAGGGGGAACATCATTTTATGGAGAACCTGTTGAGATAGGTTCACCACACTTAACTTCTCTTATGAAAGGCAAAGCGTTGCGGGGTCCTTTGTCCTTCAACGATGTGTGATAACTCTCCTGCCGCGAGTCCCTTAGACATTGCGCTGCTGTGGGATGGTAATCCCTTATATCATAATCTTCTGCAACGTATTCAGCGTATAATTCCGTCATGCCTATTTGTGCAAGAGCACGAAGGAGCATGTTAGGGATTGCCCGATCTGGGGGTAACACTATGTTACCTTGCAGGTCTCTCCAGCGCAGTTGTTCATCTTGATGGAGAATAAAAGTAAAATTAGGTATATACTCATCATGATGAGTATATACCACCCGATACTATTGAGGAACTGGCGGTTCTGGGTTATGTATGTTGTGTCGCCGACTGTCTCTTGTGTGATCCCTAGGTGGTGAAGTGCTTTTATGAGAAGAAGAAGACATTGTTATTTTGTCAATGTGCTATTGACCGTTGTTTAAATTTTCTTCTGATTAACCCTAAGGGTTCGTTTAGGCTTCCCAACGATGTGGATGATTTCATATGTTCTACTTAGCGCACAAACAACTTAGTCCCCGGCAA
This sequence comes from Gnetum montanum, assembly GCA_015680685.1. Lineage (NCBI taxonomy): Eukaryota > Viridiplantae > Streptophyta > Gnetopsida > Gnetales > Gnetaceae > Gnetum > Gnetum montanum. The sequence goes on along the minus strand of MNCI01004147.1, from coordinate 311,806 downwards.
CGGCGCCAATGATGAGTGGCGAGGTACCCCTACACTCAACCATACGAATACGAGCGTTACAAGCGCGATTTGGTTGAACTCCGCAAACTAAGTGCCTATACGCTTTATGGAACACTTAAGGTTAATCGTTCGTTGTCTTCCCAGACTTACTTGTATTTGTCACGGTTGTATGGTTAAGTAAGTCTGAGGTATGTGATTTTTATATCTTTTGTGTTTTATCCCCTATGCTAATGAGGAAAAGGGTGAAGAGACTAAGTAACTAACTTTAACTAACTAAGTTCTAATGCCTAGTATCAATGTCCGTTCCCACTTGCTGTTCACACCCTGAACCAATGTAACCTTCTGGGATTACCAAACGCTATTCGTTATTAGGATTACCAAGCGTAACGCACATGCTTGAAGCGGTCGTACTGAATGCACTTAACTAGGAGTGTTGAGGGTTGAGAGAGATTTAATTAACTAATAAAACATTTAAACATTAACAATAATTAAAGTCCTAATTAGCTTAGTCCATGCACTGCAAGGTTTATCCGAAAATTTCGTCTTTATTTCTGTACACAAACTTGTGCTCAGGTACAATATTTGCTCGAATAAAGATCCGTTCACTTTGGGACTCCTACTGCGGGCACATGGAAATTACTCTAACTTTGGAATGGAAAAACTACAAGAGTTTGGCTAAGGTCTAGATCTAGATGGAGAAACAAGGGAGAGCCACCTCTTATTTATAGATTTGGCGATGTGCTACGATATTGCGTATGATACATCGCGTACGCGATATCACGGCCCATCAAGTAGGAAAAACAAACATTAAACAAATGGTCTTCATGATGACCAAAATTAGAAGAATTAGGAAGATTACAATATTTAATTGGCTAAATGTAATATCATTGACATTATATTAATTTTTCATCTATTAAGCTTTAGATTGTTTTTTTATATTCTTAACTTCAACATGTTTTTTCTTTTCTCAATATTAATATGTTTTTCTTTTCCTCAACATCTTTTCTCTTAGGTAGAAAAGAACAAACATTCAACAAATGTTCTTCATGATGACCAAAATTACAAAAATTAGGAAGATTATAATATGTAATTATTTGTTTGTTGAGCTTTAGATTGTTTTTTTTTTCTATCCTTAACTTCAACACATTTTTTCTTTTTATTAATATCAACATGGTTTTCTTTTTCTAAATATCTTTTTTCTTAAGTATTTAGAATAAACATTAAACAAATATCCTTCACAATGACCAAAATTACAAGAATTAGGAAGATTATAATATGTAATTGGTTGAATGCAAGTCATTTTGCCTACTTGTAATACCAATTATTGTTTATAATTAAGAATATTAATTTCAACAAAAAAATGTGAATGAGAATCAAATGGTGTAGATATAGATTTCATAGGCTCAATGGGACCAAGAAAACTAACAATTTTCTACTTGGCTCTATGAAAAACGGGATAACAATTTTCTACTTGGCTCTATGAAAAACGGGATATTGAATAGCTTGATGAAACATGGAATTTTAGAATTTTGACATCAAAACGAGGAGTCCACTTACGAATTATCAAGCATGCATTCTTGTATATAAAATACCTCACCATTAAAACATTGACTAGCTCAATAAATGAAAAAAATAGGAATAATACGAATGACTTATCAGAAACGTAATTATTTCTCTTCACTCAACTGATGTTCCGCCAAGGGCTGGAGCGGATTCCCCTCGAAAATTTGCCCTGAATTTGCGTCCGTCCGTCCATCCGTGTTGCTTCGTTGCTTGCTCCCGCGTTGCCAGTCACTCACTCTCCTTTCATTGCCTCTGCCTCTGCTCTGCTACGAAGCACTTCACTTCACTTCGTGGAATGCGTTATTTGTTGTGCGGCCTTCCGCGCATTTTCCCGCACCTCTCGCAGTTTCTGTAGCTGTCTCCCACATACATATATATATAATGTTTCCTTGCTCCGCCTCATCGTCGTCGTCATTATATATGTATGTGGCCCTTTGCTCTTGGTCTTGCTCTTGGCCATTCCCCTGTGTCAAGGTGACAGGTAGGGTCGCCAGCTTCCCTGCTCCTGCTCCTGCTCCTCCCCTCCACATGTGAAAAGTTGGATTTGAATGCCCATATTTACTTTTTTGCATCACCAATCAAAACTTCAGTTATGAGATAGATAACTTAGAATTTGCATATACGCTTGCGGTGAAGTAACACTGAGGTATTAGCAGTAAAATTCTTAATTTGGAAACCTCAAAATCATAAATTCCATTCTAGTGTACAGAATCATAAAATTTTGAATACTCTGCACCTAGTTCATTTCAGGATCTAACACCCTGCGTTCATATATATATCATAAAGCGATGTACTTGTTCCAGGTCCAACACCCTCCACGCTTGCATATACCATCAGCAGGCGTCCTAGTTGCATAGAGCACACGCAAAAGTTAACAGTTGCACCAAATTGTGGCCCGCTTGTTTTTATATTTATTACGTGTATGATATTTACTTCGCAATTTTGGGTTTTGATGGCCTAGTCCGGCAAATGGCGTTTAACGGTACATAATAGTGATACAGGCGAGCAAAGGCTCACGTGCATTTCCCGCGCAGGCTTGGTTGCGGACGGGCAGAATTACGCGCCATAAACCACAAGTTGTCCATTATTTGAAGCAGGAGAAGGGTATCGAAGAGCCGTGCTTGATCCAATTCCAGAGCAGGTATTCATAGCAGCGCCGTGTTCATTTCACAAAGCTCGAAAGCTTCTCCAACAATGGTGGCCGAAGGTGCAAATGAAACCTGTAACGGCAGCGCTCAGGAGCCTCTCACGGCCGCGGATCCTGTGCCGCCGGCTGCGGAGAATGGGACTTCGCCTGTTGAAGATTCTGTGAAAGAGGACATGGAAAGGAAAGATACCGAGGAGAAAGAGGTGGAAAACCATGAGGAAGACGAGGAGAAAGATAAAACCCTAACTCTGGAGGATGCGCAGCGTTTGGTTCAGCAAGGAAAGCAAGCTCTTTGCGCCGGTCAGCTCGTGCAGGCCATCGATGATCTCGGCCACGCCCTCGAATTCATGTATGGATTAAGATGCCTGCGGATTTTGCTTTCGATTTGTTCGTTTGGCTTGCCTTAGGGTTTTTAGGTTTTCGCACACACCCGGCGGTGTTTGAATCATTCATATGTTTTGGAAACCTTTCTATGCTACTTATTTGTCAAATAGTGATTATATTGTTTGCAGGGCTTCTTTGTGTTATTCGAACACTTCTTTGAATCATATGTTTAATGTTTTTCGGAGCCTTTCTATGATACTTATTTATCACTTGTCAGATACTGATGATATTGTTTGCATGGCTCTTTTGTGTTATTTCAATACGGACACTTTTTCGCAAGGATAAAAGAGAGCCAGAGGCTTCTGAGAAGAAGATAAATGTTCAAAAGTTGTTTCTTGTCAGACATTTACTTGAATTTTTAAAAGGATTGTGATTCTGTCAAGTTTGTGTTTTAAAAAGTGATGGTAACGTTTGAACAGTTTTAACGGACACTCTTCTGCGTGATTTCAATAGGAACGAGATGATTGTACCCCCTATTTCTCATCAGAACTTTCACTTTAAATTTGAAAAGGATTTCTGTTTCTTTGAAATGTGAAGCTATTGTTGTCATGATATGAATGTGAGGTGTTCTGCATGATTTTATATCATACTCTTATTCTGCGTGTTAGATATTTGTTTGGTGCTTATTTGGATTATGCATTTTTATGTTTGATTTTCATTCAGGGGAAATGCATGTCCAAAACTAATTTTTGGAAGAAAATAAGTGTAACTTGAGTTCAAGTTCATAAAGGTTTTTGGAAGGAAATAAAGGTTAGATTTATAAGGGTTTTAGTTATGGTCAGTTTGGTATGTTGTAATTGGTTCTATAGTCGTGCGTTTTTGGTATTAACTGTTCTGCATGTTTTCATTTCCTGGGGATGTCTGACTTCTTTTATTTTTTCGCTTTTTTCCTTCATTTTCTTATTAGGAAAATTATTAATGATGAGAAATCATGCATCCAGCGATCACGGTAAATTTAAGAAGAAATTTGACTTTCAGCCCTTCAGATTTGTTAGTATTTCTAGCTTCTGTTTTCTGTTCTTTCCTTTATTTTCTTATTAGGAAAGTGATTTATGATGAGAAATCGTGTAGTTAGCGTTCACCATAAATTTCAAAAAATGTTTAATTTCCAGCTATTGAGATTTGTTGGAGTCTTAGTTTTAATCTGTTGTACTGTCTCCTGAGAGTTTTCATCTATAGCCTCCTGGGGTTTTATGTTTCAATCGCACCTTTTATATTTAGTTCTTCCACGAATTCCTTCTGTAGTTCTATGTTGATAGAAAGAAATTTATTTTTGACTGGCGTGTTTCTGGTTGGCAGAGATTTTTATCACCTCCTTAGTCTTTGTTTCTGTCATGGATTGAAAAAAGAGGAGATGCTTGTTTATGTACTTTTGTGAAAACTAACAACTTTGGCACACGTTGTTCTAGCTGTGCTTAAAATGGCACCTTTCACACACTTTTGTTTTTCCCTGAAACTTTAATTTTCCAACCTTGATTTTAAACTATTAAAAATTTAATACAGAGCGTACATTCTGATCATGATAGTGCAGTCACTATTTGTTTATGTTTATGGTTTTCTAGGTCTGTTGTCTATGAGAATATTTTCTTTCTATGGCCTTGAGAACTTTATTTCATTTACAAATGCTTAAAACATGTCCTTGATGGATTCTTATAATCCTGACCTTTCAATCGCAACGAAGAATCAAAGGGCTTGTACCTTGCATCTTTTATCATGCATGGACACTTAAAAATGCAGCATAATTTGGCCATCCTTAGGGAAATTCTCAAGCAGTTCATTGTGCTCTGCTTGAGTGGTCATTGGCAAATAATAACACTGCCTTTCAGAACACATGATTGATTGATATTATTTTTACCTGTCAGTGAAAACCATTTTTGACATTCTCATCTTTAATTTTGTTACCGGTTGTTCATACGTATCCTTTTTTTCTCCGTTTTTCTCCCTCGCCAGAGTAAATCTGGGTTTTCCTTTGTCTAAAACAATTAAAAAAAAGTTAGAAATGAATTGTGCTTGCTTTGGTTCCACGTGATTTCTTTCTTGAATTCGCAAATTTAAAGTTCCATGTTTCTATTTCACATTGCTTCCGTCACAGTGAGCTATATCATAGCACAGATGATTAAATCTTTGTGCCCAATGTTTTTGTGAATTGATCTGCAGGGTGAAACATTACGGGGAGCTTGCTCCAGAATGTGCAACAGTCTATTTCAAGTATGGCTCTGCGCTTCTTTACAATTATCAAGAGCGTGCTGATGTTTTAAATGCCAAAGTTTCAATGTCTAAAAAGGTAGAGCCTTCAGAGAAAGCACATGTTCCTAAAGTGGGCAAGGACTCTGATGGTGATCAAGTTCAAGCTAATGACAATGGCATGGTAGTTACAAACACAGAAGATGTTGAGGGTAAGGGTGTTGTAGGTACAGATGATGATGCTCCGGTCAAAGATGTTGCAAACACAGACAATACTAAAGGCAAGGCTGTTGAAGGCTCTGGAGAAGAGGTAGAAGAGAAAAGGGCCACAACTGAAGAAAATGGTAGGTTGAATTGCATTTTCTGGTTTTTGCCTTACCATTTTTCCAGAAAGGCTTTCTAATAGTCTGAATCATACAGAAGAACCTGTTGAAAAGGAAGAAGATGATAGCGACGATGAAGATTCTGATAGTGAAGATGTTGACAAGGGCGAGGATGAAGAAGACTCAGATTTGGATCTAGCCTGGAAGTTGCTGGAGACTGCTAGGGTAATTCTTGATAAACAGGAAGACACTGTGGAAAAAGCAGATGTCATAAGTACATTGGGAGATGTATCATTGGAAAGAGGTGAATTCTTTAAACTTAAACTTTGCTATAGTTTCCGTAAGCCTTGTGATTCTGTTAATAACTTGATAATGCGGTGACAGAGCAATTTGAAGTTGCAACAAATGACTTCAAAGCAGCCCTTTCTATTTTGGAACGTTTGGATGAACCAGATAGTCGACATGTGGCACACATGTATCCTTGGCTTTTGTGTTGGCTATTATTTACTTGGTTTACTCTGTATTATGCTTGAACTAAAAATTTTATCATGAAACTGATTATAGAAAATGCATTTCTCCAGTTGCCCAGTAAATATTACTGATAATAGGTGACCATTTCATACCTATTCAGTAAAGGTCTCACATGTGATCCTTGACCTTATGAACAGATGCTTTAAGGTGTGTTTGGCTTTGCAGATGGAGAACAAAATTCCAGAGGCTCTCACCTACTGCGAACGAGCTTTGTCAATATGCGGCTCACGCATGCAAAGGCTGCAAAAGGAGGTTGAGGCATCTAATGGTGATGTTCAACCAAATCTTAATGATGGATCGGCAGAAAAACCATCAGAAGAGATTACAGTTCTTAAGGGGCTTATGGGAGATTTATCTGATAAAGTAACAAGAACCAGAATATCATGTATTTCTTACTTTTAGCAAGTAGAATAATTATGTTGATTAGTTCTTTTGTATTCAGGTTGAAGATCTCAAACAGATGATGCTGGAACCATCGCTTCCTGAGCTTTTTAGGTCCTTTATCAGAGGATCTTCTGCAAAGAATGACAATGCTGCCCTTCGAATTGGAGATGCATCTTCAAATGTGTCAAATGGTTTTGATCAGCCAAGTCTTCCAACACATGATCTGAAAGTAACTAACCTTGGTGTAGTTGGTAGAGGAGTAAAACGGGCAGTGCCCGTAGCTGTTGATGATCCAGAGCATCCTGCCAAAAAAGTTCCAGTTTGCAATGCTGAGAGCAATGCAGATGGTTTAAATGAATCATCGGTGCCATCTGCTGAAGGAAATTAGGAATGTTAACATTCATAGATCAAGGATCTGAATCTCATGAGGAAAATTTTGGAATTTGCAATGTTGCCAGGGTTGTGTACAGTGCTTTATAATGTAAAAATCTGTGGTTCGGCTTACTGACCTGGTGATACTAAATTTGGTCTGTTGTCCTAAATTAGAATCTTTTTTATGCTAGCTTTTCAATCAAGGATGGAGTGTGGATTATGCGCTTATATTTTTATTGGCATGGGCTCTTGCTAAAGTATATATGCAGATTTCAATCTTGTTGATTTTATTGAGGTAAATGCCCAGGCTTCCAGTTGTAGAAAGGAGATCTGCCACTCTCTTGTTTGAATGGGAAAAAGGGATTAGTGTTGCATGCATTGGAAATTATATAATGTTTTTCTAAAATTCCGGCCTGTTTGTTTTATTTACGTTCTCCCTGCTGTGGGTTTGATTTGAAGGAGGGATACGTAAAAGAGGTTGGTTTATCTGTAGGTTTTGTCTGTTTTCGGTAAGTATGCCGCTCCACTCAGGTGCGCGAACAGCCAACTGGGCGCAAGGATTTAGTTGAAAGGTTGAATGAGAAGGGCGTTAAAACTATTTCAGTGCAGGCGTTCTAATTTGATTATCACAACCGAGGCTTTTGTTTTAATGTTTCCGTGAATTGAGTATTTACCCACTTTCATTTTATTGAGGATTGCATTTGTTATATTTCACCCTCAAAAAGTTGTTTTGAGGATGCAATTAACAGGGTTGATTTATGTTGTATGTTATTATATGATTAGATGACGCTGGCATTACATATGTACAATGAAGGCTTCATAGCTAAGGGCTGTCAAGTTAAATTGGGCCAATTCAAGGTTACCTATATCTAAGCTCCATTTATTAGAAAATTAACTTTGCTTGTGGGGTTGGGTTGCTTAAGCTCAGCTCATTTGAAGTTTGCATAGTTAATGGCATGGCATTTCCTTTTAAGGTTTGAAGAGAGGTAGTGCAAGTTTCGGCTTGATCAGTTGTTTTTGTCGTTTTCTTTTTTCTTTTCAAAATTTAATAATGGTGTAACACGAGCAATTTTTAACTGGGACATGAAGCGTGCTAAGCCTCAAAATCGCTCCTTACATAGGATTGTAGATCTTTCTGAGAATCAGAATCCCCACGCTCACAAATTTTTAGATACTGAAATTGAAATTGTTGATTTGGAAGTCTTAACCATAATTAGCAGGGCTGAGACAAGGTAAGACCTCAAAGGTGGTCTTCTTGGCCTATAGTGTAGTTTCGGCAGTAATTCTCACTGTTAACGCTTCTAGAGTCATCATCCTAGTATTGAACACAAGGGGTGACATGTTTGCTTTCGCTCTGTGTCCTACCATGATTGGTTAATTAGTAGCCGTGGATTTTACAAAGAATTGTGGTTGCCCATGGTTTGTGCAGAAACCCATTACCTATGCATTTTTATATTGTTATGAACTTTTCTTTGTTGTTGTCTTGCTGTGCTTTGTATTGAGGTGTTAGCCTATTAGTAAGACTTTTGATTTAGTAGCTTTAAATTATGATTCGAATTTAGTGGGCAATGCCAAGTTATGTTGCTTTCACTCAACCATGATTAGTCAATTAGTAGCTATGGATTTTGCAAAAAATTATGGTTGCCCATGTTTGGTGTAAGAACTCATTGCCTATGCACTTTCATATTGTTATGGACTCTTCATTGTTGTTGTCTTGTTGTAGCTTGTGTTGAGGTGTTAGCCTAGTGGTAAGACTTTTGATTTGGTGGTTTAAATTATGATTTGATTTTAGTGGGCAATGCTAGGTTATGTTGCCTTCAGTCTTAGTATGGTCCCAACCATGATTGGCCAATTAGTAGCTATAGATTTTGCAAACAATTATGGCTACCCATGGTTTGTATAGGAACTTATTACCCATGCACTTTCATATTGTTGTGGGCTCTTCTTTGTTGTCTTGTTGTGGCTTGTGTTAAGGTGTTAACCTAATGGTAATACTTTTGATTTGGTAGCTCTAAATTATAATTTGATTTCAGTGAGCAATGCTAAGTTATAAAGTTCTAATTTGATTATATGTATTAGGGGTTAAGCTTGTCAATTATGTTAGTGGTAAGCACATGGACTTAAATAAAAATATAGTTTCAGTTTCATAAACTTTCATGCTAGAAACTATAAAATATTGTTATATTCTACCTTAAGTTTTACCAAAGTATTGTGATGTAGGGGTACATATAGTCATTCTTTCAATTTTGGCAATCCCGTGTTTGCACTTAGCTGCTGACTCTACCCTTGATCTTCTAAAACATTGGCTCCTATAACAATCAATTTGAAATTGCTTTATTGTTCTCTTTACTTATTTTAACATCTAGCATATTTGCCATCTAATCTTTTATAATTATTAGTAGAAGTTGAAAAGGTGTTTTGGTGCTTCAAATTTTACTTAAAATTGGTTTAAAACTTAGAATAGGTTAAGTATATTTAAGATGTATAGTTCAATTTGTCACTAGAAATCTTTTAATCGTTGTTGATGAGTGCTAAAGTGTCGCGTTGATGGGCCTCCATTGATGCAACCTCGTCGACAGGGCCTTGTTTATGTGGTGTTGCCCTATTGATGGGGCTGCGTCAACGTAGCGTTTGCTATGTTGACAAGGTCGGTCGAAGCAGTCTTGTAGCAAAAACTATAAATACGAGCTCCCAACCGTGTTTATTGGAATCCAATTCATAGTAGTAGCCGAACTCTTGCAGTTTTTACATTTGAAAGTTAGAATATTTTCTTGAGTGCCTGTAGCAGGAGTGATCAAGTGTATGGATCTTTATTCGAGCACTATTGTACCTAAACCACACCAGTGTGTAAGACAATAAAGATGAGCTTCTTGATAAACCTTGCAACATTCTAGATAGTTTAAATGTTTTATTCCTGCATTTAATGTTTTTAGTTATTTGTTCAATGTTTCTCAGTAATTAAGCTAATTAAGTGATTAAGCAAGATAGATTAAATACATAAGCACAACAGCTTTGAGCGTAAACACGTATTTGCTTGGTAATCTTAGTAGCGTTATTGCTTGGTGCACCTAGTAGTGTAGTGCTTGGTAACCCAGCAGTGGATATGTGGGTTCAAGATGTGCATAGAAAGTGGGATCAGATGCTTATGTTAGGACTAGTTAGAGATCAACCAGTTAGTTAAAATCAAATTAGTTATTAAACTACTTTATCTCTCTCTTCAAGTACCAAAGAACCTAAAACATAAAATGATAAAAATCATATGCCTCAATTACACTTAACCATAGCTTTGAGCTTTACAAGTGTAATTGGGAAGACAACAAACGACCTTAGAGCAAGGTTCGCTGCCTAGAAGACTAGTGTACTGAAAACTATATAGCCCATAGAATTCGATTGGATCGCAAGTGAACACTTTGTGATTCGTATGGTTGGGTGTAAGGGTACCTTGACCGCTCATCAACTATTTACACATTTTCATTAATAAGTCATGTTTACAATGTTTAACACAACCCATTACTTTTTGATGAGCCGCGATATCGGGTATGCGATATCGGAGCCTTCCAAGTGATATTGGACATCCGATATCAAGGCTTGTCTTATCGCCTATAAATAAGAGGTGGGCGCACTTGGTTTGGCAATAGTTAGTTAATTAGTCTTAGTCCCTTACCCGAACTCTTGCCTTTTTCCCTTCTCAGAGTTAGAATTATTTTTGAGTGCCTACAGTAGGAGTCATAAAGCGAATGGATCCTTATTCGAGCATTGTGTACCTGAGCACACCTTGTGGCTAGAAATAAAGACGAACTTTGTGGTAAACCTTGCAGCATTCAAAATAACTTATTTAATGTTATTTACAGTTATTTAATGCTTTCCTTAGTTAATTAATGTTCTTTCTCTCTCACCTTGTTAACTCTCCCAAGTAAGCACACTCAGTACAACCACTTCAAGCATGCATGGAACACTTGGTAACCCAGTAACGATTATCGTTTGGTAATCCCAGTAGTGTTGCACTGGTTCAAGATGTGTACGACAAGTGGGAATGGATGCTGGTGTTAGGACTAGTTAGAGTATAGTAGATTAGTTAAGTTGAATTAGTTACTTAATTAGTTCACTTCTCCCTTTGTAGCACCAGGACATAAAACATCAGAAATATATAAATATCATATACCTCAAGTTTCCTTAACCATACAATTGCGCTATACAAGTAAGCTTGGGAAGACAACGATTGACTAACCTGCCCAGGTTCTGTAGAGGTGCATAAGTACCTAGTCCTTGGAATTCGACCAGATCATATGTGTATGCTTGCATTCATATGGTTGAGCGTAGGGATACCTTGCCGCCCATCATTGGCACCATTGCCGAGGACTTTGTTGTTTGTGCACTGGCTAGAACCTAGGAAATCTTCACATCGTTGGAACGAACCCTTAGGGTTGGCTATCTTACAATTAGTGAAATAAAAAGTATTGCACATTGAAGAGACAATTATGTCTCCTTCTTCTTACAAGAGTGTTTCACCACCTAGGTTCGATACAGGGAACAATCGGAGGCGTAGTACACATGATAATCCACCAGTCCCTCAATAGTTTCGTGTGGTATACATTCATCCTGATGAGTATATACCAAACTTTACCTTTATCCTCCACCAGGATGAACAACTGCATTGACATGATTTAGAAGGTAACATAGTGTTACCTCTTGATTGCTCAATCTTGGGCATGCTTCTTCATGCTCTCACACGAATTGGTATGCAACATTTACAGGTAGAGTACGTTGTGCATGATCATGACTCGAGAGAGTATCAACCCATGGAGGAACAACATCAAAGGGATCTACAACAAGAGAGACATCATGAATCCATGAAGGGGAAGTTGTCTTAGAATGTCCCATATATCATAGGTGAAAATGAGGGTGGTGAACCAGCCTTAGGAGGTCTCCCACACAATGATGTTCCTCCTGTTGACTTTGGTCAAGGGGTTGTGTATCAAAATCTTCACTTAACTACCCATAACCCAGATTCTGGTACCAATGGACATAAAGGGTCTGAAAAAGGAACACGAACACATGACAAAGATGGACATTCTGATCGTAACTGTGATCGAGGCTACGACCACTGAAGAGAAGGAAGCAGACACCATCATGGTGATGATCCTCCTTCTTCTTCACCTTCATCATCTCCTTCACCCTCTCCTTTGGGATCTAGATGTAGTCACAAGGAAAAAGACCTTGAGGATAATGGTAAGCGAAACAGGAATCATAGACAAAGTAGCCGAGAAAGGAGATGAGGGCATTCTAGAGAAGCTCATCATGAAAGGAGGGAGAGTAGGGAACAACATAGGCATCATAAACGCCATATATAGTACGATCACGATGAATCCCTACTCACTACTTGAAGTATGCTAGATATAAATGAGGCTATTAGAATCCCAACAAGGCACCAAAAGGATAGTAGGATCAAAAGATTGGACATGAACAATATCCCATGATTTGAAGGGGGATACAATGCTGATCCTCAAAGTTATTTGCAAGCATTTCACGATGCATGTGCCTTGCAAAACATAGAAAATGAGTGGCAAAAACTCAAGTTGTTTCCACGAACATTGATCAAGGAAGCGGAAAGCTGATACTGGTTCTTAGAACCAGAATCCATTTGTCGATTGAGTACCATGTTAGAACTATTCAATGATAAGTATCAAATGTACTCACGAGTGTCCAAATTGCAAAAGAAAATCCAAGGATGGAAATAAGGAGGACATGAACCCTTGGATGCTACCATGGGCTGATATTATGCACTATTACATCATTGCCTAGGCCATGGCTACTCGCAAAGGGAATAACTACATCATCTCATAGATGGGCTTAGGCATGAAACGCAAAGAACCCTTGGGACTTATGCCCAAGGAAGGCTATTTGAGCTTAGGGCCCATTAAGTACAAAGATTGTTGGAGCAAGTTGTTAAAAGGAATGTGAGTTAAGAAAAAGAGAGAGTGCGGAAGAATATAATAGAGATCCTTCCCTCCGAAAGAAGGGAGTTAGATTTTATGAGGATGAAGAAGAGTCACCACTTGAAGAGATGGTGAATAGGAAAACCTTGCCCATTCAAAAACTTGCATTGGAAGTATCGGCAAAGGTGGAACAAATGTGGGACTCCCTAGATAATAAATTTCAAATAGTTCTCAAAATAGTAGAGGAGTCTAGAGAGGAAGGTAGTGATCGAGAAAGGAGAAAAAAAAAGAGAAGCTAAATATGCACATAACAAAGGTAAGGGAAAATTTGCCATCATCAAAGAGGTTGTGGATTCGGATACAAAAAATGATGATGGGTGTGAGATATGCCAATATGACCATCCTAAGGGATGTTTCCCTGTAATCTCACATCTACAGGAGTCTGGGATGTATGCACTCAACCCACAATTAAATAGAAGGCAAACACCCCGAAGGTTACCTTATCCCCAAGGTAACCCAAGGCAGTTCCACCAACCCTTTATGTATTATCTAAGTGGAAATCCACCATAACCAAATGAGCAGTACCAAAGTGGCAGCACCCACAATCATGGGGAATTCCACCACCACGTCAACAGTACCCTTACCGTTAACCTGACCCATATGGATACTACGTGCAGCAGCCAATCTCTCCATGTGAATCTACTAGCCACGTTGCTCCCCAATCTCACTACCAAACCCACGAGTACTATAGAACTCCTTCTTCTAGAGAAGAGGTTTCACAAATGTACTATCCTTCTCATCTGATTACATCTCTTCCACCCTTAACTCCATTACCATCTGCTCCAGCCATGCAGGGTGAGCTCCCTGCCCAGTTGCAACAACGTAACGCTACAAGGGCTGTTAATCCTCACCCTATTATTGGTTCAGAAAACCACGTAAAGAAGAGACCTTTCTTTAGGATCAATAGTCCAACCAAGTCCTTGTAGTCACAAGTGGCTAACTCTCCAAAGGCCTCACCATCACCCGAAACTTTGGACCTCCCTTCAAACCAAAGGCCACATTCAACGCACACGGTCATGTTGACGCATGCCATTACTAATTGGATTAAGGCTAGCCATCTTCCTAGGAAGTTATTCGATCTTGGGAGTCCTCTTATATATTTACAAATCACTGGGAATGAACTTTGCAAGGCTCTTTTGGATTCAGGTTCTGGTGTCAACTTAATCTCTCAAGAAATGTACAAAGCTTGGAACTTGCCTCCACTAAAAAAGAGTAACATTTGTTTAGAGTTGGCCAAATAGCCAATTACTATCCCATTAAGACTTGTGGAGGACATTGTCACCATTGTTTGTGGATGGTCATATCCAGTTGACTTTCTAGTGATTCAAGTCAAAAACTATAAGGGGGACTTCCCAATCATAATGGGAAGAGCATGGCAAAGCATAATTGACGCACGCCTAGGAATACGTGATCTTTCCCTAGAGATATCAAAGAAAAATATGTTTGGAAAGATCAAGAAGAAGAAAGTTCCATGCATTGCATACAGTGAAAAAGGGTGTAATTGCGTGCAGAAGTCCTGGTTTGTACAATGTTTAACATTGCCTTCATGCAACTAGTGTGCATAGGTAACCAACATACAAAGATGCATGTATGTAGGAGCCACTAGATAGGAAGGCACCCAGTGGCTGATAATTGACCAAGAGAGCAATTCAACTATACACATGGAACCAATTAAGGGTTTTACTTACACTTACATTGATAGCATAGATACATTAGAGCAAGTCCATCACCAACTTCCATGTCTCGACATTGAAAGTATCAACTGGGGGAAGTTGGAAATCCCTGATAATGGTACACACTTTACAGGTGCGACTTTTCGAAAGTTGATGCAATGCTTAGGAGTGGAACACAAGCTAACTACACCATATCACCCTCAAGTGAATGGTCAAGCTAAAGTAACCAATAGGGAGATTACAAAAATATTGGTAAGAACCATTAGCGAGATTACGAAAATATTGGTAAGTATAGGCGAGACTGGAGCACCAAATTGAATGATGCTCTTTAGGCATACTGCTCCACATGGAAACTCTCTATAGGCTACTCTCCCAATGAGTTAGTGTATGGAAAACTCCCAACACTTCCTATTTAAGCAGAACTCTGTACACTATCTACGACGTGTGATCTCAACCTTGACCTTAATCTAGCACAAAAAGAATGGTTAATGAACCTTAACCTACTAGATGAGAATCGATTAGTCACCCTGTCATCTAATGAATTGCACAAGGCTTTTAATAAATGACATCATGACCTAAAAATTAGGAAAGTTAAATACCAACTAGGAGATAAGGTCCTTTATTGGAACCCCACACATGTGCCACAATGCACTAAATTTCAAACATTGTGGGAAGGACCTTATATTATTCATGCAAATTTTCCTTCAAGGGTCATGATGATTTACAATCTTGAGAGCCTGGATAAGAAATTGTTGGTCAACACCCAACAAACCAAACCTTTCAGTGAGCCTAGAACAGCTAGTACCAATACTACATCTATTGGTGGACAACCTTGCTTGTTATTTCAGATCTCCTCCTTCCAACTCAGTTGTGGAGGAGATGGTGATGAGTGGCGAGGTACCCCTACGCCCAACCATACGAATCACGAGTGTTCACACGTGACTCGGTCAAAATCCGCAGACTGTAAGCACTTAACATACACCAGACTTCTAACTAGTGAAAAACCTTGGGTTAGAACGGTCGTTGTCATCCTAATCTCACTTGTGAAGTTCTGTTTACGATTGGTTAAGTAAGACTAAGGCTAATGATTTTTATATCTTTTTAATTATCTTTTTGGTGACTAATTATCTTGGAAATTAAGGATAGAATATTAATTAATCTAAAATTATCTTAACCTAAATCTTAACTATTCCTAACATAAGTATCCGGTCCCATCTTCCCAGCACGTTCTGAGCATCTCCTAACACTTCTGGATTACCAGACGTTAATCGTCCCTGAGCTTACCAAGTGTTTGGGTTACGTTCGAGATGGTCGTACTTATGGCTTTAACGAACTACGAATGAACAATAACGATTGAAATTATAATAACGAAAACATAAGTAATTAACAAGTAACTAATAAAGCATAAACATATTAAACTAATAATTGCATAAAATAACTAAGTCCAAATGCTGCAAGGATTGCTTAAATAGTTCATCTTTATTGCCGTCACGCCAATGGGCTTAGATACATCAGTGCTCAAATAAAGAGCCGATCTCTTTTCTTACACTTGCTGTGGGCACTCGGAAAATATTCTATCTCCTGTGAGAACAAACTGCAAGAGCTTTGCTACAACTACTCAAAAAGATGCCTAAATGAGGCAGAAGGCCCTCTTATTTATAGGCTGGGAAAGGTGGCTACATAAATGGGGCCACGTCGACGCAGGGTGGCTACGTCGACAGGCCCACATCGACGTGACCATGTATACGTGGCCCTGTATACGCAGCCCAGTCGATGCATTGACTAAATGACACTTCATCAGATGGCCACCAATGCTAATCATTCTAAGCCCTAAGCTCTTTTTGTATTTTTGTTTTACACATCTTTTCAATTTTACTTATTTTTGTTTTACAGCATTGTTCACATTTTTACTATTTCTTTGTTTGATTTACTTTCATTTGTCATACAATAAGTGCTCATGATGGTGGATTGTACTTATAATAATGTTGATTGCTAATGTTTGGTTTTTACCTTTGATTTTCAATGTTGATACTAAGATACAGTTCTTTTGATAAAACAAGTAATGAGTCCATTACATCCATTCCTCCATTCAACTCTATGGTTTTCCTTGTCTTGGAAATGTATTGTCCCTTTTTCTAAATAAACTTATTAGTGAATTGGTGACTTGGTATTCTTCAAACCAAGGAAGGACTCAATGGTTGAAAAGGGTGTGACTTCAAGGGGATTCAACGCACTTGTGTTGGCTGTTCTCTTGGGTACTTGGATGTTTTTCATGGGTTTTCTGCCATTTCTCTATTGACCGACTATTAGGAAGTTGAATGAATTTAAATAAGTCTTTGCATGGTGTGGTTCTCACAAAAAAAAAAACTAATGGGAATTCAAAGCACACCCCTTAGACATAATAAAGCAACATGGGTCGCAAACACTGGTTATGGCACTAGAAAGACATGTTACCCATGCTTGAAGGTTTCCTCTAACTAAGGTCCTTTCTCGCTTCCTGCTTCCCTATCTTTCTCTCCTTGGAATGGTGGTGACTTGATGGATGCATTCTTGTTGCTTTACGATGATGGGTTGGTCAAATGTATTGATGCGAGGTCACTAGATGTGGATGATGAGTTTGGACTTAGGATGAATTTTATTTAGTCACCGTAGCCATCTAATACACAAGGGACTCTACACCACATTGCTCTTGGGATTCTATTCCATTTCCTCCTCTCCTTCCATATTTCTTCCCATATTCCACCTCATTGCTGGTTTTATGATTAGTCTATGTCTTGGTTGATGCATTTTTAATATTTGGTAAACTCTTGTGGGTAAGTTCTTAACCATTGTTCCATACGTCATTCCTAGAGCCTATGGACTCTTTGGTTTGCTGGTTTGTCAGGGCATAAAAGGGATAGGCCTGCTTTGGGGAGGACCCACTAGCATTCCTTTTTGGTGCAATTGTTAAGTTCTTTCCCTTAAACATTCCTCGTAATCAACCATTTCTCGTTTCATCCCCATCCATGACATCCATTTTATTGGCTTCACCATTGTTATTTCTCTTATCTTTCTTGTTTCTACAATTTTTCCACCCTATCGCTACTGGAGGTTTGCTCTTAGTCATGGGGGCCCTGTCATAAATTTTTCCATTCAATTACCACAAGTTTTTAATTGATACACCTTGGGTAGTTATCAGTTAAAAACCTCTAACCCACTATCTACCATACCCACAACCCAGCGAATGCGCTTATATCAAGGCAAGGTATCAACTGCATTATGGCTTATCTATCCTTGCTAATTCATGACTGTGTTGTGTGTGCAGATGGCGATTACACGAACAATGGACTGTGATAGGAGGAAGCACTTGGGTTGGACTAGAGTTGAAGCGTTTACGCAAGGAACAAGTTTGGTCATGTGGCTATGGATGAACAACAGAATGCACATTTCTAACATCGACAACAACGTGCTTCATTTTCTTTTCTCTCTCTCTTTCTTTTCAAGCTGTCGGATGAGGGTTTGGATGTCATCTATGTACAATGTTCACCTCAATGGGTGTGAACACCAATGTTGTAATATGTTTGTCGATCTGTTCACTAGGCACTTTGAGTCTGTTATTCCTTGTCACTGTCAATTCTCATTCACTCAATAATCCCATACCTTTCCAATATTTTGTAAGGAACTCAAGGATGAGTTTTCATGCAATCGTGGGGGTATGATGAGCCACGATATCGGGGCTGTGATATCACATTCGCAATATCAGGTATGCAATATTAGAGCCTTCCAAGCGATATCGGACATCTAATATCTTGGCCTGTCTTGTTGCCTATAAATAAGAGGTAGGTGCACTTGGTTTGGCAATAGTTAGTGATGAGTGGCGAGGTACCCCTACACTCAACCATACGAAATGAGCGTTGCACGAGTGATCCGGTCGAACTCCGCAGATGGACTAGTTGTGGCACCTAGATAGTTAGCCTTAGGTCGCAGTTCGCTATCTTTCCACCTAGACTAGTATTGCATATGTCATATATGGTTTAGTCTAGATGAGGTGTATGATGTGTTCCTAATTCTATCGCTACTCCTGAAGGCAATGGAAAATAATACTAACTAATCTAAGCTAGGAGGAAAAGGGTAAGAAAATCTAATCTAGCCTAAGTGCAATGAGAAATCGATTCCTTGATCAACTGTACACATCTTGGACTTCGTGCACAACTACCACTGGGACTACCAAGCATA
>MNCI01004147.1:168477-280089 GCA_015680685.1 Gnetum montanum | reverse complement strand
TCTCAACTGGTTAAAAATTGAGGGAGAACCCTGTAAAGAGTTCTTCAAATTTTTAAAGGGTAGAGGTACTTTCCCTACTATAGAACGTTTGGAAGTGAATGGCCAACTTACCTCGAATCCTCATGTTATAAATGGTTTTCTTGAATAACATTTTCAATGCCTCTTTGTCTCCAATGGGTTTGATCAAGATGAGTTTGCTACTAACTCAGATCACCTACCTAGTATTGTCCATAGTAGTCACAATCATCTTCTCGCTCAAGATATCTCTCTTTCTGAAATCAAGGCTGTTGTGTTTAGCCTGGCTAATGATAAAGCCCCTAGTTTTGATGGCATCCCCATTGAGTTTTTTAAGAATCATTGGGATATTGTGGGTTCAGACCTCTCTTATGTTTTTGCAGAAGCCATAAATCAACAGTCTCTCGGTCCTGAGTTAAATAGAGGTGTCATCCGTCTTATTCCTAAAACAGGTGATCCTTCATTGATTGGTAACTGGCATCCTATCATTCTCCTTAACTCTGTTTACAAGATTTTGGCTAAATGTCTTGCTAATAGACTGAAGCTAATTATCCCTCAGATCATTACCCCAATGCAAACAGGCTTTGTTAAGGGTAGGTATATTCTTGATAATGTTGTTGCAGCTTGGGAAGGTATGCAATGGGCCGAGGACTCCAATCAAAACATTGCTTTTCTTAAGCTTGATTATGCTAAAGCGTATGACAAAATTGAGTGGAAATTTGTTATTGCTTGCCTTCATAAATATGGTTTTCACATTAATTTTATTAAAATGGTGGAGACTCTTTTTGCCGACGCCAATGCCCTTGTGGCTACTAACGCTGGCTTAACTAATTGCTTCAAGCTTGAGCGCTCTGTTAGGCAAGGTTGTCCTCTTGCTCCTTACCTCTTCATTCTTGCTGCGGACTTTTTGTGTCATGCTATTCATAAGGATAAGGAACAAAATTTGCTTCAAGGTATTTTCATTGATCATAATGTTCCTTCCTTATTGAATATGCATTTTGCTGATGACTCATTCTTTATGATAAAAAATGATGCTCTTATTGCTGATCGTCTTTTTTATCGCATTGATCAATATTGTAGACTCTCTGGCTCTCAGATTAATTGGTTCAAATCTTCTATCTTTTGCAACAAAGAGGTTCAAGCCTGGGCGTTGTCTAAGTCTTGGCAATTTTTAGGAAAGGATCAAGTTTTTAAGCTTCTTGGCATTCCCTTTTCTTTTGGCGGATCATCCAAAACATTATGGGATGTCACTGTGAAGAAACTTGAACAAAAGCTTATTAAGTGGAAGGAAAAGAAGCTATCTATGGCTGGTAAATTTATTGTCTGCAAGCATATTCTCCAAGCTACCCATGTGTATTACTCTTCTTGTTGGGCTCCTAGCATCTCTGCTTATCGTCGCATTGATCAACTAGTCAAACACTTTCTTTGGAACAGCAACCATACTAAGAAAGGATTTTGTCGGGTTGCTTGGAACGTCTGTACTTCTCATAAAGAGGACGGCGGTTTGGGCCTCATTAATTGCTACCAACAGGGCATTGTGTTATGTGCCAAATGGATGGCCAAATGCTTATCTGGCTCTGAACCTTGGAAGCTTCTTTTCCTTAAACGCATACAGCTTGGGAAGCCCAAAGGTAGTAATTATTGGAATAATACTCATTTCCTTAACTGGATTCTTTTTCCCACTGGTATTACCATTTCTGGTTCTGTTGTCATCAAACACATTTGGAAGGCATGGTGTTATATCAGTCAGTTTTGGAACTTTAACACTATCACTATTTCTTCCTCTACACTTGATAAGCTTTCTCCTTGGTGGATTCCCATCCACAATGAACCTTGGGCCATTAAGCGTCCTCGTCTTTGTAGCACTTGGGATAAGCTTGGCATCTCCTCCCTCTCCTCTCTTCGCATTCATAATCGTTGGATTACTTGGACTGAATGTCACCTTATTTACGGTATTAATGCTGCTCAAAAGTCTACCTTTTGTACGATTTTGGATAGCTTGAACAAAAGTGTTGTTATTCAAGACTCCCTTGGTGGTTTTTTAGATCTTTCTTGGATTTCTGGTCATCAAGTTTTTCCCTATCATTCTAAGATTGTTTACTCTCTTATTAATTCCACTACTAATATTTGGCCTAGATTCAACCATCTTTGGCAAGTTAATCTTAATGTGCAGGTTTGGAAGCAACGTATTCAGACTATTTGGACTACTCCTACTTCTTCAAAGATTCAACATTTTCTATGGTATCTGATTCACCAAGGTCTTCCTGTGGGTGTTCGGCGCTCTCATCTGGGGGTTCCTGACCCGCGATGTCCTATTTGTCACAGGGAAGATGCATTTACTCACTGTTTTTTTTCTTGTCCCCTTGCTCATAGCTCTTGGATTTGGTGTGGTAGGTTTTTACATGGTTTTCGACCAAGCTTGGATGAGGTTCTTTTTGGTGACACTCTGCATCTTCAAGGCTCTTTGATTTATATCTGGTGTCGCCTTCGTCCCCTTATTCTCCATGCTATTTGGAAATTTCGTTGTAATGTGGTTTTTCAATGTGATTCTCCTACTAATATTCTCTCCTTGTCTATTCAAGGAGACATCGTTCAATAGCTAATGCTGCAATTGAGCTCTTGAACTTTTTCTCTCCTATTTTTCCTAATTTCTTGTAGTTTCTCCTCTTTTGAGGTGAGCTTTTCCCCTTTGGCTGTTAGTGTCTCCTTCTTTGAGACCTCTTCATCTTTTTTGACCCTCTCTTTTATCCACTTTGTACTATTTTCTTTTTTCTCTATTAATTAAATTTATTTTTTGGGGTCTGACACCCCCCCATAATCCAATTACAACTTGGTTGTGTTGGGGTTTTGTATTGATTGCGGGAAGTGATTTGGTTGCACTTGAGGGCTTGTTGAAAATTCATCATTCCAAGTAGTCATGATCATGTCACGGCTAGGTCACAGTGGGTAGTGCGGATTGGAAGGTCTTGGTTGACCAATTCTTGGATCATAATGGATGTTAGTCTCTGTTTTAGAAAAAAGGATGTAAGTTGTAGACAAAGGCAGTGAGTACACACAAGGGTTGTAATGATGTGTTAAGGGGAAGCACAAGTCTAGCATGAGTCATGCTAAGGTTGTGTCCCATAGGAAATTACGTGATGTGAGAATGATGCTCAGGTCGCTACAAGCTAAGAATGGAAGTCAATTTACGATTAGATAGCAAAATGGGAGGAGAGTATGTGTTAAGCCTTAATGATGGGAACTGTTGCACTAACCACCACTCAAAACCATGGTCATGAGTATGGGGATGTAGGGCCCATTTTATGTTCCTCATTCTCTCTCCCTCTTCGAAAACCCACTTTGCGGCATTTTGTAGCGGATTTATTACCTTTCTACCAAAATTTCCTATTAGCGTTCCACATTCAACATCACTAGACCTTCCTCATCACCCTCAAGTGCCCTTCTTCATGGATGGGCCAATATTAGATGACCCACCTTAAATTTTCAGCTCATCGCTAAGTTGACATGCAGAATTCAGAACCAGCATTAATATCATTAAATAATGGAAAGTGCTCCACCACTCATCACCTAAACCATGGTCATGAGTATGGGAGATGCATGGCCCATTTTATGTTCCTCATTCAGTCTCTTCATCTTCCACGTGGGACATTTCCAACACCTACTTTGTTGCATTTTATAGTAAATTTTCGACCTTTTTGTGAAATTTTTCTATTGTCTTACCACATTCAACACAACCGAACCTCCCACCCTAGCCTTAGCAATCCTCATCCATGGCAGTCTCACATGGACCCACATCACTTAAGCTAGGCTACAGGGATCATGTGTAATAGAATGAAGGTATTGTGTTGCAAACTTGATGCAAACTTGATAAGCTTTTGCTGTAATTATATGGGATAGATTTATGCATTGGATGGACTTGTGCATCATGTCATGGTACTATGTCATGTGTGCACTACGCTTGTGATGCTTGGAATATAGGTTGATGCATATAGCATTGGTTGTTTATGATCATCTACTGATTATGATATATTATGCTTATGTGCAGATGTTTATGTATAAATGTAAATATGAAGCTAACATGAGCGTGTGGATAGGTTGGTGATGAGGCACATTGGAGTTGGGTTGACCCTCATTGCGATGTATCAATGAGGCTTCTATCTTTCCTTATACTAAAAGTGAGAGAGTATAGTAGGGCTTATGAATAGTATGAGATCTTGGGGCATATGTACATGCATAAATCTATCCTTCAAAAGGTTAGTGGCTTAGGGTTGCAGATAAGGTGGTAGACACTAGCACTAGTAGTGAAATATGTAATGAAAACAAATAAAAGACTTGCAAACACTATTGTGTTATGAGTACTCAAATTAACAATATCATGCTTACATTGAATGTGGTCATGTTGGCTACCAAATGGGCCATGTGATTGTGCTTATGCTTGTGGATCATGATCCCTTGAAGCACTAGTTACTGAGGAATGTGTTATGAGCTTGTTATGCTATGCATTATGGATTAGTAACCCTTTGGAGCATTGGTTATTAGGATTCAATAAATATGTGCAAGTTGGTATTGATTTTGATATGGAATGTGTATGATAGAGCCTTGATCTATGTGATTGTGTTGATGCATTGTGATCAATGATTTCATGAGGCATCGATTGCTGGGAAATGTGCTTGTGTGATTGTGTTGCTAGGAAATGTGCTTGTGTGATTGTGAGCATTGATTATCTATGAGGAAGTCTTGATGATATTGTATATAACATTGATTTTCATGATTGTTAGTATCTTATTGTAATAGGCTATATGTTTGAGAACTAGATAGTCTTAGGAAAACGAAATGACAAATACTTGGTGATGAGTGGCGGGTACCCCCTACACCCAACGATACGAATCACAAGCACTCATGCACAATCTGGTCAAGTTTCGTGGATGGGACTAGCTGTGCATCTAGATCGTTAAGCATTGATCACTGTCTTCCCACTTGAACTAGTGCTAACTTTGTCATGTATGATTTAGTCCAAGGTGAGGCATATGATGGTTGATGTTGTTTTGGCCTTATGCTACTCCTAATGATAATAAAGAAATTAATTACTTAATCTAATTAACAAGAAGAAGATAAATGCTAAACTAGCCTATGGGTGATGAGTGTTCATTCCCAACTTACTGTACATGTTTTGAATTCATGTATCTATTACTGGGATTACCAAGCGTTACACTGCTAGGCAAACCAAGCAATAATGCTGACGAGATTACCAAGAGAATATGTGTTTACACTCAAAATTAGTCCAGTTCATTTTGCCCATTCATTAACTTGCATGTAATGTAGATATTAACTAAGTACATGAAAAGTAAATTGCATGGAAAGTAAATCTAATTTAAGTCAAAGTGCTACAATGAATAAGAACCAATCTCAATCTTATTGCCATTCATGGAATGTGTCTAGGTACATTGCCACTCAAATAAGACATTGTAAAATTGACTCAGATCCACATTACAAGTACTCATTGATTGTTCTCTAAGACTATGTGATGAGACGCGATATTGCATGCACCACGATATCGCGGTCCACCGCCAAATCTATAAATAAGAGGCAGCACTCCCCTCATTTCTCATCCTAGGCTTAAAGTAGGGAAACTCTGGTAGTTTGATCACTCTAGAGATAGAATATTTTCTGTGTGCCCGCAGTAGGAGTCCCCAAGTGAACAGATCTTTATTCAAGCAGCTTTGTACCTGAACGCAAGTTGTGTACGGCAATAAAGACGAGCTTTGTGGATAAACCTTGTAGTGCATGGAATAGGATTTATTACTTGTTATTTATTACATGTTATTTATTACTTGCATTAGTGTAGCATGAGTACAACTTGATTACGAGCATTGACGAATGTGTACGGCTAATCAAGAAATTGGCTGCTCATCGCGATTAGTCTCTCTCATCCTCAACTCCTAGAATGCGGGATGAGTACGACTTAATTACGAGCATCTATGGATTTGTACGGCTAGTCAAGGAATTGGTTACTCATCACGTTTAGGCTAGTTAAGTGCCTCAATACGACCACTTCGAGCATGTGCGTTACGTGTGGTAATCCCAGTAACGATTAGCATTTGGTAGCCATAGTTGCATAGTTCAGGGTGTGTACGGTAAGTGGGAATGGATGCTGACGCTAGTTAATTTAGACTTAGTCCTTAGTTAGAGTTAGTTAGCTTTCTCAACCCTTCGCTCTTAGCATAGAAGACATAAAACCATAAAAGACCATAAAAATCATATACCTCGGACTTACTTAACCATACACCGTGACAACAACAAGTAAGTCTGGGAAGACAACGAATGATTAACCCCAAGTGTTCCATGGGGCATTCAGGCATTTAGTTTATGGAGTTCGACCGGATCACGTGTGCTACGCTTGTTTCATATGGTTGAGTGTAGGGGTACCTCGCCACTCATCACTATGGAATAAAACTACAAGAATTCAGCTACTTTATTGACAAAAAAATGCCAATACATGACGGGAGCACACATATTTATAGGTGAAAATAGACATTGCATTGATGGGTACATGTCAATGTGTCATTGCATGCATTGATGGGATCGTGTCAATGGGTACGAGTCGACACGGCCGCATCAAAGAAATTGTGTCAAAGTGGCTGCATTAATGTGATCCCATCGATGTAGCCAATTGATGCTTCATCATACCCCCACGACTGAGTAAAAACTCATCCTCGAGTTAATAGGATAGGACTGAGCTTTCTTTTTAAAAAATTGGGAATGATGAGATTGTTGATTAATGCTAACTACTGACTAACTTTAAGTGCCACATTATAAAATTTTATTCGAGTGGATGTATACAAAATGATAGAGTGACAAAAAGATTGGATAGACATTGAATATTACAAAATTTGTAGAGGTCTTCAAAAATCTGCTGAAGATGATTCTTCTTATTGTCACTGGCACTGGTAGACTTCCAACCTTGATTGTTATGTTGATGCTTCTCTAATTATGCAGAATGTTCTTGAAAGATGGACTAAAATTTCTTCTCATTGTCTCATGGGTCTAGAAATCATTTGATGTTTGAGTTGTTATCCTATATGTGCTACTATTTGTCCATGGGTATATCCTCTGTTGTCCTTCTCTTGGCCTCTTTTCCTTGTCTTGCAAAAGACCTTCAATCTTAAACTTTTCTTTTAGTCATCACCTACAATCACCAAAGGATCAACATTAGTTTTAGTAAAATTTCCTTAATAATTAATTTTTTTTGAATCCCTTATTTTGCATTTAAGCATAAGGTGATGGCCACGTACTATTCCCAAGGCTAGGAGGTAACTAAAATCATTAAGCTATTCGCATTATTCTGATCAATTACTATTAGTTACCACAATGTTCAAAAATAGGATGTTTAGAAAAAATTTAAAATTTTCAAAGTGGACATCCCTAGTCCCCATGACTAATAAGCATAACTCTGGAAGCACACAAGTTTTTGAATAATTAAAACCATAGTTCTTAATTTAGAAGATGACCCAGAAACTTTTTTGAATTTGAAGGATATGGAAATAGAAAAGTAGGAAAAATTAATGAAAATTGACAAGAATTAGCCCCAATATGATGCATAAATTCAAAGAAAATGTCAATGATGTTGGGGAAGGTATGAAGATTAGTTCAAAGCCATGATCAACAAAAGTTATGTAAGTGGATCCTTCCCAAAACAAGCTCTTGCCATAATGCCCTTGCATAACTACTTATCTAGATGTTCGTGGACACCTTAAAAGTTAACTGTAGACCGTACCTTTCTTCCAAACAACACATGTAGTAGTGAGGTAAATAATGGGATGAGAAAGAATTGTAGAGATTGGGATGTAAGGTACTTGATCGTGTCCACAATGGGTTCTTGTGTCAAGTGTGATTAAAATGATTGTCATACCTATTTGTCCAAGTTTGTACCAAGTCCATACCATTAACAGTGACCTTGCATTAACGTGTTCCTTCTTGCCTACCACCATGAGTCCACAACCACCTCAAAGAACAATCATCATTTCAAAAAGAGAAGAAAAGAGAAGAAGGAAGGAAGGGCCTTAGTTAGAGGAGTTCCTTCAAGCATGGGTAACATGTCTTTCCAACCCCATAACTAGTGCTTGTAGCCCATTATTATGTTTCAGGGGTGTGCTTTGAATTCCCATTATTATTATTTTTCTTCTTCTTTTTTATTTTTTTAAATGATTTTTTTTTGGATTTTAAAATTTTCTTTTTGAGATGGGAACCACACCAAGCAAAGACATAACTTCCTTTTTATTGGTTGATGGAGGCGTGATGATACATTCCATGAGAAGTCATAAACTACATGAGGGAATTCCAGAAGAGAACTCAACAAATCCCCTTGAGGTCACACCCTTTACCATTCCCACTTGGTTGTTCCCACTTTCTTCAAGATACAATGATCATTCATTAATTTTAGTTTCATGAAAGCAAAACCAAATTGTTTCCATGATAAAGACCTTTTATTTAGAGAACTAGAGGGATGGATGAAGTGGTCTCATTACTTAACACAATTACTTACCCAATCATCTTGATAGCATAGCACAAAAACCCAACACATACTATTAACTTCTGCATCATGACTTGGCAATATTATTAAGGAAAACATAATAGACATTCATAAAACATAAAGGAAATGACTCAAGAAAAGAGAAAAGTATAAAGAAAAGAAAAATATTAAGAAATGGAAAACATATTAAGAATCAGAAAGTTTTGAAAGAAATAGGAAAATGATAAAAAACTGTAAAACAAAAAAGTAAAAAACACTTATTAGTTCTTGAACTAGGATGGAGCATCTCCCCCATGAATAAACTTATGATCGCACATTCAGGAGATGGACTACACAACCCCTTGGTTATACACCATTGGTTTCCCACCAATCATCATTACTGATTCAATTAATTGTGTGGTAATATATCTAACATTGGTGATAGTCTCGTTTGGATCATTCAGAGACATTTCTTAAACTAGACTTGAAGGTATTTCTATTTTAGGGGATCCAAATATGTTTTCTTCTTCTTCTTGATTTTCTATTTTAATTTCCAAGTCTCCATGTTTAATATCCTCTTTTGGTGTATAATCAATGTATAAGATATCTATGTCTAAGCCCTCTATTTGGTCTGATTTCTTAAGTCTAGAACTTATAAGTGGATTAGTTGCTTCCATGCATCTTTGAAACAGTTTTATATTCTCATTTTCAAGCCATTGGGTGTCTTCTGGTTTAGTGGCTACTACGTAGACTAACTCACACGCTTGGTCCTTAACTTTATGGTGGTTCAGTATGGGGGTTGTGTTAATATTTTGAACTTCCAACCCACAATTGCATCCTTTATCATTATTTGTGATGCATGAAAGTTTCTATCTCTCCACAGTGATAGGTTCATCATTACCCTCCTATGTTGGAGTGATGATGGTTGTTGGCTTTTGTGTATGATCAGGAGACATTATTTTTGTGAGGAAGGGTGTTGCACTAGATTGGCCTTATGTAGGTTTGAATGTGCCAATAGGTCTACGAGTTTTGTGCTTGTGTGAGGAAACTACCCTAAAGAAAGAATGTTTTTGATGTTGTGGTTGAGATCTACTAGCATTATTATTTTCATGTATGTTCACAGCACAAGTTGCATTCTTTCATTGATGTTGTGGTACCAAACCTTCCTATGTTGTTGGTGGGGACATGTGATGGAGGGAAGTATGAGAATATTGAGAATGTGATAGAGGATGAGAGGTGTGAGGTGGTGATCCCATAGAAAATGTTGTGGGTTGATGATATTTAGGAGAGTGGTAGTAGTGATTTGAGGTAGAAGAAGTAGAACTAATTGGGGAAACAAGTTGTTGAACATAATATATGCACAAGTTTGGCTTGTAGTAAAGATAGTGTTGGTTTGATGATGGCCTCCCCATGACTATGGGTTTTGCCATTGTAGTTGATGATAGTTTTGAGGCTGATAAGAAGTCCCACTAGGATAGTATGATTAGTTGTAGGACTTTCTATACTTACCTTGTGAGAAAGATAATTTCCTAGGCATTTGCTTTTGTATGAACTTGGGATTTAAAGTGAAGGTCCCATACTCATGTAGATGTATCATAACTAGGTAATAGCCCTTTGGATGGTCATATAAGCAGAGTCTATAGCCTCTTCTTCTACAACCATTTTTCCTTTTTGCTGATACATATTCCTACCTATTTCTTGATTCTTTTTCCTCCTTTTGTTTTGATCACTTGATTTGTTTTGCATTACTCTCTCCTCTACAATTTTTACGTAAGTTGTAGCTTTTTCATTCATCAACTCCCACATCTTATCTAGCCTTACTTCAAGCTCATTGATAGGCTTTTGTATAGGCAAGGTTTGTTGTGAAATCACCTCATTGAGAGTTGCCTCTTTTTTCTCATCATAGATATGGACCCTCTTCTTTTGAAGAGTTGGGTCCTAGTTATAATCATCTACATTTTCTCATTTACATAGCTCTCCTTCTTCTTTTGCCACCCAGTTGATTAACCTTTGTATCTGATGGGCTTTTAGTTCGTATAACCAACCTTGTGCATAAATCCCAAGGGTCTCCCTCTTTTGAGAGAAATCATGGCCGGGACATCTATGTAGTAGAGAATAGTATCTATCCAAGGCCACATCCAAGGATTCATGTTTTTCTTGCTTTCATCCTTAGATTTGTTTTTTAGGTTGAACACTCTCATATAGGTTTGGTATTTTTCATTGAAGAGCTCTAGCATTGTGGACCACTGGTGGATGGAATCTAGTTCCAATGATCTATACCAACTTTCAAATTTGTTTATTAGTATCTTAGGGAAGAGCTTAAGCTTTTGCCACTTACGTTAAATATTTTGCAAGGTGCAAGCATCATGGAAGGCTTGTAAGTGATGTTGTGTATCAGAATTATAGGCTCCCCTAAATTTAGGAATGTTTTTCATATCAAGCCTTTTGATGTGACTTCTCCTTTGATGCCTTTGGGATATTTGAACTACCTCCCTAATTTGTGTTAGGTCCTTAGTAGCCAACAAGGGTTCATCTTCATCAAACATGTCATGTTGAGAATCTGTATTTCTATTTTTCTGATATTGATGAGCTTGCTTATGCTCATTTTGATGTCTTTGATCTTGCTCTTGGGCTCTATTTCTATCATCATCTTGACCCCTTAGTGGAGCTCTATCTCTATACCTATGTTCATCTTCATCAAAACTAGACATTGAAGAGGAAGAGGAAGATGAATAAGTGGGAGAATCGTCATGGCTCCTATATCTCCCCCATGGTCCCTTGATCTATCTTTTCTACATTTAGAGAAGGTCCTAGGCCTTAAGGCCTTCTTATTCTAGAACTTTCGCTATTTCCTCTAGGGTTGTCTATACTAGTTGAATGTAGTCCTTGCATGTAGTAAGGGTAGAAATGAGCATATGAAACCCCTACTTGAGGTTTTTCACTCAAATTCTCTTAAGTATAGAACCTACCATTTTTTCTATGAGTGTTTTTATCATATGATGCATTATTGGTCCTATGTGAAGAAGACATGGTTTTAATGTGTGTGACATAAATTATTAATATTTTCTAAAATATAAATTATTGATACTTTTACAGTAATTGTGTATAATATAACTAATCTAGATAACTAGCACCATCCTCAATAATGGTGCCAATGATGAGCAACGAGTACCCCGTACACCTAACCATATGAATCACAAACGTTCACACACAATCCAGTTGAATTCTATGGATGGGATTAGCTATGCATCTAGATCATTAAGTATTGATCACAATTCACTGTCTTCCCACTTAGACTAGTGGTAGCTTTGTCACGTATGGTTTAGTCCAAGGTGAGGCATATGATGGTTAATGTTGTTTTGGCCTTATGCTGCTCCTAACAATAATAAAGAAATTACTTATTTAATCTAATTAACAATAGGAAGATAAATGCTAAACTAGCCTATGGGCGATAAGTATCCGTTCCTAGCTTGTAGTACATGTCTTGAACTGATGTATCCACTACTAGGATTACCAAGCATTACACTACTGGGCAAACCAAGCAATAACGCTGCTGGGATTACCAAGCGAATATGTGTTTATGTTTGAAACTGGTTGTGCTCATTCCACCAATTCATTAACTTGTATGAAATGTAGCTATTAACTAGGTACATGAAAAGTAAATTATATGGAAAGTAACTATAATCTATGTCAAAGTGTTGCAATGAATAAGAATCAATCTTGATCTTATTACTATTCATGGAATGTGTCTAGGTACATTGCCACTTGAATAAGGCACCGTGCAACTGACTCAGATCCACATTGCAAGCACTCACTGACTATTCTCTAAAGCTATAGAATAAAACTATAAGAGTTCAACTACTCTATTGACAAAAGAATGCCAATACATGGCAGGAGCACATGTATTTATAGGAGAAAATACACACTACGTCAACAGGTACGTGTCAACATATCATTGCATGCATTGACAGGATCACGTCAATAGGTATGTGTTGACTCAACTGCGTCAAGGTAGCTACATTGAAGTGGCCACATTGATATGAGCTAGTTGATGCTTCATCACTTGGTGTTTGATCTTGATATTATGCATGATGGCTTAATGTGACTATGACTTTGTGATTTAATATGATATGCTTAGATGACATGAGATGTATTGACCTTGTTGTAGGCTGCTTATAGTACCTTGCACCTCTCCTCTAGTACAACATCATACTTCATATCCATAAGGAACATGTAGAAGCTCCCACTTAGTCTTGTACTAAACTCCTTTTGTGTGCAGGCACTAGAGCTAGAAGCTCAAGAGGTTAATAAATATGAGGGAGGTAATGAAGGCCTTGGTTCCATGTTCCTATGTTTCCTATTGGATATCTTCATGAGAGAGGCAAATATATTTCCTAATGGTATGGGTTTGGATAGCCCATGAACTATGGATTATTTATATAGGATATATATGATGTACATATATACATGATATGTGCTAGATATATTGGTTGATGTGTTATGATATTTGGGACTTGATGTATGTATAGTTTGGATAGTTGGTATAGTACTTTCATGTGTGGATATATATGTGCTATGGTTGGTGTGTGTGCTTACACCATGCCTTGTTATTTTATGCATATTATATTTATTAAGTGTTTTATGGATTTTTGTTGGGTTTATTCTATCTGCTTATGCTTGTCATGCATTGCCTTTAACATTATGCTAGATTGCAGCGTTCCTCCTATGCTAGGCTTGGGTTGGTTATGTGGGTTGTTACAGTTTTTAAGCCTCTTTTGAATTTATTGTTCCATCACTATTATTAATATTCCATTTTTGTAACCACAATCATCCTTCATAGAACCATCTCTGTTATTGAGATTTTCGGATGATCTCTCCTAAGAACTTATTACTAGTTTTATTTTTCAAGTAGAATGTTAAGAACTAATACATTGCTTCAGCTTCTGATGGTAGCAAATTAGCTTCTAACAATAATATTATATATGGAACTTAACTTTTCACCTTGAATTCATCCAATAAGAACTATTTTTGAAGTTTTTCAATTCTTTTTCATGATTTTGGTCAAGACATGGGCCCCATCCCACACATCCATAAAGCACTATAGTTTGTATAATTGTTTAAAAAAGATATTTTCGAATTGTCCAAGTCCAAATATTACGATTGCTACATTTGTGCTTCGTTATATAGAAATCCTTTCATCCATTTGCAACTCACTATGATATGCAATACTTCTACTTATAATTTTAATAGCATTCTACTTCCAAATATTTACAAGTATCCATAATCTCAAGTCTTTTATTATTTAGCTATAAAGTATAACCTCTCTTACTAGTTCTACAAATTAGCACTTTTGTATTTTCAACATTCACCTTCATTTTTGTAAATTCACAAAACTTTTGTAGTTGATGCAACATTGCTTTTAATCTTTTCTAAATTTGCTATTACTACTACATCATGTGCAAATATTACAAGTTGTATCCATGATTGATCCATGTTAATAGAATGATTTGTAGGTACCTCTTTAATCCAATCTTCTTGTTCATCAGTAAAAATGCCAAACAAAGTTGATGAAAGAGGACAACATTGCTTTACTTCTATATTATTGTAAAATTGATAAGATTATGTAGTTTGTTTATTTTTTAATTCAAAAATTATTTCTATACATAAATTTTAAATGGCATTGAGTAAACTAGAATCAACTTTAATTTTGATAAGTCTACTCCATAATTGCTCTCTTACAAAAAAGTCAAAAGCTTTAGTAAAATCCACAAAGCAAGTTAATGTTTTACTATGTTTTCCCTTTGCTTGTTCAATGCAATATCTAAGAGTAACCAGATGATCTAGTGTAGAACATTTTTTCTAAATCTTTCTTGTGAAACAACATGTAAATTATTTTCTTTTGTCTAAGATCCCAACTTTTTTACTAAAATGGTACCTAACAATTTTGCAAATAAGTTACTAATTATGATTAATATATAATTATTTAAATATGATTTCTCTCCTTTTTAAAGAGCATAATAACTTTACTAATTATCTAATGTCTAGTCAAACTATTTTGAAATCATTCATTAAGCATTTTCCAAGTCTCTTGCCAAACTTAACTCTCCACTAAATTTTAATAGTTTAACATACAATTCTTCTACATTTATAGCTTTTCTAGAAGCTAATTTTTCATCCATATACTATTTCATCAAATGTAATCTATAAAATATTTGGGAACATATAACTAATTATGGTATTTGCCTCATGATGAAACAAATTTTTGTAGAATCCTGTTATCTGTGCAAACAAAATATCATTGCTTGGAGAAACTTTATTTCTAACAACTTCCAAAAATTTTATGGATTTTTCTCTATCATTTGCATAATATTGCTTTGGTGCTCTTTTAGAAATTTTATTTTTTCTCTCTAAGTAATTTCATGTAGTTCTTATTTAATTTTTTTTATTATAATAATTTTTGATAGCTAACCTTGCTTGCAAACATTCTTCATCAAACCATTTCATCTTACCCATAAACTTTTGTTGCATACTAATATTTTTTTGTAGCCTCTAGCAATATTTCTTCTAATTGATCTTGAAACGTTTTTATTTTCAACAAGTTTTGTATTTCTTTCTTGAAAGATTCTATATTTGCTATTGCAATACATCTTCTTATTTCATGGCATTGCCTATAGTTAAAATGCATTCCTTTAATAGAAATTTGTAGAAAATAGTGTTATGATTCTAATAATTTACCACCTAATTGAAAGTCAATGATTCCTAGTGCATTTTGAAGTGTGGTTAGTAGTAAATCGAGTCATGAACATCTCCTTTCTTTTTGAAAAGTAAATCTTAAACTTGATGGAAACTTTTCAATCCCATTTAAAATAATAAGATCAAGGCTTGTCTTCATTCTAACATGTGCTTTCTTGTTTGATATGTTTTAATATCCTCTGATGTTCTTTCCCATCTAATTCTAAGTTGATCACACTCTTGCACATTTAGCAATTCTTGATTATTTTCCCCTCTAGAATATCAATCTACTTAGAACCAATCATTGCATTAAAGTCACCACATATATAAAATTTACCTTTTAATTTAAATTCTACTATATCTTGTCATAAATATTGAAAAGGTTATTTTTTGGACCACATCTTATGGATATATGATGGGTTGTGGTTGGTTGCATCAACTGGGCCCCATCAACTAGGCTGCGTCAATGCATCGTTTCATATGTCAACTAAGCCTCGTTGATGCATCGACTAGGCCCCATTGACATAGGGTTTGTTCTTGCCTATAAATACATGCTTACCAGTTGCATTTATGACATCAATCAATCATAGTGTAGCGAAGCTCTTGCAGTTTTTCCATTTGAGAGTTAGAATATTTTCCTGAGTGGCCGCAACAGGAGTCATTAAGTGTATGAATCTTTATTCGAGCACTATTGCACCTAAGAATGATAGTGTGTGTAGCAATAAAGACAAAATTTTTAATAAACCTTGTAGCATTCTGGATAGTTTAAATGTTTCATTTATGCATTCAATATTTTAAATGATTTATTTAATGTTTTCTAGTAATTAAGCTAATTAGGTAATTAAGTGAGATAAGCTAGATAGATTAATTACATAAGTACGACCGCTTCGAGCATAGCACACATCCACTTGGTAATCCCATGAATGATATTGCTTGATGCACCTAGTAGCATAGCACTTAGTAACCCAGTAGTGGATACATGGCCTCAAGACATGTATGGAAAGTGGGATTAGATGCTTATGTTAGGGCTAGTTAAAGATCAGTTAGTTAGTTAGATCAAATTAGCCATTAAACTACTTTATCTCTTTCTTCAAGCATCAAAGAACCTAAAACATAAAATGATAAGAATCATATGCCTCAATTACACTTAACCATATCTTTGAGCTTCATAAGTATAATTGGGAAGATAACGAATAACCTTAGGGTAAGGTTCACCTCCTAGAAGACTAGTGCACTGGAAACTATGAAGTTCATAGAATTCAACTAGATTGCACATGAACGCTTTGTGATTCATATGGTTGGGCATAGGGGTACCTTGCTACTCATCATTGGTGCTGTTGCTAGGGACTTTGTTTGTTGAAACATGCACTATCTAGGATTAGTGGGCATTATTAATATCGTTGGATGAACCCAAGGTCAACATCACTCCCACATGACCTATAATTAGAAAAGCATACTAATTATTTTATTTTTTACTGATGAGTGGCGAGATACCCCTACAATGAACCATACGAATATGAGTGTTTTCACGCACGATCTGGTCAAACTCCGCAGACGGACTAGTTGTGGCACCTAGACAGTTATCCTTAGGTCACAGTTCGCTGTCTTCCCACCTGGACTAGTATTATATTTGTCACATATGGTTTAGTCCAAAGTGAGGTGTATGATGGGTTTTCTAATCTAATGTTACTCCTGAAGGCAATGGAAAGTAATATTATCTAAGCTAAGAGAGAAAGGGTAAAAGAATCTAATATAGCCTAAGTGCGATGGGCATTCATTCCTTGATCATCCGTACACATCTTGGACTTCATGCATGACTACCACTGGGATTACCAAGCGCAGATCCTAGGTATGCTACTAGGTTACCAAGTAGTCACACTTAAATGCTTGTAATCAAGTTGTACTCATTCCACATTTTATCATGAGTTTAAGGGTGAGAGAGACTAATTAGGAAATAAGTAAATAACAATTAAATAAATAAATAAACAAAGTGAATGTTGCAATGATGAAGTAATCTCGATCTTTATTTTCGGTCATGTGCATGTCCAAAAACATCACACTCGAATAAAGGATGTCGTATAATTACATTCATCACACTATGGGCAGATACTGGAAAAATAATCTATCTCTGGAGGGATCAAATTGCTAGAGTTTTGCTACAATCTAACTCTAATATCCTCTAGGTGATAAACAAGGGAGAGCCACTTCTTATTTATAGACATTGCGGCAGACTACGATATTGTAGGGAAAGACGCGATGTCGCGTACATGATACCACGGGGGATGCGATATATCACCCATGCGATATCGTGTCCCATCATACCCCCACGATTGAATAAAAACTCATCCTTGAGTTACAGTGATTACATAGTGGATAGGTATGGGATTATTAGATGGAAACAGGAGATGATGTCGCAGTGTGGGAAGAAAACAAAATAAAGACACAACACACAGAATATGCTAGAACTACAAAAACTTGGAACTCATGTAGTTCTTGGTGGCGGTGGCTCCTCCATTGGTGCCTTCCCTTTGTCTTGTGCTCCAAGTTTTGAGGCTTGATGACATTCAAGTATGGCCTGGAGCTTCTCTTCTTTAGTCTAAGGGTCTTGTGCCATCCATGCTAATGTTCCAATGTTTGACGAAGTCGGCACCTCCCATGGACAAGGTAGTTGTGGGAACATTTGGTTGGCCTTGACATACCAAGCCGCAAACACCTGTCGTTCCTCCTCATAGGCTCTGGCTTTGTTCTTGTATTCGTAAAGATCTATTAGCTATCGAGCCAAGTCAGTTGCGACATCTTTCTGTCCCTGGTAGCTGGCTTTTACCACCTCAAGTTCAGAATTTGCAACATCCAGTTTTTCTAACAGCTTCTTGCGTTTTGCAAATTTTGCTTCGTATTTGATGTTGGTGGTTGCTACCTGCTGCTCGAGCTTTGACCTTGGGCGCCTTGCTATTAACATGGCAAGGTTGGCATATCTTAGGTTTGCCAACTCTATGTATTCTGTCAAGTCCTAAATCTATAGGTCCTGGTTCTTAACTTTCTCTTGGTGGGCGAAGGCATATGTGTCCAATATGGCCCACCAATCAATGTGTTGAGCATTGATAGTGTTGATTTGGGCCTTAGCCATATGGATCTCCTTTCCAAGGATCTATTTATACATCCCCACCTGATCATGGAAGTGCTCCTTCAGCTTCTCATGTCTTTTAGCCTCATTCTGCTATGCGCTTACCTCAATCGTCAACTTTTGACAAATGGCGCATACCGCCTCCATCAAGAGGGTTCAATTTTCTATGGCTAAACGGCTCACGTCTCGGTTGACCCAGATGAATTGTTCTCATAATTGATGAAAGTGTTCATCGAGAACATTCTTTTTCTTTTCTACAATGGTCAATTGAAGGTTGTCAGTCGCAAGCTGTTTGTTTTCTTCTTGTAAGGCTTTGAGTGCCTTAAGATGCGCATGGGTTTGCGCCTGTGCTGCGGAGGCATCCCAAACAGCCATCTCCTTTTCTTCCACCACCTTCTTATTTTCTATGATTAATTTTGTTAGTTGTTCGGTTCTAAAGTTTTATAGCTAGTCTGTAGGAACAAATTGCAGAGGGTCCCGCTATGCTGCTTGTAAGGCCATGAACTGCTCTTGGAGTTTCTACACTTTAGCTTTAGCATGCTCGGCCCTTACTTCTGTTAAGACTAGCTTCCCATTTGTGGAAATGAGGTCTAACTGAATTGTTGTAACATCCTGAGGGATGTCAAATAGGGACGTCATTACTTGTCCTGTTTGAAGCAATCTATCAAGCACATCCTCATGTTCTGCAGGAGTCATTGAGGTTTCGGCCAAAGTTTGAGCATCCCGTGCTCTTGAGAGATCTGCTTGTGGTACAACAGGTACATTAAAGGATTCTTTGATGTGATCTGCAACCACTTCTGTAGCTCTCGCAACATTCTGGTGTTGCATGACCACCACGGTGGCCCTTTCACCAGTCTTTAACTGCACTTGGAAAGATGTCGTGTTTCTTGAAATCTGTTGTGACCATCTACTTTCCCCTCCTCCTGTTTGAATAAATACTTCTTCCCTTGTGCGATCCAATGAAATAGTAGGCTGCGTGGCATCATCGATGACGTGGAAGAGGTTTGCGTCATCACGACTTTCCCAACTGATCATCTCTGCGATGGCCCTAAGATGGCTCATCGACGGTCGGTAGTCTTGCAGTGATGGTGGCTGATCCTGGCCTGTGCTAGGCCCTACTTTTTATTGTTGGTTGGAACCCATGGTTGGAGGTTGAATGGGTCTAGCCATATGTTCCTCTTCTTGTTCTAGTCCCAGCTCCTCGTTAGTGCTTTTCCTTGGAGCTAGTGCCTTTAGCAATTCAACATATGAAGTAGTCTGGGCTTTTCGGAGGACGTCATTGGTGTATCCCCAAATACCAGCATGGTAGCAAAGCTTTCTGATAAGACAGGGGAAAGGCAGCACCATCTTCCCTATCTTCCATTCTTCGAACTGCCTTAGGATCTCCATCAAATATAGATGGGGTAGGTTAGCGTTAACCTTTCCCATCAACACTGCACATCCTCTAGCCACATACATCAATATCGTTTTTAAGCCCTTTGTGGGAAAGAGGTGATATGTTCCAATTTTGAAGTAAACCCTCTCTTCTATCATCAATTCACCAAATGCTTTATCTCTGCCATAAGCCTTCTCCAACCAATCCTTTCGCACATTGGGGTTTGAACGAGTGGATAACCGAGCAACCTGGGGCCCTGTATTTGGAAGGTTTAACACTTCCAAAATGGCCTAAGTAGAGAAGTCAACTGTCACACCACAAATATTAATAGTGATGCCTTGCTTCATATTGTGCCAAAATTGGTACGTCTCTCCTAGGTACCAGGCACTGCTTTCAGAGAGAATAGGCCATAAGGGAGATCCTTTGAGGTGATCCCTAATGGCCTCAGGAGCGAACTCTACAAATGATTCAAAGTTCAATTCCACAATCACTGTAACGAATGTGGACTTCTCATGGATAGCTTGAACACAATCTTAGGGCAACATGAGTTGTTGTCTTGGTTCAGGCGCTACAACAGCTCCTCCTTCTGCCTACCCGAACTGTCCAATAGGAGGTTCATCTTGATGAATGTTGAATGATTGCTCCTCCTATTCTACATGTTGTCCGGTAGGACCTTGTTTTCCACCTCTCCAAGTTTGTTTGCTTCCACCTTGGGTAGGACCTTTTTGTTGTCCACGTTTCTGGGCCATCTGCAATCACACGAGCCAAGTGTTAGTAAGGTTGTTTTTAAAGTTAAGTTATACCTTACGGCTTACCTTAATTAATGATCTTATGTTATCACGTGTGATAGTGCCTGAAAGTATGTAATAATGAGTCCTGTGACTTAGGTGGTTTCCATTTTAGTTTCCCGATATACCTAGGGATTAAATGATTTTTAGGCACAATTATTCTAAGTGTTAGAGTTAATTACCCTAGCTAATGTCCTTTGGGCGATGATAAATTTCAAAAAATTTAGGCACTTTTCGGCAAGTGTCTCTCCCCCATGACTAAGCTAAACAGTCCGAGTTCAAGCAGGTTCAAATGGAATTAAAATCGGAGTAGCAGCAAGCGAGATATGAGGAAAAAAAAAGGGTCACTCAATCGCAAGTCGCAGAGAAAAATTGCAAAAACTCCCTTGTGTGAATGAAAAAATGATGCTAAGTGTTGTAGGGGGGGGGGGGTGACCTATTTATAGGCGGCGGGGAGGCGATATCGCGTACATGGTATCTCGTCCCTAGTGATGTGAGGCACAACAAAAGATCGAATTTTGAAGGGATTTGCTTGAAATAAACATTGTAAATTGAGGAAAATGGCTATTATCAAGGAGTTTTAGGGTAATTTCATGAATTCGAGAGGCACCATTAATGATGACGATGTGGATTTTATCAATAAAACTTTGGGTGGTAAGAAAAAGGGTATGTAATGGTACATAGGAATGTTGAAATTTAGAAGGATAATAGTAGGGAAAGAATGTCATGAAAATTATGTCGAGGGTAAGAAATGGTGTGTGTGAGTGATTTCATAAGTGAAGATTACAAAATATTACACAAGTGGGTCCTCCCCAAAGCAGGTTCCAACCTATAATGCCCTTGTGTAACCATACTTAAAGTATTCGTGGGCACTAGAAGGGTGAAATGTAATCCGCACTAATTCCACAAAACACACACATGTAAATATCACTGGAATGAGATGCGAATTCTATGCTACATGAGACACGAGCTATAATTATACAAATAGTGAGATGAGACAAACTATAGAAAGGGATTGTAGAGATTGGGACATGAGGTAACTGACCCAAGACACAGTGAATCCTGCGTGTAAAGCATGATTAATGTGTCATTAACCCGTTGTTCCAAGATTAGGACCAAGTCCATTCCTCTAATCAGTGACTTCACATTATTTCATCCCATGATGAGCAACTATGAGAGTACCATAACAACAAGGCATACGATCATTTGGCATTTTATTCAAGGGAGGAGTGATTTTTGTTTTGTGGCACTTTTCTTTTTCTCTTCGTTTTTTTTCTTTCTCTTTTTTTTTCACTTTACTGAATCCAGAGAAGCCACCAACCTTAAGGCATGGGTGCATATCTTTCCAGTGGGACCCCCTAGAACAACGTTTGATTTTCGAGTGCCCTTTTAATTACTCTTACTCCCATTTTTCATTAGATCTACAAGGATCTTAGTACAACCACGTTGCATGATAATCCCCACAGACATCACCAAAGAGAATCCACAAGTCCCCTTGATGTCACACCCTAACCATTTCCTCTTGGTGCATCCTTCATCATTCTGGGTACAATGAACACATAATTAATTTTAAGTTTTAAGAATTTCAAGAATATCATTGTACCCTTGAAAAAAACTTCTTATTTGTAGAGTGGATGAGTGGGTGTAATGGGCTCACTATTCCAAATAATCGATTGCTCGAGACTTAATAACATAGAACACACCTTAACCAACGATCCACATGAGTGTTTTATTCGTAGATGAGATTACTTACAAAAACGTAAAAAGACACAAACACAAAAAGATAAAAAGATAAAACAAAAGGTTGAAAAATGAAAAATTGGAAAACAAAAACTTGAAGAATTAAAGAAAACTAAAAAATATTTATTAATCCTGCTTGTTATTATAATGGGGGATATCCCCCATAACTAAACGGTTGAGTATGGCAAGGATTAATAAATAAGGTTGAGGATCCTTGCATGTTGGAAGTATTGGAACTAGTCCATACTTACCCCATCGGGGTTCACACACTTGATTATAATGAGCATAGTGGGGCAATTTATACGATGTAGTTCTCGGATAACGAGTTGACCCACTATGATTTTTGTGACCATTAGATGGTATGCAAGGATTGGATTGTCGTTCTCCATGTCTGTGTTCATTGGGCCGTATTGTTGTTGGAGTGTGAGTTGGTGGCCTTGATGAAGTTACATGAGGCATTGGGTTCGAAGGTAAGGGTGCACCATAGTGTTGGACTTGTGTTGTGTTGGAGGATGCAGTGGCCTCGGAATTGTGTTGTTCCTTCTTACGGTCGTGTTTAAAGAAGGGGCGCTTTTAATGTTGTTGAGGTTTCTCACTACTGTTGGAAGTAGTAGCACAAGTGGCGTTTGTGGGTTGTTGCTATGGTGCAAGTACCTTAGGAACAGTTGGTGGCGATATGGAAGGAGGGAAAGGATAAGAATGTTGAAAATTAGGAGTATAAGGTGCACAAGATGGTGGTTGTGTTGGAGGCATGGGTTGATAGTATTGAGGAGAATGGTACTGTGGTGAGATAAAGTGCGTTGGCCCAGTTGGAGAAATAGGATGTTGAACAAGATAAGCGTTTGGGTTCGGATGATATGAAGGGTGTCTCTAGTCTAGTGGTGGTCTCCCCCATGACTAGGATTGTTGCCATTGTGATCGAACACAGTATCTCTGTACGAGCTCTGGATGTAACATGT
This sequence comes from Gnetum montanum, assembly GCA_015680685.1. Lineage (NCBI taxonomy): Eukaryota > Viridiplantae > Streptophyta > Gnetopsida > Gnetales > Gnetaceae > Gnetum > Gnetum montanum. The sequence continues at coordinate 256,847 of MNCI01004147.1, read as the reverse complement.
TTCCCCAATGCTCATGTAAATGTAACAATATTGGGCATTGGCCCTTGGGGTGATCGTACAGGCATATGTTGCATTCATATGTATGGTTGGCAGTTGAGCTCTTATTTTTCTTATCCCTTCTTTCTAATTGCTTAATGTTTTTTCCTGCTTCTTGGGTTGTCAAAACTCTATCTCCAATAATGTTGATAAATTCTCCACACTTTTGATACGTCCATTCCAACATCTTGTTGATCTTTGCCTCGACTTCTTCTAATGATTGTTGTGTTGGAAAAGATGATTCTTCCACCTTGAGATTGGTTGATTTCTCCTTTTTATGATCATGGACCTTTGTTAAGTTAAGATTAGTCCCGTTGATTTTTTTTAGCACTCTCCCATCTAGTCATTTCTCCTTCTTCTTTTGCTACCCACTTAATAAGCTCTTGGACTTGATGGATTCGTAGTTCATATAGTTGACCTTGGGCATACATCCCTAGGGTTTCTCTTGTTGCATCACGAAGCCCATCAATGATATGGTACATTAGCCTTTTCTCAAAAAACCCATGGCTTGGACAGTTGTTTAACAGTGCATAATATCTTTCTAAGGTCATGTTCAAGGGTACTTGTTTTACTTGTTTCCATCCTTGGATTTGTTTCCTCAAGGCTGACACTCTTGCGTAGGTTTGATATTTTTCATTAAAAACTTCTACCATTGTTGACTAGCGTCATATTGAATTTGGTTTTAACGATATATACCATACGTTTGCTTGGTCAACGAGTGTCATACGAAAGAGCTTAAGTTTTTGCCACTCGTTATCAATGTTATTCCATGTGCAGGCATCGTAGAAGGCTTGTAAATGTTGATACGGATCTAAGTCATAGCCTCTTGAAAAAGTAGAAAAGTTGTTTAAATTGAGCCTGGGTAGAAGGCTCTCTTTACGATGCCTTCGTGAGATTCGAATAGCCTCTTGTATTTGTGTTAGGCTTGTAGTGGCCAGTGGGGGTTCATCGTCATCGGGTAAGTTAGGCTTTCATGTATTGGGATGACGTTGTTTTCATTCATGTTTATAGGAAACTCCCACTTCAGGTTGTATACTCCAATCTTCATCTTCATAGAGTTCGTTGGTTCTCCAATGAACTTCCTCACTAAGTGCGGCATTATTATAATCTTGTAGGAGAGGCATTGTTTAAAGTTGTGTGTGAATTTGGATGTGACTTTTTATAATTACTTCTTCTTCCTAAGAGATATACCGTTAAGTTCTATATAGAGACCTTGTATTATATAACTAATCTAGATAACTAGCACCATCCCCGACAATGGTGCCTATGATGAGTGGCAAGGTACCCCTACACTCAACCATACGAATACGTGCATTTTCACGTGCGATTCGGTCGAACTCCGCAGACGGACTAGTTGTGGCACCTAAATAGTTATCCTTAGGTCGTAGTTCATTGTCTTTCCACCTGGACTAGTATTATATTTGTCACGTATGGTTTAGTCCAGAGTGAGGTGTAGATATGTTCCTAATGTAATGCTACTCCTGAAGGCAATGAAAGGTAATATTAACTAAGCTAGAAGAGAAAGGGTAAGAGAATCTAATCTAGCCGAAGTGCGATGAGCATCCATTCCTTGATCATCCATACACATCTTGGACCTCATGCATGACTACCATTGGGATTACCAAGTGTAGATCCTAGGTACGCCATTGGGTTACCAAGTAGTCACACTTAAATGCTCGTAATCAAGTCGTACTCATTTTGCATTCTAAGAGTTTAAGGGAGAGAGAGAGATTAACTAGGAAAGCATTAAATAATGATTAAATAAATAAATAACAAAGTGAATGCTACAATGATGAAGTAATCTCGATCTTTATTGTCGGTCATGTGCATGTCTAAGTACGTCACACTCGAATAAAGGATGTCGTACAATTACATTCACCACACTGCAGGCAGAAACTGGAAAAATAATCTATCTCTGAAGGGATCAAACTACCAGAGTTTCGCTATTGTCTAACTCTAATTTCCTAGGTGATAAGCAAGGGAGAGCTACTTCTTATTTATAGACATTGCGGTGGACTGCGATATCGTGTACATGATATCGCGGCCCATGCAATATCATGTTCCATCAGTTGCAAAATGTCTTCTTTTCACAAGCATGAAGATGTCAAACTATTGGTCCCATAAGAATGCAAAGTGGTATATACTCATCTAGATGAGTATGTATTAGAATTCACCTTCATCCTACATTAGGATGAACAGTTGCGATGGCATGATATGGAGGGAAATATCGTATTGCCCCCTGATCAATTTGTGCTAGGGATGCTCTTTCAAACTTTTAAGAAGTTGGGCATCCCAGATCTTGATGAGGAATACGTTATGAATGGTTATGATACTTGGGACTACTATCCTATTGAAACACAATGTAAACAAGATCGACACTAAGAGAAGCACCATGAGTTTGCAAAGGGGAAACACTTCACTAATCCCTTGTTCATGTTAAACCAAATTAACAATGAGGATCCTCCCTCTAGGGGTTTTCAACATGAAGATTCTTTACCCCCTATTATTGGTGATGAGGGTTTGGCCTTGAACCTGTGACCCACTATTCATAAACTAGGTTCAAGAAAAAGTGATAGTCAAGGTAGGGACTCAGGCAAACATCACGATGGCAAGGGATCTAAGGATGGTGGTCATAATGAATGAAGAGGTGGTGGAGGACACCATAGTGGTAGTGGCGGTCCACCTTCCTTTTCATCCTCTTCATCTGATTTTGAACATTCCTTTCATTTTCTAGTTCTAATAGAAGACATCGTAGACATAATCATGATGAAGGTGATAAATGAGATAACAATGACTATCAAGGCCATCAAGAACGTAGGGGTGGTAAGAACCATCATTGGTGCCATCGATGCAATGATGATGATGAACTCTTATTGGTGACTCAAAGCATGCTTAACATTGCAAAGGCAGTTAAGATCCCAACTAGGCATATGAAAGATAGTTGGATTAAGCACTTAGACATGAAAAATATCCCAATATTTTTGGGTGGATACAACTCTGATTTGCAAACACATTTACAAGCTTTCCATGATGCTTGTGCCTTGTAGAACATTGAAAATGATCGGTAGAAACTCAAGCTCTTCTCCAGGATAGTTATCAAAAAAGTTGAAAGTTGGTACCAGTCTTTAGAGCCCTTGGATGTTTGAACTCTTTAATGAAAAATACTAGACATACTCCAAAGTGTCCAATCTAAGAAGGAAAATCCAAGGCTAGAAGTAGGAAACTCATGAACCCTTGGATGCTACCATGGGTAGATATTACTCTCTCTTACGTTGATGCCCAAGGGAGATTGTTTGAATTGAGACCTCATTAGATTCAAAGGCTAATAAAGTAGGTAGCAAAAGAAGAAGGTGAGTTGCAAAAAAGAAAAAGTGTAGAAGAGTATAATAGGAATCCTTCCATTAGGAAAAGGGAGGTCTAATTTTGTGACGAGGAGGAGTCACCACTCGATGAAGTGGTGAACAGGAAAACCTTACCTATCCAAAAATCTATTTACGATATTTTGGTAAAGGTTGATAAATTATGGGACTCTTTGGATGAAAAGTTTCGAACTACTATGAAGATTGCAGAAGCATCCAAATAATAGAATAGTGATCATGACTATAGGAGGTAGAAAAAAACTGAACGTGCCTACTAGAGAGGTAAGGACAAAGCTGCTGTAGTAGAGGAAGTTGTGGAAACAAAATCTGATGATGATACTAGCTGTGACATTTATTAATATGAACATCCAAAGAGATGTTATCCTATGGTTTCACACTTACAAGAGTCTAGGATATACGCATTGAATCCTCAATTAGCATGAAGGAAAGCACCTAAATGATTACCTTATCCTCAAGGCAATCCAAGGTAGTTCCACTAGCAACAACAAGCTTATTACCCAAGTGGAGCTCCACCACAACCATATGAGCAATACTAACAGTGGCACCAACCATAATAATGGGGAATGCCACCACCAAGGCAGTAGTACCCTTATAGGAAATCAGATCCGTATGGGTACTATTTTCAGCAACCCATTTCTCCACGAAGCTCTTCAAGCCATGCCTCATTTTGGCATCACTATTACCCTTCATAGTATCATCGAACACATTCACCATCTACTTGAGGGGACCACCCATACCCATACCATCCTTAGCATCCATTTGCACACATCCCCCCACCCTCTACCCAATTACCTCCTGCTTCATCCATGTAGGGTGAAATTCCCCCACAACTGCAACAATGAAATGCTACAAGGGCTATGAATTTACAATGAGCCTTCCAGCTGAGTGGTTTAGATAATCATTCTAGGAAATGACCATTTTCTAATCCAATAGTCCTCCCAAACCCTCACAGCCTAATATGGCTGCTTGCCCTGCATCTCCAGTACCCTCATCCTCTACATAAAATACATTCGAGTGCCCTTCAAATCCAACACTACCTTAGATCCACATTGTGATGTTAACTCATGTTGTTTTTGATTGGATCAAGGTTGGCAATCTTCCCATGAAAAGATCTAACCTAGGAAGTCCTCTTATTTACTTGCAGATAGCTAGACATGAGCCATGCAAGGCTCTTCTTAACTCTAGTTTTGGTATCAATCTCATCTCTCATGACATGTACAAGGCCTAGAATCTATTGCCTCTTAAGAAGAGAAACATTTGTTTAGAATTGGCAAGCCAATCAATCACTATCCCGTTGGCATTAGTGGAGGACATCGTGACCACAATTAGTGGGTGGTTCTATCCTACTAATTTTTTAGTGATCAAGGTTAAGAATTGCAAATGTGACTTCCCCATCATTATGGAAAGGGCATGGTTAAGCACGGTTGATGCATGAATGGGTATAAGGGACCTCTCCTTGGAAATCTCTAAGGAGAATGAATTTGGAAAGCTAGAGAAAAAGCATGTTCCATGCATCACGTATAGTGATAACGAGTGCAATTGTGTGTAGAAAATTTGGTCCATTAATAGTACATACATTAACACATGCAATCAGTGTGCACAAGAAATAGATATTCAATGGTATCTGTACATAGCAGCCACAAAATAGGAGGACACCCAGTGGTTGATAGTAGCACATTATGCATGGAACCAATTGAGAGTCTAACATATGCCTATATCGAAGGTATGGATGAACTTGAGCAAGTTCATCACCAACTCTCTGATGATGAAGATGATGATACCTATTGGGAAGAGTTGGAAATCCATGATAACTTCAAGCAGGAGCCCCTAGAGTTAAAACATCTATTGGTTGACATGGAATACACATTTTTAAACAATGGTAAGCTAGTCATAATTAATCTAAATCTTGTTCTTGAATAAAAAGAAAAGTTATTGCAGGTCATCAACAAGTGGTCAATAGCCTTTGCTTGATCATATCTTGAACTTATAGGAATTGATTCATTGATATGCTAGCATCACATTTACATCAACCTAGCCATGAAGCCAAGAAGATAGCCACAAAGGTGGTTGAACCCCAAGTTGAAGCATATCATCAAGGAGGAAATAGAACAACTTCTTAAGATGGGGTTCATCTATCCCATTGCGAATAGTCAGTGGGTTAGCCCACTCGTAATTGTGCCAAAGAAAGGTGGTAAGTGGTAGTCTGCATTGAATTTAGGCTATTGAACATGGCAACATTTAAAGATCATTTTCCATTGCCATCTGTGGATCAAGTGTTGGGCACCATCTCCAAGCATTGCTATTATAGCTTCTTGGATGGTTATAATGGCTATAACCAAATCCAAATTGCGCTAGAAGATCAGGCCAAGACAACATTCACAAGTTCCTAGGGGACTTTTACATATTGTAATATGCCATTCAATCTATGTAATGCATTTGCAACATTTCGATGCCTGGTCCTTAGTATTTTCCAACAATAGATTGGTAGTGGGGTAGAGGTCTTCATGGATGATTTCTCTACCTATGGGGCTACATTTGAGCAAGCCTTAGATCACCTTGAGTAGGTTCTGAAAAGATGTGTGGAAACAAACCTTAGGCTCAATTGGTAGAAAAGCCATCTAATGGTCCAAGAGGGAATAGTACTAGGGCATCGAATTTCAAAAAAAGGGATTGAGGTAGACCCTAAAAAGATAAGGGTCATCCAAGGAATTACACATCAACCAGAGATAGTTAAAGATGTCCAATAATTCCTTGGACACACTAGCTACTAATGACAATTCATAGATAATTTCTCTAAGATTGTAAAGCTATTAGTCGAGCTTATGAAGAAAGATGCTCTATTCATCTAGAAGAAGAAATGTGAACATGCATTCCAACAATTAAAAGAAAAACTTGTAGAAACTCCAATCCTACAGGCACCAAACTAGTCCAAACCATTTCACATAATGATGGATGCATCTAATTATGCCTTGGGAGCCATGCTTACATAGTTTAACAATAAGAAACATTTATATTACATTCATTTTGCAAGCTAAAGCATTGTGGGTGCATAGTTAAATTACACCACAACTGAGAAAGAATTAATGACAGTGGTGTATGCTCTTGAAACATTTAGGCACTATGTGCTTGGTTATAGGTGTTTTTGCACACAGATGATAATGCCATATGCTTCCTAATGAACAAACCAATGATGAGCCCCCATATCATGCAATGGCTTGTGATCTTGCACGAATTCAATCTCATGATGATGGATTAGAAAGGGACTAAGAATGCGGTCATTAACCATCTCTCTTAATTAAGATGGGATAATAAAGTGGAGTAGAGCTTGCTTTTTGATCAATTTCCAAATGAGCTCCTCTTTGCAAGAGCAATCAATGAACAAGTGCCTACAAAAATAAGTTGGTATGATGGCATCCTCACTTACCTTCTTACTCAAGAGATGCCACAAGGTCTGGAATTTAGGAAGAAACAACAACTTCTTCATCGGGAAAAGTACTTCATGGAAATCAATAGACATCTCTACAAGGTGTGCACCAACGACCTAGTTTGTTGGTGTGTCCCTAATGTAAATCAACTGCATGCTCTCTAGGATGCTCATGAAGGGCCTTATAGAGGCCACTATGTAGGGAGATGCATGGCCATTAAAATCCTGATGGTAGGATACAATTGGCCTACAATCTTTAGGGATGCCCACCAATTTGTCCAATGTTGTGAATGTTATCAATGAGATGGTGGGATGACCACTTGAATGGAATGTCCTCAATAATGGATTCAAGCATTGGAGCCCTTCGACATATGGGATTGACTTCATGGGTCCCATCATACCCATGTCTAACAGAAAGGCATACATCATCGTAGCAATCAACTATTACATACAATAGGTAGAAGTAGCAAACATCACCAATTGTACATCGTCCACTACTACTTGATTCATACAAAATAATGTTGTAAACAAGTTTGGAGTGCCACATGCACTAGTTTCAAATAATGGGACTCACTTTATAGGTGCCACCATTTGAAAACTTATGCAATGCTTAGGGGTCGAACATAAATTAACAACACCCTATCACTCCTAAGCCAACGGTCAAGCAAAGGTAACTAACAGGAAAATAATAAAGATATTAACAATGATAATAAGGAAATATAGGAGAGATTGGAGCACAGAACTCAATGATGCCCTTTGGGCCTACCACTTAACATGCAAACTCCCTATTGGCTACTCTTCTTATGAGCTAGTGTACAGAAAACTTCCAACACTCTCAACAGCCTGTGATCTGAATCTTGACCTACGTCTAGCATAGAAAGGAAGACTAATCAACCTCAACATGCTTGAAAAAAATTGATTAGTGTTCCTATCTTTGAATGATGTGCACAAGGCATTTAATAAGCAACGTCATGACCTTAAAATATGGAAAGTGAAATTTCAATCGAGAGATAAGGTTTTCTCCTAGAACCCCACACACATACCCCAGAAAACAAATTTCCAAACATTGTGGGAGGGACCTTATATAATTAATCAAACCTTTCCCTTTGGGGCCATGTTAATCTACAAACCTAAGAGCCCACACAAAAAGTAGTTGGTCAACATCCAACAAGTAAAACCTTTCCTAGAGCCAAGACAAGCTAGTGCAACTACCACCTCAACATATGGACAACCACACTCCATTTTCTGCATCTCTTTCCTTCAACATAGTCATAGAGGAGATGACCATCCATGCTAACCATCCACATGGCTCCTCAGTTTTTCACTTTTTATTTTACACATTTTTTGATTTACACTTTCTCTTGATTTTTATCCTTTTTCCTGATTTTTCTTTTACACCATCATTAGTATGTTTGAATCTTTCATGGATATTTTACACTTTCTTATATGTTTTACTTTATTTTTTTTTGAGTGTGACTTTTCATTATTTTTTGCTAATAGAAATGCTTTATTACTGTAGGACATAGTGCCATTGTTGCTATTTACTAATGATGGCTTGTGCTTAATGTTGTGATTGTTGATGCCTGGTTTCTATTTTTGAATTATGATGTCTGATAACTATGACATGGCTATTTTTCATGGAACAAGTAGTGAATCCACGACATCCACTCATTTACAAAGTCTATGGTTTTTCTTGTTTTGGAAGTTTGAGGTCCCTTCTATTAAAGAAAATTTTAATAAATTAGTGACCTTGGTAGTTTTTGAAATTGGGAAGGGTTCAAAGGTTTGTACAAGGTGTCACTTTAAGGGGACTCAATACTCTTTATACTCTTCTACTTACTCTGGTGCTTGAGTGTTTTCATTAGCTACTTACCGTTCCATGTTCCAATAACAAGAAGTTAAATAAAGTCTTTGCATGGTGTGGTTCGCATATATATATACATGGGAATTCAAAGCACATCCCTTAGACAAATAAATGAGCTACAAAAACTAGTTATGGAACTAGAAAGACATGTTACCGATGCTTGAAGGTCCCCTTTAACTAAGGCCCTCTCTCACTTCTTACTTCTTTTTTCTTCTCTTTGTGGAATGGTGGTTGTTTTGTGGGTGCACTCTTATGTCTCAAGGGGGTGGAGCAGGCTTGGGGTGGCGATGTGAAGTCACTGAATGAGGATGGTTTAGGTCTGGACTAAGGATGGATCTTCTTAGGTCATTTTAAACACAAACTCCATAAGGGACTTCTTATGACCTCAACTTGAGATTCCATCCCACCTTCTTAGTCATCCATCTATGCTACCATAACTCACCTCACTGCTGGTTTCTATGTTATGCTCAATGTCTTAGTTTGATGTGTTGGAATTCTTAGATAAATTCTTTTAGGTTGGTCCTTAACTTTTTATGATCATTAATCAACTTTGGGGCCTATAGAATCCTTAGTTGAAGTTATGCAAGGGTAAAAAAGGCATGTGTCTACTATGGAGAGGACCCACTTAGATATCTCTTGGTTTGGGTAGTTAAGTCCCTTGCCTTAGACGTTACTACAATCCAATCTTTTGCATATTCCATTGTGTATCTTGCAAAATGCTCCTTAAAAATTTTATTAAATTCATTTTCCAAAACATTTTCTTAATTTTCTAAATTTTTTTAGCTTCAAAACCCTCTTCTACTATTCTCATTATGTTCATGGCTTTTTGGGCTTCCATTTGACCCTAATTTCACTCAAAAATTCCTTGTATTTTGGAAGTTTAACCAAGTCAAAAAAGTCAACAATGGTCAATAGCTATGTCGACTGGGCCTAGTCGACACAGTTAACCCCATCAACTAGGCCTAGTTGATGCAAGCCAAAAATTCTATAAATACCATTGGGACTTGTAATTTTTTGACATTTTCTTCATAACATGAGGGGAGTTTTTGCCATTTTTCAGAGCCCAAAACCTTCCAGAGCCCATAACTTGTCAACCGTTTATTCAAATCAATCCGTTCTTTGATCTTGTAGCTACTGAAGGTAAGTTTTTGATCATGCAGGCCGCAAACCTTAAGGTTTTTAATGAAATTTTTCAAAAAAAAATTCTAACTTTCCCAAAGGGGATAATGAATGTAATAATATGAAACCATCAATTCTTGAGACTTAACTCTTCCAACACCTTTTGGAATGACTTATTAATGTTAAAATATAAATAAAATAATGATTAAAATTGATTAAATCAACCATAATTACAACTTAGCCAAGTGTAATTGTTCCAAGGAGAGAAGGAATTCTAATTGTTTCATGTTACACAACAATTTCTAACCCATGGTCATGTTGTGATTACAGATGGTGCCAAGACTGAAACGATCGTAGGAGGGAGGACCATCGAAATCAAGGGAGAAATGACTTAGGGCTAGAAGGGGCCAACAAGAATAGCCCTAGGAACAACCAGAAGCAACCCATGCAACATGACCTCTTCGAGAGGAGACTAAAGTGGAATTTGTTTGACAAATTCTCGAAGAAGAAGTTGAAATAGAAAAATTGTAGTGTGGGGAAGCACCAGGATCCATATTGAGGCTGGAAGTCATACTAACACAAGCCTACCTCAACACCATCAGACCTTGTGAAATCCAACACTTAGTCCTCTAAGAACTAAACTTGCCATTTCTAGAACATGCTTAAGTAGAAGTGAGAACACAACTGCAAACCTCTCCCATATGGTCAATCATCACTTCTAGTGGGGAGTGATACATGTAAGAGACGTACCTCTTCTGGAATAATAGAAGGGCAAGCTCCATAGTGAAGATCAAGAACATTTAGGTATCCTACTCAGCTGATGTTATTGCATAAGTTCTTGGGTTGCTTGACATAGGGACATAATTGGCAAAGTTGCCGATATAGGATGACCTGGAGGCCAAAAAGGAGTGGACCCAACAATGTTACAGGGTCAACTATAAGGAATTTGATGCACTCACACCAAAAAAATGCATATTCTTTAAGATAACAACCTATCACCTCAATCTGATGGTGAGGCCCAACAATGTGACTAGCTTTTCTACTCAAGCTTGTGTTGCTCTAAGCAGGAGATTTCTGGTGAAGCTTCCACAATTAATATATTTACAAATCAAGAAGCACTTTAAAGGAAATGAACTTGGAAGGAAAAATTTGACTTTCTCATGTCTCATCTAGAAACTTTGTAAAAGGGAAGGGATCATCTACTATGCAAATGACATGATCAGGCATACTTCCATTACCTCGTGGTCTAAAATGATGAAGGAAAAAACACTTGCTGTATCTAAAGAAGGGGAGCAGTAGCCACCACCTCCATTGTCTACTCAAGAAACAACATTGGAGGCTCACATAGCCATTGAATGCTTGTGCAAAATTTCAGAGTAGCTCTTGTATGAGCAAGAGTAGCATGCAGGAACAAGTGGTGTGGACCCATTTGTATATCAACCTACGATGAGTCATCTTAATGAGGTGGCTCAAACAATTATTTAGATGGAAAGAGGTAGACCAGTATTCTCTACCCAACAAATGTAGTTGCTCAGGAGATCGAATCCCAGTGCCTGAGAGATGATGATGTCTCTATCTCAATACCATTTATTCCTAGAAATATTTGGAAATGCCACCTCCTTTTCAGTGCACTTGGAGGAGGGCGAAGGGGCAACTGTATTAGTAATGCAACACCAAGGGCAAGAGACTATTACTAAAGTTGTTACTAACCGAATAACAAAATTTCTTAATGCACCTACGGCGCCTATACCAAACGTATCTAGATTTCAAGATGTACATATGTTTGTTAGCACAGTCAATGGAAGATTGAGTGCAACCTAGCATGAAGAGTTGCTGGATCGACTGGTGGGAACCAGGAAACCGATTCTAGATATCTTCAAACTTTTTAAAAAAATTACTGTGACCCAATCAGAGCTACTAGAAGCAAAGGGCAAATGCATCATCTTGGAAGGACAAATTGAAATGGCTCAAGCACAAAACCAATGCTTGGCTACAGAAGTTGCTGAATTATGTGCCCATTTTGTTGATCCCATGCTCCTCAGCCCCATGGTAACTAGAGATGAAGCTTTTTAGTAGCTTTAGGAATGATTAAAATAGGCTGAGGAGGAAATGGTAATGACCATCTTCAACCAATTCCTAGTAGAAGTAAAAACCTACTCGATTCAAAAGGACTTGGTCCAGATGCATTAAAAAAATGAGTCACTGACTGTAGAAAATCATTTTCTGCATAATGTTGATGCACAAAAATAATAGATGTAGGAATTCATTCATCAACAACAAGAGCAGCTTGCTAGGGTAAACATAGAATTGAGGAAATTGGCCATGGAGAATTGCAATCTATTTATGAAGAAGGTCCAAGCCTTATGCTAGAATTTTGCCATTGAGATTGCCACCTAGAAAAACGAGGCTTTAAAATTTGAAAGAGTTAAGAATCATTATAGAGACCAGGTTGGCCTGTAGAAGGAAGTGAATGAGAAGCATATTCAAATGGTTAAGGTAAAAGTAAGCGAAGCCCTCTAGCAACTCTAGTAAGGAAGAGAAGAGAAAAGTGGGTTAAATGAGCGTTTGAGAGTCTAAGTGGACTTGGCCATATTGGACGAAACGCGGACGATTATCAGGGAGTGAATGCAGTCAGAAGAGATCCGAGAAGGAACGCGACGCTGTGATTTTTTCGTGGCTGCTGGGTTCACGGTTTGAGTGAACAGAGTTTATTACCTTCACTTTGGGTGTGCCCCTTAGCTCAGATTTTTTGAGGAATTTGGGCAACGGAAAAATGCAGATTTTGCTGATGCATGTGCCGAGAGATCGCGAGTTTTTAGTCTTTCGAATTAACTCAGCTACGTCGTCCGGTGGAAATAAAATGCAATATTGGCCGCTCAAGACCTGAAACCAACGCAAATCACTATGCTTCGGCAGGACTGTGATGTAGGGCAGAACAAAGTGCTGAGCGCTTGAACAGGGTTTTGTTGCATTGCACGTGGGACCCTTCGCCTCCTACTGCATCAGGTGAGTTTGTTTCATTGTGTTTTGTTTCTTTATTTTAAAATTTTTTTTCTCTATTTGATTTTCTGAATTGGCTAGGGTTAGGCCTAATAGGTCTGCATGACCCAATCTGTTTTGTCTTCTTGCTTGGATGTTGGAGGAAAAAAACATAAATTAATGAAATCTTCCAACATTGACCCACCGCCTCCTCATAGCTCCACCAACATGGATGCTAATGATTCTATATTACGTTTTGATTTTCCTGAAGATATCTTTGATCAAACCGTGCAAACATTCACTCACCTTTACACAATTGGCTTCTTCACTGGTAGGATTCCTCCTGCCTCGGTGTTCCAGGATTGGGTTAAAAAATTTTGGGAACCCCATAATATTAGAATAACCCTAGCTTCCAATCTTACGAGAGGCTTTTTTTTGTTTGCTTTTGAAACTAAGGCAATGTTAGAGTTCGTAAAACAATAGTCAATTTGGGATGTTTATGGATCCTTTTTAGTCCTTCAACCTTGGAAAGAGGATTTCGATCCTAAAAAAGCAAGCAAAAGTATTTTGCCGGTCTGGATTGAATTTCCAGGACTCCCTCCTCATTTTTCTCCCCATGTTGATATCCTTGCTGCACAGGTTGGGGAAGTCATCGGTATGGAGGCCTTTTCAGGTTTCCATCCACGACCAACTCGACAAGTGTGCCCTAAAATAGATATGCAAAAGCCACGTCTTGATTCACTGGAAGTTAATGTGAAAGGAAAGACTTTTGTTCAAAAAATTTCATATCTTACACTTCCTAACCATTGTTACTACTGTCTCGATCCGAACCACCGTAAAGCTCAATGTCCAAAGTTACTAGCTAAGCTTGAAACTGAGCAAATTTTAGCAGAACAAGTTAGTGAAGAACTAAAAAACCAAAACATATCTTAGGACATAGGCAAGGATACTGTCGAGGTTCACTCAACTAAATCTCCTTCTTCGGATTCTAAGGTGTCCGACGTGGAAGATATGAGAGTTGAGGATACTGATGCCACTAAGACTCCTCTTAACCATGAAGGAGCCCCAAAAGACGCTACTAGTGGCTAGGAGCGTGTTTTTTGGAAATCTTATGCCTCAATCACACGAGATAACCCTATCTTTAGTGCTTTCCCTAAAGGGCATCTATCATCAATTGGTGCTAGCTAGTCCATTAACAAAAGAACAAGTGCTTGGCGTCCTTTAGTTAACAACTTTGAATCTAGGAATTCTTTTAAGGCATTGGTGGTTGAGGAAGATCCTCCTTCTTCTACACAAATCCAATGAAGTGTTGTTCATGGAATGTTAGGGGTCTCTCAGACCCTCGTAGACGATATATAGTTCAAGATTATATTCAGAGACATTCCTTTGACGTTGTTTGTCTTCAAGAAGTTAAAATCCAAGGATTCAATCTTCAAACTTGCTTCCAGAGCATTTTTCCCAATAGTTCTTATGTTTCTACTCACCATGAACATGGTAAAGGGGGGGGGGGCTATAATTTTTCTCCATAATAAGTGGAAGGAGTCTATTCTTGATCACGGTTGTGATAATTTAGGGCATTGTAGTTGGGTTCGATTACGGTACGCGAATGAGATTTTAGGGATTGTCTCCATTTATGCTCCTTGTCACTCAACTGATTGGAAGCTCTTGTGGAATTGGCTTAGGCATAATTTACCCCAAGATAAATGGATTATTGCAAGGGACTTTAACATGACTGAGCATCCAAAGGATAAATTAGGAGGACAAAGAGGTGGTTTAGATAACAGGGAGCTTTCTGAGTGGCTCTCGTTGAAATGTCAATTAAAGTTGCAAGAAGCTAATGAAAACTATTCATCTTCTAGTACCTCTAACTGGTTTACTTGGAGTAACGCTAGACTTGGTGCTTCCTACATCTCTTCTCGATTGGATCGAGTTTATCTATCTACTAATCCCCTTATTCATTTTACTTCTACCAACGTTGCCCCTGTCCAAGCAGATTATACACAGGTTTTTTCAGATCATTATCCTATTCATTGGTCTCTTTCCCACTCTGGGAACTCCTACTCTTCTAACGATATTTATATTTTTAACACTGCCTTTCTTCATAGTAACTCCCTTTGCTCTTTATTGATGCAAATATGGAATTTGCATCCTAAACCCCTTGGTGAAGATGGTTGGATTGATTGGTGGACTAATGCTTGTCCCCGCCTCCAACGGTTTTCCAAACATGCAGGTAAAGTGGTGGCTTCATGACTACGTTCTCACAAGTCCAACCTTCATAAAGAAATATCCTTACTTCAAAACAACATTAATAAAGATGAAGCTACTGAGGTTCACTTTAGTCATTTGAAACTTGCCAAGGAGAACCTACGTATAATGGATCACTATGAAGCTAGAGGTGCTCACCTCCGTGCTCGTCTCTCTTGGCTTCGCATGGGTGACCAGGCTACAAAGGGCTTTTTTCGTCTCCTCAAAGGGGGGAACCCGTCCCATAAAATTTCAACTATTCAAGTTGAAGATAATATCTTTACCTCCAAGGATGACATTTTATAGGCCTTCTTTGAGTTCTACTCTCGAACTTTTCGAAAAGAGGCGATTGAGCCCATTGCAGTTAACACTTGTCTAGAAGCTATTACACCTTTTAATCACTCCATCTTTGGTGATGCTTCTCTTCTTTCCAAACAAGATCTTGGTAATGCTCTTCAACAACTCCACGATGGTAAAGCCCTTGGTATGGATGGCCTTCCCACAGAATTTTTTAAGAAATTCTGGCCTACTCTTCAAGACACTGTTTATAGTGTGAATAAGGAAGCTCTTAGGGAAGGATCCTTTGGTAACCAGATTAATGCTGGTATTATTAAGCTTCTCCCCAAGTCAGGAGATCATATGAGCATAAGTAATTGGCGCCCTATCACTCTTTTAAATGTCATCTATAACATAATTGCCAAAGCTATAGCTAGTAGACTTAAACCTTTTCTTCCTCATCTTATAAGCAAGGAGCAAACCGGTTTTGTTCAAGGCAGGTATATTTTAGACAATGTTGTTACTGCTATTGAGGGTTTGCACTGGGCTTCTTCCACTAATCAAAACGCCATTCTTCTTAAGCTTGATTTTGCTAAAGCTTATGACATGCTTGAGTGGTCCTTTTTAAAAAGTATAGTCAAACACCATAACTTAGGTAATGTTTTTGAGAGACATATCAATCTTGTTTTGTCAGAGGCCTCTTCAGTCATTTGCATTAACGGATCCTTCTCTAAGGTCATTGAGCTTCAAAAATCAGTTCAACAAGGGTGCCCTTTAGCCCCTTATCTTTTCATCCTAGCTGCTGATGCTCTGGGAGCTATTCTTAGATCTCATAATGAATCTATGCGGCTAAGAGGTATCTCTCTTCCACAACAAGGATAGGATCTTGTTTACAGCTAGTTTGCAGATGATACTTTTATCACTTTGATCGAGGACCATAATAATTTTAACACTGCCTTGCACTGCATAGATATCTACTGTAGAGCCTCAGGAGCTAAGATCAATTGGAACAAAACGCAAGCCATCTGATCTAGCTTCTCTCCTAGGCCTCCTTGGACTTATCATTTTGATATCAAGTGGCTATCTCCTATTGATAATTTCACCCTCTTAGGCATCCCTATTGCTTTATTTGCTACTCCCACTACCATATGGAACAATGTGGTGGAAAAGGTGAAACATAAAGCTTTGAAATGGGCTTCTAAACCCTTATCTCTTGCAGGTAGATTTATCATAGTTAATCATATTTTGAGCTCCGCTCATGTCTATTACTCTTCCTTTATGGCTCCTTCCAAATCTTCCTTTCATTGCATTAACAACATTCTTAGGAATTTCCTTTGGGGGGATAAGGATGATCACAAAGCTTTTCATCGAGTAGCTTGGAACACTTGCATTTTAAGCAAAGAACAAGGGGGCTTAGGCCTTGCCTCTATTGAGCACTAGAGTATTCTCTTGACCTCCAAATGGGTGACTCGATGTATTGAAGGAGATGAAGCTTGGAAGATCCTTTTTAGGCATAATATCTCTTGTCTTGGTATTCACCAAAGATGGCATAATACTCATTGGAGCAATTGGATCATTAGTAAAAACTCTCAGAAGATCAAAGGTTCTTTCTGGTTCAAGCAAATTTGGCGGTGTTGGAGCCAACTTAGAGATTTGTTGCAATGGAAACCTTCCCAGATAAGCTTGCAATCTCTGTCGACTCACTCAATTTGGTGGTCCCCTATATTTAAAAAGAATGGAGGTTGTCTTTATGATGAATTTTCTCATAGGGCCAATCGTTTTGCTGACCACAATCTCCACCATATTGATCAATTATATACTATTAGAAATGATTCTCCTACCCTCTCTTGGACACATGCGAAAGTTAAATGGGGGTTTCAAAGACAAGATATTGCCATTTACCAACACATAGAGCAAGTTCTTTCCAACTTTGCTGTGCATAACATGCATACTAATACTCCTTGGTATGATGATTGGTTTTGGCCTGACGGTTCCCCTCTTCGCTCTTTATGCATCTCTAAAGCCAAATCTTGGTTTCATGCACAAGCTTTTCATTTCTCCACTCTAAATAGACGCTGGAGTTTACATCTTGAGGACCACCAATGAAAAAATATTTTTCGTAGGATTTGGACTTCCAAGGCCCAACCTAAGCACCATTTCTTTTTTTGGTCCTTGGTTCATCAAGGTCTTCCCATTGGACATAGGCTTCTTTTTTTAGGAATTGATCATCCTAAATGCCCCATTTGTAAAGCAGATGACTCTTTTCAACATGTCTTTTGGGATTGCTCTTTCTCTCAACACATGTGGAAATAGTGTCAATCTCTCCAAGTTTTCCTTCCTAACCATTCTATTGGTTTTCCTCACTGTATCTTTCAAGATGATTGTGTTAAGCGTCACCTTCAAAAAGCCTGGAAAATCCTCTTATTCGAGATTATTTTCTTTATTTGGAAATGTCACCTAGATGCTTGGTACCACAACACAAACTACAATGAATTTGACTACGGTATGAAATGCTCTATTGCTAGTAATGTTCAACTTCAATGTCGAGAACTAGGCTTTATCAATAATATTACCTTTTTCTAAATTTTGAATTAGTTGTATTGGTCTCTTTTTTTAGCTATCGTCCCGGGGGGTGCGATATGCTTTTGTCTTGTTGCAGGTGACTGGGGGGTCATCTTGCAACATTGGGCTCTGTTAAGGTTTTGGTTATTATTTTTCTTCTCCAACTTGTAGCTCACCTTAACAACCCCGCACCCCCCCCAGTAAGGAAGAGAAGCATGGAAACCCATCATTAATGGAATAGATGCCTATAACAGAGCAGAGATCTACTTGAAATAGTTGTAAATTAAAGAAATGACAGAATACATGGAATTGGACAATCTTTGCTATGCAAACTTGGTGATGTTGATTGCTAGATGGTTGTGGTTAGAACTTGAAAAGCAAGTGGCCAACACGTACTTGTTGTACAAGGTCAAGTTAAAGCACCATAAGGACACCAAGCAAAAGCTTGAGACAACAAATGTTGAACTCGAAGTTCTCATGGCATGATTCATAGATCAACGATCAACTATTGAGAACTTGGCCAAGAGAATGAATGATTACCAAGAGTTGAAAGATGTAGTCATAGTATTTAACATTGAGCACAAACAATTTGCTACCTGGTTCATCAATGCCAAGGAGTTATTTTTAGCAATTCCTTATCCTTGGGATGTGTGCATTCCAACTCACATAGGTGAAGCTACATGGACGATGCATGATCCCAGGAGTAAGGAGAAGAAAATGAAAGCATTGCTGGATGCTTTTCATGTCCCGCTAGAAGTTGTAGCAGCAATAGGATAGCCATAGCCACCTCAGCCACTGTATGTGTTTGAAGTCGATGAAGGTCCCTCAAAGCTTCAAAAGCCACCATTGCCTAGGACTGTTTGACCTTCTCCATTGACTTCATGCTATCAAAAGAAGTGTCATCCAATTTTGAAGAGTCATATATGGTGTTCAATTTTCTATCATGAACACCACAATTTTTGTAATGTGTTGGTCTATACACTCGGGTACTCAATTTTGTCAAGTCAATTTGTAAGTCTAACGTTAGTCAATAATCCCATACCTTTCCAATTTTGTAAAGAACTCAAGGATGAGTTTTCATTCAGTCGTGGGGGTATGATGGGTTAACTGGGTCCCGTCAACTGGGCCCCATTGACTAGGCCCCATCAACGCATTGTTTCATGCATCAACTAGGCCCCATCAACGCAGGGTTTGTTCTTGCCTATAAATACATGCTCATCGATCGCATTTATGGCATCAGTTAGTCATAGTGTAGCGAAGTTGTTACAGTTTTTCCATTTGAGAGCTAGAATATTTTCCTGAGTTCCCACATTAGAATATTTTCCCAAGTGCCCATAGTAGGAGTCATTGAGTGTACGGATCTTTATTCGAGCACTGTTGTTCCTGAGCACGATAGTGTGTGCAGCAATAAAGATGAACTTCTTGATAAACCTTGCAGCATTTTGGATAGTTTAAATGTTTCATTTATGCATTCAATATTTTCAGTGATTTATTCAATGTTTTCCAGTAATTAAGCTAATTAGGTAATTAAGTGAGATAAGCTAGATAGATTAATTACATAGGTACAACCACTTCGAGTGTAACACGTATTGACTTGGTAATCCCAATAGTGTTATTGCTTGGTGCACCTAGTAGTGTAGCACTTGGTAACTCAGTAGTGGATATGTGGGTTTAGGATGTGTATAGAAAGTGCGATCGGATGCTTATGTTAGGACTAGTTAGAGATGAGTTAGTTAGTTAGATCAAATTAGCCATTAAACTACTTTATCTCTCTCTTCAAGCACCAAAGAACCTAAAACATAAAATGATAAAAATCATATACCTCGATTACACTTAACCATACCTTTGAGCTTCACAAGTGTAATTGAGAAGACAACGAACAACCTTAGGGAAAGCTTCACCTCCTAGAAGACTAGTGCACTGGAAACTATAAAGTCCACAAAATTCAACCGAATTGTGCATGAACGCTTTGTGATTCGTATGGTTGGGCATATGGGTACCTCACCGCTCATCAATAAAGGTAACAAAAAACAAGGAATATAAGATATTTTCTTTGAATAATCTTCAACTAAATATATAGTTTATACTCAAACCTTTTGCACCTTAATTACCTTTTGAAGCCTGTTTTTTTTTTTTTTTTTTTTTTTTTGAAAATACAAGATAATCCTCTTTGATGGTCTTCCCTATTTGTGAGATCTAACATTTGCTACCTTTATTCTATTTTCAGAATCTTTTTCTTTTAAAGTTTCTAGTTCTCCAAAAATATCAAACTTCTTTGAAACCCCAATATTATCCAATGCAAGCATTTTAGTGATAATGCCACCATCTATATTCAAAAATCCATAGTGTGAAGTGTTTAGGCATTTTTTGAAAATGCTCTACCTTTGATTATTGCAATATACTCTTATTCAAAAAAGCTACCTTACCCTCCACTAATGCTAGTTTACTTTTTCTTATTCTTCTATTTTCTTCGCAAGCTCTTTTTTCATGAGATCATTTATCCATAGTTTTTTTCTTGTCAAGTTATTACGATTGTACCAATTTTTTCCTTGAGTACTTGAATCACTAAATTTTACAGTAATATAACATGGTTTATCACCTTTGAATCCTATGTGATAATCATCCAAGATTATATCAAGTAAGATGTGGAGGTGCATTATTTTTGTTATGATATCATGAACAACTTTTTTTAAATTATCTTTTTCCTCTCAACTTTTTGAAACACTAGCAAATCAGAGATTTTTATCTCTTTCCCTATTCTTCTTGTTCCTTCACTAAATAACATGAGGCTTCAACATGTTCAAGAATTGCTTCAACAACTATTTCCTACCTTGCAGTCATATCACATATAGTTTCTTGATTTGATTCAAAATTCAAAGTTTTACTCACTTTTTCTTTTCCTTTGTAATCCTTTATACTATCATTTATTGTTGTATCATCATAGCTATTAATTGATTAGATATCACCTCTTTCTTTGTAGCTATAATGTTTATGGTACGAATGAGATTTTCAAGATCATTGTGATGTTGAACCATTACTATTGTCTATTCTTTCATTAGCATCTTTTGCTTCTTTGGTGGTTCTTTCTATTTCTATATCTATTGGTTCTAGTATGCACTTTGGTCACTCATACTCAACTCATTCTACTTGCCCAAGTTGTGGATTGGAAACAAGACCAAAAAATGAATTCAACAAGTCTAAGTTCAAAGTAATTCAAGGTCATATTTACATATGAAAATGCAACAAAATCAAGTAAAAACATGAAGACAAAGACAACATTTGAAGAAATGCCAATGTTCAAGTCAAGACAATTTAGCTCTTTAGTAAAATAGGGACCAATGCCATGTAAACTCTATTTGGATCATTATATTACATAGGACAAGATAGGAAATTTCAATTTATTTGCTTTATTAAAAGATCAATAGATGGATGTAATCATATAATGGTCCCTACTCACTCATGTACCTTTAATTTCCAGCCCAATTTTCATGAAAATAGCTTTGTCCCATCATATACCATATGGCCCTATCACAAATATGAGGGCAAAGAATGATTGCAGTGATGATTGAAGCAATATGAAAGATTGAGTTAAAAATACTCGATATTTCATAGTATTTCTATCCCATTAATTTTTGGTTTTCAATATCTTATTCATTCATTATTTCTTTCATTTATAAACATCTCCATCAATAGTTCTTAGTTTCTATCATCTCCTATTCATCACCAACAACTTTTTCATCAAAGTACTCTCATCAATTTCATCATAGATCTAGTTCACCAATAACTATGAAAGTTCAAAATTCATTAAAGTGAGATCCATCAATTTCTCCACAAAATTCAATTCAATCAATTCAATTTAATATCACAGATTGTTTAGCATCTCGATGCAACTTCAATGAACGAAGGCTCAGTTAAATTCAACTTGAGAATCTCCAGATTTTATGAGTAAGTTTGACCACAACTCATGGTCAAGTTGTGGTATTGCAAGTTTTCTCATACCACAACTTGTGGTTCACTCATGGTGAAACACCACAACTTATGGTTGTCAACCATGATGCATGATGCACTTGTAGCATTAAAAAATTCAACCTTTTTTGACTAATGCATTAGATCACTACTGATGGTACCCTCATGATATTTATAGTAATAAAATTCTCTCTAATTTTCATAGACCACAACCTAGGGCTGGCTTATGGTTTTCATCTATTTTTAATAAATTTCAAAATTCCAATCACAAGGATTCATTCTCTTAAATCTCAACAATATCCATTTAAATATCATTTTCTAATTTTGAACAAACATTTTGTCTTTGTTCAAGAGTTTTTTGCCTTTCAAATAAGGCTTTCAATTGAGTCGCAATCTCATGGAACTTGAACTTAATAATTGGTCCTATATTTAACTCTTTGCAAAGCCTCAAATCTTTTCCACAACCTTGAAAGCCCTTTGCAAAGCCTTAAATTTCCACCCTTTGCACAACTTCAAAACACTTTTTACCTGTCAAAGTCAAAATCAAGTCTTACCACTAGTGTATGATTTCTAAAATACATATTACCATTAATAAGCTTGAACTTGGTTTTGATCTTGACTTCAATAATCGAAAGACATGTTCACATTGATTTGATGATGGATGTTATGTCTCACTAAAACAAAATCAACAATTCTTCTTCTAGAGAAAATTTGAGAGTAATATCATACATAAGAAGACTAAGAAACATTGCCTGAAATGATTTGGTTTGGTCATGTGCTAATACCAGAAAGTGCACAGCGCTTGTGTTACAAAAGGTTGCTCCGGGCCGCGTTAACTCCAGAAAATACCAAAAAAAAAAAAAAAAAAAACTCCGTTTGCAAAAATTAAAAAAGATATCCAGGATTTCGGTATTAATATTAATTTAGCTCTTATAAAAAGAGAATAAAGAAAATGAATTCATGTAACCAACCCACGCAGTTACGATGAGACGAGACCCATATAGTTAGGATAAGGCTAGTATACTTATAACCCCTGCAAATTTCTGCAAATACAAAAGTTATAAGACATGTCAGGGTTGTTTATTAGCATATCCTGATATTTACTTCCATCAAAGGACATGAATATGTCAGACAGTATAATAAACCTATACATGTCAAATTTGAAATCTGATGCTAACGTTTTGTTCCAAGGGCACGAACCATTAACTCAAATTTACATACATATTTCTTCTTCATTTTTTAAATAGTTGTAACATTGCTTGTATCTTCCAGTAATGCCAAGAGACCTTTGGAAAAGGCTGCTTCTTCTAAATTCTAAATGTTAACAACATAACATGACATAATGATGTCAAACCAACCAGAAACAAGCTAGCCTTAAATGAAGAAAAAATTTGTATTGCAACAAATTTTGAAATCACTGTTCCATTAAAATTTGCAAACAAACTTAAAGCCTTCCTGAGCTCATTTAGACATCTCCATAGATGAGTAGTAATGGCCTTCAAGCTCTTTCAAACTTACAGCTGCTTGTTCAGCTACAGTAGCTAGAAGCTTATCGGTTGCCTTACATTGTTTATCAAAGATCTGAACACGCTGCTCAACATGCTCATTTATAGAAGCAAAGTCTGCAGAAACAGCTGTTTGCTTTAGCTCAGATACAAGTTTCATGAGAGAGTCAGCAGCCTGTACCTGAGGATAACATCCAATATAAAAAGTGTAAGAAGGAACAAATAATTCATAATTGAATTGTATTAGCATTCAAATAGAATGTTTATAAGTCAATTTACCACACGGTTGGCATGTATCTCCATTTGGAAAGCTTCTTGTGAGTTTCGAAAGGTTGCATCGCTAACCTGAGAAAAAACACACAAACTTCTATCTTTTGCAAGTATGCACAAAAAGGGGAAAACAGAAAGAAGGATAGCCTGTTCATAGCAGGAGATATAGAACTATCCTACACATGCACACCGAATGCTTATCACATCCCATTGGACTTATTTAAAAGCCAAATGCTAAGCCAAACCTTTTACACCGTACTCAAAAGTAAAAGATAACTAAAGTATTTTGCTTCTTCATATTAGTTTTGAATCTTCTAAAAGTATTTTGTTTCTTGATGTTAGTTTTGAATCTTCTCTGGGTTCATCTTCACTGGTGCGTTAAGAGATGTTGCGTAGCAATTAACTCAAAATTATGTGTTCTTGATAAGTAATACATCAGAGGCAAAATTCAAGTTCTAATACATAAAAAGCAAATTGATGCCCATTCTGGTAAAATATTTTCTACAAACATATCTGCATTAAACTCTTCACAACTTCAGTATGCATAGGCAAATAAGGTGTACAAACTTAAGAGAAATGGGGAAAATCCTGATTGTGCATTAAACCTCAACTACATGGGGTCGGTTATTAGCTTCTGGGATCTATTTTGAAAGAAATTTCAATGATATCTATTAGGAAATTTAATTGTAGCACTTCCTAATCAAAGAAAAAACTGAATGAATGGCATATAAACTTTTCAGCATTAAAAAAAAAAAAAACTTCAACCCACCCTTGAAGCCTTAATAAGATGAGAAAAGTTGTCTAAAATTGCATTGATGTCGCTATCTACCCGCTGCAAAAGATATTTCTGCTTCTGGGCTGCAGCTTGAACAGCAGCTGATGTTGGCCCTATAACTTCCCTTGCCCCCAAACCAGCACCCGGCCCCCTAATTCCTATTCCTGCTGGTTTATTCATTTATAATAATCCTGCAAAATCCAAGTTGCAACTTTAGTATATTTGCAGTGACAAACCTTTATTTCCTTTCAAATAATAGAATAAATATTCTGCAAATATCATCCTGAATGTAATTATATAAGCACCACAGAGAGATCTACAATCTACAAAATAACAAGGAGTCTTACCGCTGTATTCACAGAGTACCAAGCAAACAGATAGGGCAAATCTTGTCTTTCTAAAATTTCATAACGTTTGGGCTCTAGTGAGAATCAATGTGACTTTCGAATTTGAGTTAACCTAATCGAATTTCAAACCTCCAAAATTTTTTTGCAAGTAATGATATTTCACTATCGTTGTAGAAATTATATAAGATCACTAAAACCCCGTCTATATTTATGAAGAATATTCGGTATACGACAGAACGGAACCCACGGAAAATTGCAAAGCTCACTGGTTAAGAAAACCGAAAAGGAAACTAAATGCAACCAAGTCGATACAGAAACAAGATAGGACATAAATCGTCCTGAACAGCCGAATATCATATTTAAACATGTATGATGATAACCAGACCTTCAGAGTAGCTGGCTGTTAAAGATTCCGGTGTCGGTTCAACTCAGCTTTCAGCGTTCTCGCAAGACAATCATACTATCACCAACCTGGAAGCAGGGTTCGAATTTCCAGGCATTCAGTTAAAAAGTTACTGTGGCAACCTAGACTTCACTATATATATATATATATAAAAGGGGGTGTCGGACCCCGAAAAGGGAGTTTTATTAACGAAAAAAGAGTATCGATCACATATGTAACATCAGATCAAACAAAGTAGATATAGAGAAAACTTAATGAACTTGAGATGTTTCGTAGAGAAACAACTTAACATACAATAGAGCACAAAGGGGAAGAACACTATCTAGGCATCTGCCTCCTACCAAGGATTAACTGTACACAAGAGCAAAAAAAAGAGTGGCAGAGATCAGACAAAGTAGAGAACAGCTGAAATTATAAAGTGAAGCTCCTATGTAGTGATTCTTGATGAAGAAGGTTGCTTGGACTTATGGGTCTACACCAAGGCTGCAAAAGATGAAGTAGATTAGTATCCAACTTGATCTTTGAGGCTTGAGATATGATTTGGAAATGAACGAGGCAGAGGATTTGCAATTTCTCTATAATAGTCAAATGATATGTATTTGAATAATTAGTCCTCTAAAAAAAAGTATTACATTTATGTTTCCAAATATAATATAGAACAATAGGCCTAATAACCTTCCAAAGAGATTTGAAATTCACTGAATTGGTAGGCAAAAAACCAAACATAACATCATCTTGATATAGCTTGCAAGATGCGATAACTTTAGAAGCCCATCTCCATGCATGCTGAGCAAAAGGGCAATGCCAAAAAATGTGAAGAAAATCCTCTATACCACCATAGAGGGCAATTAGGAGTGTGAATCCCAAGATGTTTGAGACGTTTGCCTATAGGTAAACCTTGGTGAAGAAAGCACCAAAGAAATGTTGAATTTTAGGAAGAGTTAGAAGTTTCCAAATACATTTGAAGAAGGGGATCTTGATTTGTTTAGAC
Source organism: Gnetum montanum (assembly GCA_015680685.1). NCBI lineage: Eukaryota > Viridiplantae > Streptophyta > Gnetopsida > Gnetales > Gnetaceae > Gnetum > Gnetum montanum. The sequence continues at coordinate 230,706 of MNCI01004147.1, read as the reverse complement.
TCTTGTTTGTGCCAAGACCTATTACATTGGTGGATGACACTTGGGGAGTCATGGAAAAGTTGAAAGAGAATGTGTGGCTTATAAGGCAAAAGTTTCAACCAATTAGTCCAATGGAGGTCATGAAAAATACTTTGCACCAAAACATCCAATTGCAAATAGTGATGAATAAAATCATAAACTTGATCTAGGCAATGGTGCATTGCATTAGAGGCCCCATATAAATTGTCAAACACCTTCCAAAAATCCATTGATTAGCAAGACAAAGACAACTAAGAGAAATAACTCCATTTCTGATGAATCATGATTCATCTGGCTACAATATCGGACCCTGATATCAGATCCATGATATCGTAACCTAAGTAACGATATTGGATACGCGATATCGTGACTCTTGTGTAGGCCTATAAATACTCATGTAGTTGCACAAGAGGAGTCAAGTTTTTAGATAGAAGTTAGTTAGTCTTAGTTAGTTCTTAGTTTTCATTTATAGTTCTTCTCAACCCTTTCCCCCAGTGCATGCCCGCAGTGTGATGATTGTAATTGTATGGCATCCTTTATTCGAGTGTGACGTACTTGGACACGTACATGACCAGAAATAAAGATCAAGATTACTTCATCATTGCAGCATTCACTTAGTTTAATTACTTAATTATTATTGTTATTAAACGCAGAATGAGTACGACTTAATCACGAGCGTCTACATGTGACTACTTGGTATCCCAGTAGCGTACTTAGGCCATGCACTTGGTAATCCCAGTGGTAGTTGTGCATGAGGCCTAAGATGTGTATGGATGATTAAGGAATAGATGCTCATTGCACTTAGGCTAGCTTAGATTCTTTCTCCCTATCTCCTATTAGCTTAGACCCTCTCTCCCTTTCCTCTTAGCCTAATTAAAGTTATTTTCCATTGCCTCCAGGAGTAGCATTAGTTTAGGAACATATCATACATCTCACTTTGGACTAAACCATACATGACAAAACATATACTAGTCTAGGTGGGAAGACAACGAACTGCGATTAATGAGTAACTATCTAGATACCACAACTAGCCTGTATGTGGAGTTCGACTGGATCGTGCGTGAAATGCTCGTATTCGTATGGTTGAGTATAGGGGTACCTCGCCACTCATCATTGGTGCTGTTGTTGGGGGTAGTGCTAGGTATTTAGATTAGTTACATCATACAAGATCATTGTAACAAAGTATTAACGATATATCTTTTAGAAAAGAAACTAATTTTAATTAAGTCACACACGGTTCACAACACTATCTTTCTCACAAGACTCTGACAATGCAATAATGCATAAGGTAATTCATTGGAGAACTAACAAATTATATGATGATGAAGATAAATTTTGGAGTGCTCACCTTATGTAGAGTCCCCTATGTTCATGAACACCCCAACGATACTCAAAGACTTTCGTCATCCAACTCTGACACCTCTAGTAAGGATGAGACATCCCATAGAAAGAGGAGGCCCGAAAGGCCTGGGACCTTCTCGACAACTAATAAGAACTTATTTGGGGATGATTGGAAGACTTACAAAAGTCATAATGAGTTTTACAGTTCCCTCTCTTCCTCTACTCCTTCAACGTCAGATTGTGACACAGATGACTATATTTCAAGGGATCGACATAGAACTAAAAATTGAGCTCACAAAGAAAATCGAGAATGCCAACATGAACAAGGACAACATCGTCCCAACGCACAAACTCACAACCCACTTAGTGACGATGAACCCCTACTGGCCACTAAGAGCCTAATGCCTATAGAAGGGGCAGTTTGAATATCCCGCAGGCATCACAAGGAAAGTCATCTACCCAGGCTTGACTTAAACAACTTTCCTAAGTTTTCCAAAGGCTATGATTTAGACCTGCAACATCATCTACAAGCCTTCTACGATGCCTGTGCATGGAACAATATTGATAATGGATGGCAAAAACTTAAGCTCTTTGCCATGACACTCGTTGGCCAAGAAAAAGTATGGTACAGATCGTTAAAACCAAAATCAATTCGTAGTTGGCCAACAATGGTAGAACTCTTTACTAAATGATATCAAACCTATGCCAGAGTATCGGCCTTGAGGGGACAAATCCAAGAATGGAAACAAGAGCAACATGAACCCTTGGACATGGCCTTACAAAGATATTATGCATCATTAAACAACTATCGAGGCCATGGGTTCTCTGAGGAGAGGCTAATATACCATATCATAGATGGGCTCCGTAATGAAACAAGGGAAACCCTAGGGATGTATGCCCAAGGTCAACTATACAAGCTACAAGCCCATTAACTCCAAGAGCTTATTAAGCAAGTAGCAAAATAAGAAGGAGAAATGGCTACATGGGAGAATGCTAAAAAATCTCAATAGGCCTAAAAATCAACAAGGGCCCATGATTATGAAGAGGAGAAATCAACTCACCGCAAGGAGGTGGAACCATCTCTGCCAACACTACAATCATTGGATGAAATTGAGGCAAAGATCAATAAGATGATGGAATGGAGGCATAAAAAATGTAGAGAATATGCCAACATTATTGGAGGTAGAGTCACGATGAACCAAGAAATAGGACAAAACACCCTTAGACAATCAGAAAGAAGGGTAGATGAGAATAAGAGCTCAACTGCCAATCATAAGTATCAGTGCAAGATTTTCCTATATGATCATCCCAAGGGCCAATGTCCAATCTTGTCACATTTATAGGAGCATTAGGGAAGGGTGTTACACCCAGAGTTCGTACGGAGATATTGTGTTCGATCACAATGACAATAATCCTAGTCATGGGGGAGGCCACTCCCAAACTAGTTATACCCTCATACCATCCGAACCCAAGTGCTTATCAAGTCCAACATCCTGTTTCCCCAACTGAGTCAACATCCTCTATCTCACCACATTATTATCATTCTCCTCAATACTATCACCCATATCCTTGCCAACAGGACCACCACCTTGGGTACCTTGCACTCCTCAATTTCAACATTCTCATCCTTCACCTCCTTCCACATCATCACCAATTGTGCCTGAAGGGTTTGCACCACCACATCAACCCACGAATGTTACTTGTGCTTCTACTATCAATAGTAGTGGGAACCTTTTACAACATCGAAGGTGTCCCTTCTTTAGACATGATCGTAAGAAGGGACAACATAGTTCCAAGACCACTGCATCTTCCAACACATCACAAGCCCAACACTGTGGTGCATCTCTCTATGAAAACCCAACACTCCAACAACTATACAGCCTAATGAATATAACCATGCTGGGAGACATCATGATCCTGGCATACCACCTTAGGGTCACGGGTGCCATAGTGGGTCAACCACTCATCGATTGACTACATCTTATAATTGCCCCACTATGCTTACTATAATCAAGTGTGTGAACCCCAATGGGGTAAGTATGACTAGGTCCCAATATTTCCAACATGCAAGGATCCCAACCTTCCATTTATTAATTCTAGTCATGCTCAACCGTTTAGCTATGGGGGGTATCCTCCATTCTAACAACATAGAATTAATAAATGTTTTTCCGTTTCTTTAATTTTTCAATTTTTTGTTTTCCAGTTCTTCATCTTTCAATTTATTGTTTTGTCTTTTTATCTTTTTATAAGTAATCTCATCTATAAATAAAGCACTCATGTGACTCATTAGTTGAGGTGTTGTTCTATCTTATCAAGTCTTGAGTAGCTAATTATTTGGACAGCGAGCCCATAACATCCACCTATCCATTCCATTAATAAGAGGTTCTACCCTAGGTACAATGATATTCCTAATCATTAAAACTTAAAAGTAATTTTGTGTTCATTATACCTAGAGTGAAGAATGATGGACTAAGAAGGAATGACCAAGGTGTGACATCAAGGGCACTTGTGGATTCTCTTTAGTGACATCTGTAGGAGTATCATGTAGCTTGGTTGTACTAAAGATCCTTGTAAATCTAATGAAAAATGGAAGTAAGAGTAATCAAAAGGCACTCAACCAAAAAAAAAATAATGCTATTCTAGGGGGTCCCACTGGAAAGACATGCACCCATGCTTGAAGGTAGGCGGCTTCTCTAGATTAAGAAATACTTCATCAAAAAAAAAAACGAGTGCCACAAAGCAAAATCACTCCTCCCTTTAACAAAATGCCAAGTGATCATACACCTTGCTATCACGGTGCTCTTATGGTTGTCCATCATGGGATAAAACAATGCAATGTCACTGATCAGAGGAATGGACTTGGTCTTGAGTTTGGAGTGATAGGCTAATGACACATTAATCACACCCTACACTCAGGATTCATTGTGCCTTGGGTTAGCTACTGCATGTCCCAATCTCTGCAATTCCTTCTACAATTCACCTCACCTTACTGTTCATGAATTTGTGACTTGTGTCTTGTGTAGCATTGAATTCACACCTCATTATGGTGGTATCTACATGTGTGTGTTTTGTGAAACTGGTGTGGATTACATTTAACCCTTCTAGTGCTTATGGGCATTTTAAGGTGTGGTTACGCAAGGGCATTATAGGTTGGAACCTACTTTGGGGAGGACCCACTTGCATAACCCTTGTAATTTACACTTGTAACACATCTCCCACACATCATCTTATACCCTCCAAGTATTACCAACATTCTTCTTTCCCTTATCTTGCCCGTTCAAACAGTCCTATATACAAACACATGTCCTTTTTCCTCATACTCTTCATGATTTTCATTGCCATATTTTACACCACTATCCTTTTTATGCCTTTTGACATGATCATTCTTACCTTGGACCCCTTACATTGACTTAACATCCTTTGTTTATACCAAAGAATTTCCAAAATTTATCAATTTTTTCAAGTATCCTATTTTTGATAGGCTGCAATATTGGGTCCTCGATATTGGGTCGGCTACGATATCGGGTCCCCGCTATCAAGTACGCGATATCGTGTTCTTAAAATCTATATATATGGACCGTGCCCCCCCCCCCCCCCCCCCCGTGTGTGAACGTCAACATCATTTGCAACTATTCACACTAGAGAATTTTTCAAATTTTCTTCTACGACTTGTGCACCTCTCGATCTACCAACCATAACTTGCTCACTAGCGCTCTGATTTTCATTTCGTCTCAACCTACTTGAACCCAAAGTGTTTAGCTTAGTCATGGGGAAGGGGTACACGCTAAATTGTGCATAAATTTTTTGAACTTCGTCATCGCCCGAAGGACACTATCAAGGGTAATTAAGTATAAAACTAATAAGCATGTGCCAAAAACAATTTCATCTCCTCATCTATATCAGGAAATTAAAATTTGAAGCCACCTAATCAAAGTGGGCCAAATATTGAAACTTTTTGGGGATATTTCTATAAAAATTTCTAACTTTATATCACACGGAATAAAAAAAAATTCATTAAGGCAAGGAGTAAGGTATAACTTAACTTTGGTAAGTAACCTTACTAAAGATTGGCCTTGTGTGATTGCAGATGGCCCCAAAGCGTGGACAACAAGAAGGTCCCTCTCAAGGTGCATCTAAGCAACCCAGGAGAGGTAGAGGATAGGTGTCTACTAAACAACATACAAAGTAGGAGGCGCAATCCTTCAGTATCCATCAAGAGACTCCTGCTACTGTACAATTGGGATAGGTAGAAGGAGGAGTTGTTGTAGTGCTTGAACATGGAAAATGGCTCATGTTGTCCTCGAAGTGTGTTTAGGCCATCTGTGAAAGGTCCACATCAGTTGTAGTGATCGTAGAATTGAACTTCAGACCCTTCATAGAATTTGCTCCTGAGGCCGTAAATGACTAACTCAAAGGATCCCCATTATGGCCTATCTTCTTCGAAAGTGGTGCCTGTACTTAGGAGAAACATACCAATTTTGGCACAATAAGGAAGAAGGCACCACAGTTGACATTTGTGGTGTGTTTGTTGATTTTTCTGCCAAGGCCATTTCTGAAGTGTTAAACCTTTCAAATACAGGGTTGAAGGTTGCTCACCTGTCCACTCGCTCCGATGTTGATGCGCGAAAGGTTTGGTTGGACAAGGCATACGCTAAAGAAGATAAGATATATGGAGAATTGACATTGGAAGAGAGAATCTACTTCAAGATTGGTACTTATCACATGTTCCCCACAAAAGGATTAAATAGGATTTCAACATATGTGGCAAGAGGAAGTGTGATATTGATGGGAAATTTTAATGCTAACCTGCCTTATCTATATCTCATGGAGATCTTAAGGTGGTTCGAAGAATGCAAAATAGGGAAGTTCATGTTGCCCTTCCCTTATCTCATTAGGAAGTTGTGCAAGCGTGATGGTATGCTAGGGTACACCAATGACGTCCTCAAAAGAGCCCAAAATGCTTTGTTCACTGAATTGCTGAAGCCACAAGCTCCAAGAAAAAGTGTTGGTGAGATGCTGGAGCTACAGCTAGAGCAAGAACAAATGGTGGAGCCCACTACAACTCAAAATTCATGGCCTAGCCAACTTCCAAGCACGAGGCCCAGTCAACAAGAAGAAGCAGGACCCAGCACGAGCCAACGAGACCAACCGCCACCATTGTCGCAGGATTATCGACCGTCGATGAGCCATCTTAGGGCCATCACTAAAATGGTTAGTTGGGGAAGTTATGATGATTCTAATCTCTTCTGCATCATTGATGGTACCGTATGGCCCACTGTCTCTATAAATCATGCACAGGGTGAGGTGTCCATTCAGACAGGAGGAGAGGAGAATCAATGGTCACAACAGATCTCAGGGAATGCTACATTCTTTCAAGTGCAATTGGAGACTGGTGAAGGGGCCATAGTGATGGTCATGCAGCACCAATATGCAGCGGGAGTAGCAGAGGTGGTCATAGACCACATCAAAGAATCCTTCACCATCCCTATTGTGCCACTAGAAAACTTCACAGGAGCACGTGATGCTCAAACTTTGGCCGGTCCCTTGATGACTCCTGCGGAGGATGAGGATGTGCTTGATTAGTTGCTGCAAATAAGACAAGTAATGACGTCCTTGTTTGACATCCCACAAGATGTCACGATAGCATAATCAGACCTCATCTCTACCAAGGGAAAGCTAGTCATGGTAGAGATCAGGGCTGAGCATGCAGAAGTAGAGTTAGCAAAACTTCAAGGGAGGCTCGTAACCATGTAAGTTACACAGCATGACCCCTCTTAATTCGTTACCGTAGACTTGTTAGACACCTTCAAGATTGAGCAACTCAATAAATTGTTAGCGAACAATAAACAAGTTGTTGAGAAGAAAGAGAAGGTCAACTGGGATGCCTCCAAGGCACAAGTACAAACCTACACACATGCCAAGGCACTCAGAGCCTTACAAGAGGAGAATAAACAGCTCATTGCTAACAATCTTTGGTTGATCGCTGTGGAGAAATAGAAGAATGTTCTCGAAGAAAAATTTGAATAGCTATGAGAACAATTGATCAAGGTCAATCAAGATATGAACTGTTTGAATAGAGAAAATCGAACCCTCTCAATGGAGAAGGTATGTGCAATCCATCAGAAGATGACCATTGAAATCAGTGCGTGGCAAAACGAGGCCAAGTGGTACGAAAAGTTAAAGGAGCATTTCCAAGACCAGGTGGGGATGTATAAGTAAATCATTGAGAAGAAAATCCATATGGCCAAGGCCCACATCAAAAATTTCAGTGCTCAACACATTAATTGGTGGGCCATATTGGACACATATGCATTTTCCTACCGGGCGGAACTTAAAAGCCAAGACCTACAGATTCAGGATCTCACAGAGTATATGGAATTGGCAAACCTGTGGTATGCTAATCTAGCCATGTTGACAACAGGGTGCTTGAGGATAGAGCTCGAGAGGCAGGTAGCTACCACTTATGCCAAATATGAAGCAGAATTTGTAGAGCACAAGAAAACGTTACAGAAGTTGGAAGTTGAAAATTCTAAACTAGATGTGGTTAAAGAAAGCTACCAAGGATAGAAAGATGTTGCAGCAGAATTGGCTCGATGAATTACAAATTTTCAGGAGTACAAGGACAAAGCTAGAGCCTATGAGAAGGAACGACGACTGTTTGCGTCTTGGTACATCAAAGTAAACAAAATGTTTCTACAACTACCATGCCCATGGGAGGTGCCTACTCCATCAAACATTGGAACATTAGCATGGATGGCATAGGATCCCTGAATGGCAGAGGAAAAGCTCTAGGCATTGCTTCAACGTCATCAAATTCTAACACTTGGAACACAAGACAAGGGGAAGCAACCCATGGAGGGGCCACTGCCACCTGGAACCACATGAGCCAAATAAAGTTTACAATTTTACAATTGTGCAATTTTGTAATTTTGTAATTTTGTGCTATGTCCCAATTTTGTTCTATTAAGTTCTCCACTATGGCATGAATAAATTTCTCATTAGTCAATAATCCCATATCTATCCACTATGTAACCAATGGGGTTTGTTCTCATTTTGACTCGAGGATGAGTTTTCATTCAGTTGTGGGGGTATGATGAATCATGATTCATCTGGCTATGATATCGGACCCCCGATATTAGATCCATGATATCAGGTATGCGATATCGCAGCCCAAGTAACAATATCGGATATGCAATATCATGACTCCGGTGTGGGCCTATAAATACTCATGTAGGAACATGAGAGGAGTCAAGTTTTTAGATAGAAGTTGGTTAGTCTTAGTTAGTTCTTAGTTTTCATTTATAGTTCTTTTCAACCCTTTCCCCCAGTGCATACCCGCAGTGTGATGATTGTAATTGTACATCATCCTTTATTTGAGTGTGACGTACTTAGACACGCACATGATCAGAAATAAAGATTGAGATTACTTCATCATTGCAACATTCACTTCATTGAATTACTTAATTATTATTGTTATTAAATGTGGAACGAGTACGACTTAATCACGAGCATCTACTATGACTATTTGGTATCCCAGTAGCGTACTTAGGCCATGCACTTGGTAATCTTAGTTGTAGTCGTGCACGAGGCCTAAGATGTGTATAGATGATTAAGGAATGGATGCTCATCATACTTAGGCTAGCTTAGATTCTCTCTCCCTATCTCCTATTAGCTTAGACCCTCTCTCCCTTTCCTCTTATCCTAATTAAAGTTATTTTCCATTTCCTCTAGGAGTAGCATTAGTTTAGGAACATATCATACACCTCACTTTGGACTAAACCATATGTGACAAAACATATACTAGTCTATATGGGAAGACAACAAACTGTGATTAGCGAGTAACTATCTAGATACCACAACTAGCCCATCTATGGAGTTCACCAGATCGTGCATGAAACACTCGTATTTGTATGGTTAAGTGTAGGGGTACCTTGCCACTCATCAATTTCAAAACCAAGAAGTAGCTACCCTAGCATTTGTAGTGGCAAGAGAAGTAGGCAATAGAGGTAACCACCAAGGATAAAGCTTAGAAAAAAAAGGAGGATTAAACTGGACATTAGTTTGATTGATATAATGGTGTAAGACCTGCCAAGCCCTCCAAATGCTTTTGAAGACATGGGATCCAGGAATAATGATAGTATGGGGGAAGAGGATCCAATTTATGAAGTGGATTTCTTTTCAAAATGGCTTATTTTTGGGAAACACTTGTCGGAGCCTTAATTGAAGGGGACTCCCAATAATGTCAGTGGCATCTAGATGTTGAACCAACCACTTAGCGACCAAAGTGAGCCCCTGTTTGAAAGAATTCAAAAGACCTAAATCATTCTTATTCTTAGGAAGTGTAATAATATTCCAAGGAACATGATGGAAACCTTTTTGAGAGTCTTTAGAAGATCACATGAAGTACTGAAATAACCATTCCAACTTCTGATATGCAACTTGGGAGGGAGCCCAACACAAAGAATAGTACACATGGGTAGAAGCACATATAGACTTACAAACAAGGTACTTGCCTACAAGAGTGAGGGGTTTAGTCGTCCATTTATCAATTTTCTTTTGAATTCAAGAAATCACTTGCTTTTAGAGAACTGAGGTAGAACCTCTAAAACAGAAGGAAATTCCTAAAATCTTAGTGATATTTGGGTCCTGAAGAAGCTTCTAGTTATGGTTGGGAAAATGATAGTAATTATTGATAAATCTATAAATAGAAGATTTATTTTAGTTAATAGTGGAGCTAGAGCAACATTGCTCCACTAGAGATAAGAGTTGCTGTAGATAGTAGTAGTATTTTTAACAAGGAAAAAGTAGTCATCGACAAAATGCATATTGAGAAGCTAATGTTGAGGGGAAGAGAGATGAACCCTAATGATAGCTTTATTTTGAATATCATAGTTTAACTGATGACAAAGAAAGTCAACATCGATGATGAATAGGTAAGGGGCAAGAAGACATCCTTGCCTCACTGATCTATGGATAGAGAAGGAAGAAGTGATACTAAAGGTAGTAGCTATCCTCATAGTAGGATCTAAAAATAAACATTTTACCATATGTAAGAACTTAGGACCAAAACTAAGTTTAGTCATGGTTTGCATAATGAAGTCCTAGTTAATGTTATCGTAGGCCTTTGCATAATCAAGCTTCAGTAAGAAAATATCTTGACCATCATCCTTCACCCATTGAAGAACTTCCCAAGTAGCAATCACATTATTTAAAATGTATCTACTAGGAACAAATATTTTTTACTAGAAGGATATAATGACAAAGAGTTTTCTTCAAACGTAAGGCCAAGCACTTGGCCTAGATTTTATACACCATGTTAAGAAGAGTGATGGATCACCAATTGGAGATACAAGTAGGATCCCTAGACTTGGGAAGGAGACGAATAATCCCTTGATTCAAATTGGGTCCTAGAAAGCTAGTAAGGATAGCCTCTCTAATGACTTGAAAGAGATTGTTGCCAACCAAATCCCAATGATTCAGAAAAATTTCAATAGTGAAGCCATCATAACCAGGGGCCTTCCTAGAGCTTATTTTAGAAAAATTATCTTGGAGCTCCACCTGAGTAATATCAGCTTCTAAAATTTGCAACATAGTAGGAGTAACTAGACTAGGATGATTGAGAGTAGTGGCCTTGAACGATGAGATATCCATAGGGGTAGTAGTATATAAGGCTTTGAAGTGCTTCTTAAGCTATGAAAGGAGACTGTTGTGTTTTGTGATGATGGTACCATCATTAGAAATTTTGTTTAAAGAGTGCAAAGGGGAAGAGCTATTTAGATACTTGAAAAATTCCTTACAGTGTTTGTCTTGAATATTTAACCAAGTAAGTCTACTCTTTGTTAAGGCATTTTGTGCCCTGTAAATGTCCCATTATTGGAAGGCTAAGCGAGTTCAACTAACTCCCCATGAACTTGAGTGTTGAAAGGATCTTGTGCTAATCTATTGATAAGATGTTCCATAGTAGAGCGAATGTTGTTGTACTCTTGTTTGGCACAAGAGGCAACTTCCTTACCATAATAACGAGCAAAATTCTACACTTTACAAATAGCATAGTGCCACCATTGGGTCCAACCCACATGACCTAAGGTCCTAGGTTTAGCATTCCAAAGGCTTGAGAGAAGTTGTTGAGCGGGAGGAGAAGAGAAACAATTACTATGTAACCGGAAAAGATGGAAATTATGTCTATGATGGCTAACATGAATATGGATAGACATAGTGATAGGGAAATGGTCTTATAAGGTTTTGTGTTGATGACCAATATTAGAAGAAGAAGCTTGCCATAAGGAAAGAGTGGAAAAATAAAACCTATCTAACCAACTTTAGATGTGGGCCTGCCCAAGATAAAGATTGCTCTAGGTGAATCTATGAAGAGGATCACTAGCAGAAGTGTCCACCCCATCAAAAAGATAGAAATTTTTCTTAAATTTTGACCATAAGTGATACTCAAAAGTTAAAAGTTGAACACCCCCCCAAGCTTATCATGAGGACATTCTGTCATATTAAAACCACCTCCAAAAATCCAAGGAACTGAAGAAAGAGAATTAGCTAGTTCCTGCCACAAAGGGGCATGATCTATAGAGTTATTAGGAGCATAAATAGAGAAAATACCAAAAGGGCCATGGGATGAGAAGAAGATAGCCCAAGAAACTCTGTGGCCAAAATCAGAATCACTTTGAATGATTTTATCTTTTCAATAAGGTGAGAGGAGAATGGCTGCATCCCCTTTTCCACATACATGGGAAGTAGCAAGAACTTATGAGTGAGGAAGAAACCAATGGGATGAAAGAGATAAATGATTGGCTGAAATCTTAATTTCTTGGAAAAGAACAAAATCAAAAGTAATATTTAAACTAGAGAGAAAGTTGCTTGCACATTTACGTCGAAGTATATCACTTAGGCCTTAGACATTCCAAAATAAGAGGTTCATGAGGAAGTAAAGGGCATGTCGAATGAAGGATCATCAAAAGATTTAAAATTTGAAGTATCAACTTCCATTGTGTGTGAAAAAATGGCAAAGGAGTTGCTTGTAGTAATGGGTAGTGTAGAATTGTTCATTGGGGAAGAAGTAAGGGGTGGAGCTGTAGTGGAGGATGCTTTAACTTTTTTTCTTCCAACACCCTCCACAAACGTGCCACTCATAACTAAGTCCTTAAATGATTTTGAAGGTGTAACTTGTGCTTTAGAACCAACCTTTATGATTGAACCTGATTGTGGCACTTGTGACTTAGAGGGGTTAGGCAGGGAAGAAGGCTTTGAAATATTTTTAGAAGAGGCTTCAAAATTGAAGGTTTTTGATGGTGGATGGGATTCTGGAATAGTTGGAGAATGATTTTTATGAAGCTCAACCAATTATTTTTTCTTGGCTAAGAAGGGGCATGCAAAAATATGACACTTAGCTTGATGATAGTAACTACAGGAATTAGATAGATAAAAATAATCAACTTTTTGAGTAAAGAGTTTCCCTCTAGCTGAAAGAGTTAGGGAGTTCTTCCTATGAGAGGTATCAAGTTCAATATAGTAATAATGAAACTGAATTCCATTAACCTCAATACCATGGTCTGAAATGATATGACCAAGGGTACTCATGATGTCCCTCTTAATGGAAGAAAAAATTAGGGGAAGATTTGGCAGTTCAATATAGTAGGGGATAATGTTGTAGATTGGATCATTAACATTAAAGTTGATTTCTAAGCATGTGCATAGAGAGAGCTTTCTAAACTTGAGAGTTGCATTTTGTGCTGGAAAAATTTGGATAGAGAGAGCTTTCTAAACTTGAGAGGCCTCAAAGAGTTCTATTAGGAATAAAGTTTCAAGCATAGTAATAGGCATGAGAAACTTGAATGCCTTGGGTCTATAGAATATTTTTGATTTACAAATTTATACTCATTGAATATGGAAAAAATTCCAAAATTTGAAGAAAGATGAAATGCATAGAAAAATCTTTGGAAACTACATAAAAAATATTGTCAGGAAGTAGAAAATCAATAGTAGGAGAGATGGAGGTACTTCCCTGGTGAGAAGGAATAGAAGCGTTAGGTAAATTAGCCATGGTGTAACCTTCCCCATAAGTTCAAAAGGGATCATATATTGTTTTTTATGCTAAGTGGGACAATAGGTGAAACAAAGAAAAATAGAGCAAGGTGTAGTAGCAACTATTGCAAAGAAACCTCTTAAATCCTTACACCAGCTAGTCTAGTAGTGACTACACAAAACTACCCCAAAGAAGCATGACAATTGTTGACATTGTGAGGCCCAAAGAACCACTAATTTGTTGGAACCAATGGTAGTGGTAGAGAATGAGTGAGCTAAATCATGCCATCCCCTACCATAAGAACCCATGACCAGCCACTGTGAATAACAGATGCTTGAAGTAATAGCAAATGGAGCAACCATGCCAAGCAACATGCCAACAGTGAATTCACACAATAGTCAAAAAAGACTTTATGCTAGTCTAAATACACTGTTACCATGTTGACATGTGATCACTTCATATATATATATATATATCTATATGATACCTTCATAATTACTAGCATTTCTAAGCTTGAATCGAAGATTTAAAATATTTATCATGAACTACATGATAACAGAAGCATGTTGGATTTTGTGGTAATTAATAACAAATTGTATGAGAGCAAGTTAAATTAACGTAGGATAGGGTGTCCAATGGAAATTAAATGAGGATATACATCTAGGACATGTGGATCATCATTTAAGGTACTTATTTTTTCAAGTTTGAAGATGTGAGTTCTAGCTTAGGGGTAACCATTCAAAGAGGTTAGGCTTTCTCTAATTCATGAAATTTTTAGGGAGACACTTAGCAAGATGAATATTAATGCTTCAAGTGATGTTCCTTTGTATGCATCTAAGATGTATGTATGCTTTGATTTACTAGTTGGTTGATGTTTAACCCAATATAATGATGAAGATTGAAGGTATGATTTCAGATTTTGCAGTTTTGGTTTTCTTTAATCCTACTGTTATTCATTCTTTCATTAATCTATGGGTAGTTAGACATTTGAGTTTGGAGAGTTAGTTTCTTATTTAAAGGCTTGTTGTTAGCACCATTGGTGGCAGTGCATTTGCTATAGCCAAGTATATAGATATGTGCCTTTGGTGATTTAGGATGCCTCTTAGCTTAGTGATCTCCATATCATGAGTCTAAGAGAATATGATGTCATCTTGGATACAAATTGGTTGTCTTATTATTATGGTAGCTTGGATTGTTGTCACAAAACACTTTTCTTTGTGATAAATAATGGTATTCAAGTGACCATGCATACTAGGCTACACAAGGTTAAGTTGGATCTTGTTTCTTTGAGGTTTTTTCACTACTTGTTGTGGAAGGGCCATTGGTGTTTTGTAATTTCCATTAGTGAACATTCTTCTTCATAGGTGATTAATCAGATTCCACTTAGAAGTACATAGTTTGCCTTAAAGGCATGATTTTGAGTTTGATATTACTATCAAATCTAGTGTTGAACCTATCTCTAAGGTTCCACATAGGATGTTGCTTATCAAATTGGCTAAACTGAAGATTCAACTTTAGGAGTTACTAGATAAGAGTTTGATTTGTCCAAGCTTGTCTCCTTGGGATGCTCCTGTTCTCTTCATCAAAAAGGATGGTAACATGAGGTTATGTATTGATTATTGACAACTTAATTAGGTAATCGTGAAGAAAAAGTATCCTTTGTCTCACATAAATGATTTGTTTGATTATTTATGAGAAAATTAGGTGTTCTCAAAGATAGATTTGAAGTCAAGGTATCACCAAGTTTACATCAAAGAGGAGGATATCTTCAAGACATAGTATGGACATTATGAATTTATGGTTTAGTCTTTAAATGTACTAATGCTCCTATGATTTTCATGCATCTCATGAATAGTGTGATAAGATTGTACCTAGACTATTTTATCATTGTGCTTATTGATGACATCTTGATGTACTTGTTGTGGAGGATCTTCATGAGTAGCATTTGAGAACATTGTTATAAATTCTTAGGAAGAATTAGTTATTCACTCAACCTTTGAAGTGTTCAGTTTGGTATTAAGATATTTAGGTCTTAGGACATGTCATTTTGGATGCTAGTTTAGCAATGGATCCTGCTAAGATATTAACTATTCAAGATTGGCCTGTCCGTAAGGGTGTTGAAGAAGCTTGCAGTTTTCTTGGTTTGAAAGGTTACTATAGATGGTTTGTAGAAAAATTTTCACATATTACTTTACCTCTCAAGAAGCTATTGAAAAAGGATGTTAGGTTCCTATGGAACCCAAAATGTCACACTACTTTTAACAGCCTTTAAATTAGATTGGTTTCAAGTCATGTTCTCATTTCGTCCACACCAGGGAAACCATACAATATCTACATTGATGCATTAGGTGATGGTTATGGATGTGTCCTCATGAAAAAAGGCAAGGTGGTAGCCTATACTTCAAGGTAGCTAAAGCCTCATGAGACATGTTCTCTTACTCATGATCTTAAGCTAGGAGTAGTGGTATTTGGCACCACTATTTGTTTGGTAAGCTGTTGATGATTTGGATTGATCACAAAGGATTGCAATACTGGATGAATCAACCATAGTTGAACCTATGTCAAATGAGGTAAATTAAATTGTTGGTTGATTTTGACTTTACCATCTAGTATTAGATATGCATGGATAGGTTTTATGTAAGCATGTTATATTTTTATTAAATTTGTTTATTTATGGTATATGTTGTTTTAGTTCAAGTGCTTTTAGTATGGCTTGTGGCTTTTTTAGGAGTTATGTAATTTATGGAAGGCCTTGTGATATATTTCTTTAATATTATATTTATTTTTAGGAATTAGAAAAGTATTTCTATGTGCTTAAAAACTTCATACTCCATTAACATCTATCAATTGGCATCCATTTTCTTAGACACAGAAATGTTGTTGAATTAAAGACTTGTGGTAGTGTACCGAGCTTTGTTGGTTCACATGTGTGGTTATGTGAGAGCATTAGGCTATGCTTGTTTGTTGCTTAAGAATTGTGTTCCTGTCCTCCAAGTGAGTTATCTTGACATTTTCTCCTATTTGCTTTGATTTACAGGGTTACGCTTTATCAATGGTGATTAGATTTTGCTAAGTTTCTTTTAAATACACATGTAATTATGATTGGGTTTGGATCTTACCTTGGATGATAGAATCACCTAATTTTCATGTTTAATTCATTAGGTTCTTTTTGCTATAATTTTATTATTTTTTTCCAATTTCAAGAGAAGAGGGCTTTGTGAGTATTTATCATATCAACTATCTTGGGATGGGTATTGTACATTAGATTTGCATCTTCATTTCATTATGATCATCTTGGTATAGAACTAATTTAGTTTTAACTATTTTGTTGAATTCTAAGTCGTTACTATTTCATGGGCTTTCGATGATTTTACCTAGGATTTAGACACTTTGTCAAACCATTGTTTCAAATGCCATTTTTCTTCTAGTTTGAAGATTTGTTTATGTTCCTTGAGTTATTTCTATGATGTCTTGGATGTCCCTTATTGGTTGCTGATAATTTGGATCTCATTTCATGTTATTTTCTAACTTTCTCAAGTTTTTTGTCGAAACCATGATTCAATCATAGGTGATGAGACTACAAGAGTTGGCCACAAGTCTTGCTCTCCCACCATGTGTCATGGTGAGGTCATGGTCAACCATTTTACCTTTTTTTGCGATTCTAGTTTCTATTTTCAGCAAACTTGCAATTCCATGAATTTTGGTCAAGTCATGGTTATCTACCATGGGTTGTGGTCAAGCTTGTTTGATTGTTTTTGCCATTATGAGTTATTTCAAGTAATGTCTAGTTAATCATGGATCATAGTTAGGTTATGGTCAAGTCATGGTCAATCATTTTTGTCATAGGTTTGCTAGTGGTCTTTCTTAGTAAATCATAAATTATGATCAACTACTACAATTCATGGTAAGGTTGCAGTCTCTCAATTTTGCCATTTCCAAGTCTATCTTGCTATTAGAGATCATTTTGACATGCTTCAATGACTATAAACTTTGTTAAAAACTACTTGATAGGTCTAATTTGTGGGTTGTTAGATTCAAGTTGATTATTGATTCTTGTTGGAGTTTTTGAACATTTGAACTTGTTGGCTATTGATTGTGGCCCTCTATCATGAACATTTGATTTGTACTATTTTGGATGCTTCTATGGTTGTTGATTATGAGGAGCTAGCACCAAGTTATGTCACTAGTTGAAGATAGGCTTTCTATAAATGTTTGGTATTTAACTAGCATTGGGATGCATTAGTGTGGATTTTGTTGTGGGTCCTATCCTACATAAGAGGATGATTTATGGCTCATTGGTCCATTGTTCAATGCCTCAAAAACATTAGAGGTGACTCCTGGTTAGCATCTCTAGCATCAGTAGTTTAGTTTGAGACTAATAAATAAATCAATGACATGATAGTTTGGCTTTGATTTGGAATTTTTAATCATGACAACAAATCATACATTTGAAACTAAGTATGGTGCTTGCTAGCCTTCTTGTTTGTAAGTTGATGTGTTGAAGTGGATAAATCACTTTATTTAGCTTTTCATTGATGCTATGTTTATGTGTGATGTGTGATTTATAATGTTTTTGATTATTATCCGTAATGGGACATGTTGTAGATTAGCATGCCTTCACCTAGCCACCATGACACTTGCCTTCGATTCAATTAGAGGAGATGTTAGGGTTTCTCACTCAGTGTATAGTAGCCCCCTTTTTTATTTTTAGGTTACTAGGGCTAATTAAAGCAAGGAGATCTCATGATATTCCTTGTTGATACTTAGATTATATGCATGCTTATTTTCCAACATTAGTTTATTTTTCTCTTTTGCACATTAGTTATTCTCTTTCATGCATTATGTTTGAAACATAGATATTTTTTTTGTATTCTTGAACATGTATTAGTACTGTTGAATATCCTTAGATTATGCTCTAATTCCCAAATTTTATGTCATTATTTAATTTATTTTAGCATTAGCTTTTATTTTTATATATATTATGATGATGTTTTTGTATTTTATTCTTTCACTATTATCAATCATTCTTTCCCTGGTCATTTTTTCATCATATTTCTTTTTGCTTTCTTATCACTATGATAGTTGGTTATGCTTTTTGTTTCTCTTACCATAACCAATTCATTTGTTATGGGTTCTATACCCAATGTAATGCTCTCTAACCTAAGGCTAAGAATAAGGGTGTTATATCTTTAATTGCTCTTGATTGTATAAATGAAAAGCTCTCTCCTCTTAAAATTTGGATCCATATACATATTTCAATTCTAATATAATGGGAGCCCAATCTTGCTTGGCTAATTTGACATTGTTTAGTGGACTACCCTTGTGGTGGAACATTTTTGAGTAGTGATAAAGTTAATTTTTGTTGCTTTGTGATGTCTCGGGATGCATGCAGCCCTATAAATATTGATACTTGGGCACATAATCAACAACTTTTCATTCCAAGTTGATAAGTGGCGAGGTACCCCTATGCCCAACCATACGAATCTCAAGCGTTCATACGTGATCTGGTCGAATTCCATGCATGGGACTAGTTGTGGCATCTAGATCGCTATGCCTTAATCGTAGTTTGTTGTCTTCCCACTTGGACTAGTGGTAGCTTTGTCACATATGGATTAGTCCAAAGTGAGGCATATGATTTTTATTATTTTATATTTTATTGTTCTATGATTAACAATAGGTTAAAAATCAATTTATAATCAATTCAACTAATCTAATTGCTAATTAATAATTAACTACCCTAACATAAGTATCCAATGCCACTTCTTGTGCACATCATGAACACATATAACGTTGTTAGATTACCAAATGTTAAGCATTGTTGGGATTACCAAGAGTTATACGCATGCTCGAAGCGATCGTACTTATGTGCTTAATTAATTAACATGCATGAAAATGTAAATATTAACTAAGTAAATGAAAAGTAAATTGCATGGAAAGTAAATCTAATCTAAGTTAAAGTGCTGCAATGAATAAAAATCAATCTCGATCTTATTGTCATTCATGGAATATGTCCAGGTACATTGCCAGTTGAATAGGACTTCATACAATTGACTCAAATATACTCTGTGGGCACTCATTGACTATTTTCTAAGATCATGAAATAAAACTGCAAGAATTCAACTACTCTATTGACAAGACTATGAAAACTATTGCAAAACTAATTTCCAAAACATGTGCCCAAGTGTTATATTTATAGGCTAGCATATATCCCTTGACATCGGATGTCTGACATCGTGTCCTAGCTTTGACGTCAGATACCCTACATTGGGTACCTGATATCGGGGCCTTGTTATCGAAGCCTTTTTATTGGAGCTAGGATATCAGAGCCAACCAAAAATTTGACTTTTTATCAGATAACCTAGCCAACTGATGATTCATCATACCTCCACAATTATATAAAAACTCATCCTCGAGTTAACAGGATAGGATTGAGTTTTCTCTACAAAATTGGGAAGGTATGGAATTATTGATGAACACTAACTACTGATTGACTCTAAGTGTTACATTATAAAATTTTATTTGAGTGGATGTATACAAAATGAAAAAGTGGTAAAAAGATTATATAGACATTGAAGATTACAAAATTTGCAGAGGTCTTCAAGAATCCGTTGAAGATGATTCTTCTTGTTGTTGTTAATAGTGGTAGACTTTTAACATTGATTGTTATGTCGATGCTTCTCTAGTTATGCAGAACATTCTTGAAAGGTGGACTGAAATTTCTTCTCATCACCTCATGGATCTAGCAAACATGCAAAGTTTGAGCTGCTATCTTGTATGTGCTACAATTTTTCCATGGGCATATCCTCTATTGTTCTTCTCTTGGCTTCGTTGTCATACTTGGCAAAAGACCTTCTTCCTTAGGCATTTCTTTTAGCATCACTTGTAATCACCAAAGGATCAACATTAGTTTTGGTAAGCTTTCCTTAATAATTAACCCTTTTTAGATCCCTTAGTTTTTGTTTAGGCACAAGGTGATTACAACATACTATACCCAAGGCTATGAGGTAACTAAAATCATCAAGCTGTTCACATTATTTTGATGAAATACTATTAGTTACCATGATGTTCAAAAATAGGATGTTGGAAAAATTTCAAAAATTTTAAAGTAGGCATCCCTAGCCCCCATGACTAATAAGAGTAACTCTAGAAGCACATAGGTTTTTGTATAATTGAAACCAAAGGTCTAATTGAAAAGATGGCCAAGAAATATTAATGGATATGGAAATAGAAAAGTAGGAAAAATTAATGAAATAGATGAAAATTAGTCCCAAAATCATGCATAAATTTAGAGAAACCATCATTGATGTTTTAGAAGATGTGAAGGTTAGTTCAAAGTCATGATCAACAAAATTTATGCAAGTGGGTCCTCCCCAAAGCAGGCTCTTGCTATAATGCCCTTGCATAATCACTTCTGTAAATGTTCATGGGTACCTAAGAAGTTAAATGTAGATCATGCCTTTGTTCCAAACAACACACAATTGTCATGGTTAGGATGTTGCACTATACTACACAAAACCAAAAGTCTCATAATTGAATGTAGCAGTGAGGTGAACAATGGGATGAGAAGGGATTGCAAAGATTAGGATGTAAGGTACTTGACCATGTTCACAACAGGTTTTTTTGACAAGTGTGATTAAAATGATCAACATACCTATCCATCCAAGTTTAGACCAAGTCCATACCATGGATAGTGACCTTGCATTGTTGTGTTCCATCCTACCAACCACCATGAGTCCACAATCACCTCAAAGAATAATCAACACTCCAAAAAGAGAAGAAAAGAGAAGAAGAAAGGAAGGGCCTTAGTTAGAGTGGCACCTTCAAGCATGGGTAACATGTCTTTCTAACCTCATAACCAGTTCTTGTAGCCTATTATTGTGTCTAAGGGGTGTGCTTTGAATTCCCATTACTGTTTTTGTTTTTTTTTGTCTTTTCTCTCTTTTTTTGTGTTTTTTGTTTTGTTTTTTGGATGGGAACCATACCATGCAAAGATAGAGCTTTGTTTTTATTGGTCAATGGGGGAGTGAAGATACATTCCAAGAGGAGTCATAAACCACATGAAGGAAGTTAAGAATAGAATTCAACAAGTCCCCTTGAGGTCACACCCTTTATCATTCCTACTTGGTCATTTCCTCTTTCTTCAAGGTACAATGCTCATTGATGAATTTTAGTTTCATAAAAGAAGAACCAAATTGTTTCCATGAAAAATACCTTTTATATAGAGAACTAGAGGGATGGATGAGGTGGTCTCACTACTTTACACAATTAATTATCCAATCACCTTGATAGCATAGCACAAAAACCCAACACATAGTGTTGACTTCTACATCATGACTTGGCAATATTATTAACAAAAACATAAAAATACATTCATAAAGAAAAAATAGAATGACTCAAGAAAAGAGAAAAATATAAAGAAAAGAAAAATATCAAGAAATGGAAAACATATGAAGAATCAAAAAATTTGGAAGAAATAGAAAAATGATAAAAAATTGTAAAACAAAAAAATAAGTGAAAAATACTTATTAGTTCTATAAGATATATGCATATAAGTCCTTTATTTAGTCCATTTTCTTAAGTCAAAAACTAATAAGAAGATCCATTGTCTCCATGCATCTTTGAAACAACCTTAAAATCTCATTTTCAAGCCACTAGGTGTCTTTTGGTTTAGTGGATACTACATAGATTGGTCTTTGTTCATACATTTGTTCCTTAGCTTTGTTGTGGGTTGTGTTAATATTTTGAATTTCTGGCCCACAATTTCACCCTTTACTATTAGCAGTGATGCATGGATTTTGTTGTCTTTCCATAGTGATAGGTTCATCGTTTATGTCTTGTGTTGGAGTGGTGGTGGATGTTGGATTTTGTGTAGGGTCAAAGGATGTTGGTTGTGAAAAGGAAGGCATTACACCAAATTGGCATTGTGCTAGCTTGAAGGATGTGGTGTCTCCATGTGTGGTTTGCTTTGGCTTATGGCCTTTTCTCTAGAAGGGACATTTCCTATGTTGCGGTTGAGGCCCACTGGAATCATCATGTATATGCACATTCGTAGCACAAGTGGCATTCATTTGTTGATATTGTGGTGTCAAACCTTCCTGTGTTACTAGAGGTGACATATGGTGGAGATGAGTATGAGAATATTGATGATATGACAAAGGGTGAGAGGTGTGAGGTGATGATCTTGTATAAGATGTTGCAGGATGATGATATTCAGGAGAGTGGTAGTAGTGATTTGAGGTAGAGGAAGTAGAACTAGTTGGTGAAACATGGTGTTGAACATAATATTTGTGTGGATTTAGTTGGTAGAAAAGATAGGGCTAGTTTGGTGGTGGCCTCCCCCATGATTGTAGGTGTTGCCATTATGGTTGATGATAGTGTTGAGGCTGGTAATAAGTCCCCCTAGGATAGTACAATTGGTTGTGGGGCTATTTATAATTACTACATGGAAAAGGAAATCTCCTAGGCATGTGCTTCTATATAAATTTGGGGTTTAATGCCCCTACCCAATACTCATGTAGATGCAACAAAACTGGAAAATGTCCCTTTGGATGGTCATATAGGAAAATGTCACATCCAACATCCTCTTTAGTGGTTGAGTCTGTAGCCTCTTCTTCTACAGCCATTTTTCCTTCTTACTGATAAGTGTTCCTACTTGTCTCTTGGTCCCGTTTCCTCCTTTTGTTGTGATCACTTAATTGGTTTTGTGCTACTCTCTTCTCTATAATTTCTACACAAGTTTTAACTTTCTCATCCATCAATTTCGATATCTTATCCAACTTTGCTTCAAGCTTAATGAGAGAATTTTGTATTGCCAAGGTTTGTTGTAAAATCAAGAGCTACCTCTTTTTCCTTATCATAGATATGGATACTTTTCTTTTGTAGAGTTGGGTCCTAGTTATTTTCCTCTACATTCTCTCGTTTACATAGCTCTCCTTCTTCTTTTGCCACATGCTTGATTAACTCTTTGATCTAATGGGTTCATAGCTTGTATAATTGACCTGGAGCATACATCCCAAGGGTCTCCCTTGTTTCATTATGAAGCCCATCTATGATGTGGAAAAGTTGCCTTTCCACAGAGAAACCATGGCCTAGACATCTATGTAGTAGCGAATAGTAGCTATCCAAGGCCACTTCCAAGGGTTCATGATTTTCTTGCTTCCACTCTTGGATTTCTTTTCTTAGGTTAGAAACTGTTGCATAGGTTTTGTATTTTCTTGTTGAAAAGTTCTAGCATCGTGAACCACTAGTGGATGGAACTTGGTTCCAATGATCTATACCAACTTTTAGCTTCATCGATTAGTGTCCTAGGAAAGAGTTTAAGCTTTTTCCACCCACTTTCAATGTTGTATAAGGCACAAGCATCATGGAAGGCTTGTAGATGATGTTGTGGATTAGAATCATAGCCTTCCACAAACTTAGAGATATTATTAATATCAAGCCTAGGTAGGTGACTTTCCTTGCACTACCTGTGAGGTATCTTAACTACCTCTGTGATCTACATTAGGCTCTTAGTGGCCAACAAGGGTTCATCGTCATCAGTCATGTTGTGATGAAAATTTCTATTTCTATTTATTTAATTATGAAGATCTTGTCTATTCTCATTGTGATGTCTTTGATTTTTCCCATGGGTTCAATTTCTATCTTTATCTTGACCTCTGATGAGTGGCGAGGTACCCCTACACTCAACCATACGAATACGAGTGTAACACATGCAATCCGGTTGAACTCTGCAGACTAAGTGCCTACACGCCTCATGGAACACTTAAGGTTAATTATTTTTTGTCTTTCCAGACTTACTTGTATTTGTCATGGTGTATGGTTAAGTAAGTCTGAGGTATATGATTTTTATAGTTTTTTTGTTTTATCTCCTATGCTGATAAGGTAAAGGGTTGAAGAGACTAATTACTAACTTTAAATAACTAACTAAGTCTAAATTAACCTAGTGTCAGCATCCGTTCCCACTTACCGTTCACACCCTAAACCAATGCCACCGTGGTTACCAAACGCTAGTCGTTGCTAGGATTACCACACGTAACGCACATGCTCGAAGTAGTTGTACTGAGGCACTTAACTAGGAGAGAAGGGTTGAGAGAGATTTAATTCCTAATAAAGCATGTAAATGATAAACAGTAAATAACAATAAATAAAAGCCCTATTTAGCCTATTCCACACACTGCAAGGTTTATCCAAGAAGTTTGTCTTTATTTCCGTACACAAACATGTGTTCAGGTACAATATTTGCTCGAATAAAGATCCGTTCACTTTGGAGCTCCTACTGTGGGCACATGGAAAATATTCTATCTCTGGAGAGGTAAAACTGCCAGAGTTTTTCTAAGGATCTAGATCTAGATGAGATACAAGGGAGAGCCACCTCTTATTTATAGATTTGGTGGTGGACCACGATATCACGTACGCGATATCGCGGGGGACGATGCAATATCACGTACGTGATATCATGGGGGATGCAATATCGTGGGGGATGCGATATCACGTACTCAATATCGTGGCCCATGGGATATCGTGTCCCATCAACCTCATAGTGGAGCTCTATCTCTATACCATGTTCATCTTCATTAGAACTAGATCTTGAAGAGGAAGAGGAAGATGAGGAGCTGGAAGAATTGTCATGGCTTCTATAGTTCTTTCCATGGTCCCTTGATTTATCTTGTCTATGTTTAGAGAAGGTCTTAGGCCTTGAAGCCCTTCTTGATCTAGGACTTACTCCATCTCCTCTATGATTGTCTGCACTAGTTGAATGTAGTCTTTGAGTGTATTAAGGGTCTACATGACCACATGAAACCCCTACTCAAGGTTGTTCACTCCAATTTTCTTCAGTGTAGATCTTATCATTTCTCCTATGAGTGCTTTTATCATATAATGCATTATTGGTTCTATGTGAAGAAAACATGGTTTTGTCTGATAATGTGTGTGATTTAAAATATTAATTTTTTCTAAGAGATAGATCGTTAATACCTTTATAACGATCATGTATAATTTGACTAATCTAGATAACTAGCACCATCCCTAGCAACAGTGCTGATTATGAGCAGTGAGTTACCCCTATGCCCAACCATACGAATCACAAGCGTTTACACACAATTTGGTTGAATTCTGTGGATGGGACTAATTGTGGTATCTAGATTGCAATGCCTTGATCACAGTTCGTTGTCTTCCCACTTGGACTAGTATTAGCTTTATCACATATGGTTTAGTCTAGCGTGAGGCATATGATTTTTATTATTTTATATTTTATTGTTCTACGATTAACAATAGGTTGAAACTCAATTTATAATCAATTTGACTAATCTAATTACTAATTAATAATTAACTACCCTAACATAAGCATCCAATCCCACTTCCCATGCAAATCCTAAACACATATAATGCTGATGGGTTACCAAACATTAAGCATTGTTGGAATTACCAAGAGTCATATGCATGCTCAAAGCGATCATACTTATGTGATTAATTAATTAACATGGATGAAAATGTAAATATTAACTAAGTACATGAAAAGCAAATTGCATGGAAAGTAAATCCAATCTAAGTCAAAGTGCTGCAATGGATAAGAATCAATCTCGATCTTATTGTCACTCATGGAATATGTCCAGGTACATTGCTAGTCGAATAGGACTTCATACAACTGATTCAAATTCACTTTATGGGCACTCACTAGCTATTCTCTAAAATTACGAAATAAAACTATAAGAATCTAGCTACTCTATTTAAAAGACTATGAAAACTATTGCAAAACTATTAAAAACTAATGCCCAAACCATGTGCCAAAGCACTATATTTATAGGTTGGCGTATACCCCTGACATTGGATGTCCGACATCACGTCCTGGCTCTAATGTTGGGTACCTGATATCGGGGCCTTATTATTAGAGCCTTGTTATTGAAGCCAACCAAAAATTGGACTTTTTATTAGATAACCTAGCCAACTAATGATTCATCATAAGTCTTAGGAAAACTCTTGCAATTTGTTTTCTTAGTTAGTGATAGAGTGAATGTCTATAGTGTAATGTTTAGTAGTTCAAAAGAATCTTTATTTGAGTGAATTATACTTTCACATGATTCATGACAATAATAAAGATCAAGATTTCTTTCCATCATTACAGCATCCACTTAGTTTTATTTTTTTTACTTAGAATAATTTTCATGTTTTCTTAGAATCATTTTCAAAGCACTTTATTTTACCTATTCATTTGTAAGCCCAAATGTGTATGACTAGCTATGAACATTAAAGTGTAATTGTTTGGTAACTTAGTAGTGGTTTCACTTGATTCGCTTAGTGGTGCATTCACTTGGTAATCCCAGTAATGACTACATGAGTCCAATGTGTGTCTGGTAAACTAGTAATGGATGCTTATTGCTATAAGATAGAATAGATTTACATTCTTTTCATTACTTAGATTTAGCATTTAATTTCATTTCTATTATGTTTATACTTAGAAGTAAGATGAGGCTCGCAACATCACATAACATACGTCTTACTGTGAGTTAAACCATACACTTAGACTTCACTAACTCAAGTGAGAAGACAACAATCATGAGCTTAACATCAATTACTTACATAATTACATTGTCCATCCATGAATTATTATTTGGTCATGTACTAGCACTCATGACTTGTATGGTAGGGTGTTGGCATGGCTCTACTACTCATCATTGGTGCCATTGTCGGGGATGTGTCAATGTGTGATAAGTAATTGAGCTTACAAAGTTCATTGTATTAAGAAATATAAAGTCAATCTTCATATCTTTAAATAATTCAAATAACACACACACTTAACCAAGTTTCACGTATATAACATGGCTTCAACTAAGTAAAACTATCACTTGCCAAAGAATTACAAAGGAGTAATGATAAAACAAATGACGATAAAAACCAGAGTATGCCTATGCAAACAAAAATCTCATATGCTCACAATGATCCATACTAACCTGATTTCACATTCATCTTTTACCAAGATGAGAAAATGAGGTGGAGAGACCTACAAGGCAACATAATTTTACCTCTAGAGCATTTAACACCCATCATGGTTCAAAAAAATTTAAGGGGAATAAATCTACGTCATGCGTAAGAAGGGTATCATGTGACCAAACACATGACAAGACCCTATCAACTCATAGAGGCATAAGTGCAAAGAGACATTGCTATGGAAACCAAACATGAGCATAACAAGGAAAAGTAGGTTAACTTTCCTATTATCTTAGAAGAACTTGATGGTGATGCATTTGTAGTAGAGAAACTCCACCATGATCATGAAGTCCATTCCCAAATGCTTATTATTCGTCTAGAAGAACCTGTCAAGGTGCAACTACATTAAGCCCACATAGAGACTCAAAGAAGAGAAGCAAAAGACTCTAAGTACAAGTAGGAATTAAAGCCTAGGGTTTCTGCTAGATCACAAAGAGACGAACTCCAGAGTCATAGAAGGATAACTAGTCAACTTTGTTCTCCAACTATTTTGTCTTCCTCCTTACAATCGTTGATGGAATCTGACATAAGGGAACAAAGGTATATAAATCATGACAAGAAAGACATCGAGCTCATGATAGACATGAGTATTTTCCAAGACACCTTGATGAAGAAGATGAAGAGTGTGAACCATGAAGGAATAGGGATAGATGTGAAGAAAGAGAGAGATATGAGTTTCAAAGGGGGCATCACTGCAATTGAGCATACGAACCTTGTGATTGCAAAGAACCCTTATTGGCTACTCGCAGCATGATCAACATAAGGGAAGCTATATATATTCCATCCACGCATGTGAGAGAGTTGCATCAAGCGACTTGATATGAACAATATTCTTAAGCTTAAAGGTGGATATAATGTGGATCCATGACATTACCTTCAAGCATTTCACAATGCATGTGCCCTACAAAATATCAAAAGTGATTGGAAAAAACTTAAATTATTCCCTTAGATACTCATCAAGGAGGTAGAAAGTTGGTACAAATCGTTAGAACCTAAATCAATTAGAAGGTGGAGTACCATGCTTGAAATTTTCAATGAAAAATACAAAACCTACTCTGAAGTGTTTAATCTCAAAAAGTAGATCCAGGGTTGGAAGAAAGGGATCCATGAATCCCTTCATGTGATGATGGACAAATACTACTCTCTTCTACATAGGTGCCCAAGCCATGAATTTTCCCAAAGGAAGTAGCCTAGGCATATTGTTGATGGGCTAAGGAATAAAACTAAAGAAACCCTTGGGGTTTATGCCCAAGGTAGACTATCCAAAATGACCAACTATCGAATCTAGAGGCTAATTGACCAAGTGGTGAAAGAAGAAGGCAAGTTGAAAAAGAGAGAATCAACTGAGGAGTACAATCAAGATCCATCTATTTGAAAAAGAGATGTACAAGTATGTGATAACAAGAGGAAGAAAACTTGGAAGAGATGATTTAGAAAAAGACTCTACCAATTCAAAAGTTTGTTAATGACATAGCAACCAATGTCGAAAAGATGTGGGACTTAGTGGATAAAAAATTTACTATAGCCTTAAAAATTATAAAAGAAAGAACTGAGCAAGCCTTGAATAAGGGTAAGGAGAAGAAAAAGAAAAGAGACTATGGATGAAAAGGAAAAGTTGCTTTAGTGGTAGAATGTTCTCACTCAAGCTCAAAGGATGAGGAAGGGTGTACAATGTGCCAGTACGAACATCCTAAGGGATGTTTTCCTATGATGGCACATTTTCAAGAATCAAGGGCATATGCACTTAATCCAAGATTCCTTAAAAAGAAAATGCCAAAATAATTACCTTACCCTCAAGGTAACTACTGACAGACCTTCCAACTAGCTTGCTATCCAACTAGAGCTTATCCACAACCATAATAGTAATATCAACAATGGTGGCAACAACCACAATCATGGGCAATGCCACCACCAAGGCAACAACACCCATATCGATAACCAGACCCTTATGGATACTATGTACAATGTTCGATATCTCCAAGAAATACATTAGTTCATACTTTGCAATATCATCCACCTAAGTATTATAGGCCTAGCACTCCAAGGATGGACTCCAACCCATATGTACATCAAACAACAGTTGGTCCATTAAGTCAACATTCGAACCCTCTACTGCCAGTACCACCACCTACAATACAAGGTGAGTTACCATCACATCCTTAGGAAAAAAGTGCAATAATGGCAGTAAATATATAGAAAGAGGATCATATCAGCAACACTAAAGAAAAATTGAGAAAACATCCTTTATTTAGGATAAGTCTAGAAAAGGTTAGTAGAGTTAAGACTTCATTGAATCATGTTCCTTATATGAAGAATCATGCTGCAAAAACTATGCTTCCATAATAATTAGATAAGAAACTTACAACTGTCATGCTAACAGATATAGTATCAGATTGGATAAAGGTAAGGACACTTCCCAAGACAAGAATAGACCCTAGAATTCCTTTGATTCATTTACAAGTAGCTGGAAATTCACCATGTAAGGCTCTACTAGATTCAAGTTCTAAAGTAAATTTGATATCTCAAGAAACATAGAAGGCATGGAACCTACTGCCCTTAAAGAAGTGCAACATCAAGCTAAAGCTAGTAGATCAATCTAACACCACTCCTTTTGGATAGATAGAAGATGTGATGACCATTATCAATGGGTGGTCTTATCCAACAGATTTCTTAGTGATCAATGTGAAGAATGATAGAAAGGAATTTTCGATTATTATGGGAATAGCATGGCTTAGCACAATAGATGCTAAGTTAGGAATGAGAGATTTATCCATGGAAATCTATAAGGAAGGTGAGCAAGGAGACATACATACATTAAGAATTCCTTGCATTACCAATGATCAGTTGTGGACTAAAACTTCAGAATGTAAACACAATCCCTACACTAGCTCATAATAGATGAAAGAAAAAAAGTGTATGTACAAATAGGAACAAGGACCACTAAACCAAAAGACACCCAGTGGATAAAAACTAAGAAGATAAGATTTTCTAAAACATGCATGGAAATGTCTAACTCACTTATTAACTCCTGTCCTAAGAGAATGATCCAAACTAAGAACTCATAGAAGGAAAACCTAAACCATAATCATATACCAACAGATAATGGAAATGAAGACTTAAAATTCAAATTTAAGAATAAACAAAAGAGTATAGTTAGACCTTTTAAGATTGAAGGACCATCTAGTCCAACAGGATATATAGCCTTAGATGATCAAAATTCAATGACCATTAAGATTACATGGGATAATAACCAAAAAACTAAATCACTAAGGGTGGTAAATGAGAAACCTAGAGAGTATGATCGAAGTGATCTAGGATCCATTTTCTGAACACTCGTCCATGAGTTCAGTCATGAAGGAGCTACCTTATCTTGACTTAGAAATTAATAAGTGCTTTTCAAATTTTTGTTTTCTAATTCTTTTTGGTTTATAATTTCTTGTTATACCTTTTCATGTTTCTTACTAATTTTCACATTCTTTGATATCTTTTCATTCTTTTATACATTTTCATTTGTTAATCTTTTAATATACTTTAATATTTTCCAAATTCCTCTTTTATTTTACGATTTTTCTATAAATTTCATTATCCATTTTGGGCATATTTTTGTTAATTTTTCAATAAAGTGTAAGGAATAAAGCAAGATGTAGTCCCAATAAGGTGAAGATTTCTCTATATTATCTAATCATAAGGGACTAATTACCTATACAGTGAGATGATGACATCCATCCATCCATCCATTCCAATAATAAGAGGTTCTTACCATGGCCATAACGATATTCTTCTCACAATAAAACTAAGAATAAACCTGTGATCACTAGGCCTGGACAAAAAAGTGAAGAACCAAGTGGGAATGACAAGGGTATGACATCAAAGGGACTTGAGGATTCTCTTGGATTATTACTGTGAGTTCTATCCTATTATTAAGGATGTATTATTTTCTTGTAGATCTAATGAAAAATGGGAGTAAGAGTACAATAAATGCTACCTTACCATGTCACTGGAAAGACATGTTACCCATGCTTGAAGGTAGTCCTTTGGTAAGGTTGACATGGTTAAAATAAAATCCATGCATAGAATAAATTTCTACGAGTCCCACTGGAAAGACATGTTACCCATGTCTAAAGGTAGGTGACTTCTCAAGAATCTCAAAAATAAAAGAGTGTAATGAATAAACTCCTTTCTTGAACAACACACCAAGTGGTAATACTCCTTGGAATAGTGGTAGTCTTATGGTTGTGACTCCCAGGGATGAAACAATGTGATGTCATTGGAAAGTGGCTTGGACTTGGTTTGAATCTTGGAAAGAAGGGCCAACGATTACTTTAACCACATATTACACACAAGAATTCATTATGCATATGGTAAGATACCTCAGATCCCGATTTCAGCAATCCATTCTATAGTCCATCTCACCTCACTATATATTTAATCATAACTTTATGGTTTTATATAGTATAGTGTTATTTTCCCAATCTAGTGATATTAACATATGTGTTTTGCTAGATAGGTATGTCTTACATTCAACTCCTTGAGTGCCTACAGACATTTTTAGGCATGGTTATACAAGGGCACTAAGGGCTGGAGCTTGCTTTGGGGAGGATCCACTTGTATAACTCTTATATTTCATACTTGACAAGCAATTCCACATCATCTTGTGCCTTAAGATCCAATAAATACTTCCCATATCATCTACTAATCTATGCATACATTTGAAATTCTAAACCCATCTAGTATCCATTCAATAAACTTTTGTTGCTCAATATTTCTTACTTATGAACTTTGAATGTCAAATTCCCAAAAACTGTGCATCATTAATGGTCCAAAACCCTTTGTACAAGCTTCACATCTTTTAAACATTCCAATTGACTTCTTTTTTCTTGGAAAATTCAATGAAAATTTGAAATTTTTTGATGGTGATGTCGTAGCTACAACATTATAGCCCCTACAATGTCACATACATAAAAATAGTATATATATGCATGGGAGTTAGTGAAATTTTTCATTCCTTCATTTTCTAGCAAGAGAAGTTTTTTTAGTTTTTCCTCAAAACTCTTGCACACTAACTTCCCAAGGCCCTATCTTTGTCCTCATAGCTCCAATTTTTAAAATTCTTGAACCTTGTTGATCCCTAAGTACTCAACTTAGTTGTGGGAGGGTACATTGTGTGGTACACCTAAAAATTTGAGCCAAAAATTTCTAACACCTAGAAGATACTATAAAGGGTAATTATAAGGAAATAATAAGAACCTTATCATTAATCAATCAAACTTAAGCCAAAGGACTTAGCTAATTCTTCTAATTGACCATACCAACTATTTCAAGGTGCAATAAGCAAGAAAATGATAACTGTGGAAGGTAATAAGTAATTAAAGATATAACACTTAAGGAATTTCTTTTTGAAAAGTTTTCTAACTCTACAATCATAATAAGATAAGAACTTGATCTAACTAAGAATATAAGGATGATAAAGACTATTAAGAACTAATGTAAACACTTTAATAATTTCAAGCCCTTGTTAACTGTAGATGGTCCTAAAGAGACTAGTAGCTAAAAGACCTTCCCAACATGGGAGCAAAAGACCAAGAGGTTGTAGGAGAGGCCAAGCAAGAGAACAAACTCCCTAGGAAGAGCATGCAAAGCAAGAGGCCCAATCATACAGTATCCATCAATAAACTCCTACCACTAAGCACTCAACCCAAGGAGAGGCAGAAGTCCCAACAGTACCTGAACAAGGGTAGTGCCTGATGCTATCTCCAAAATGCCTCTAAGCCATATAGGAAAAATCCATCATGTCCACAATCATTGTGGAGTTGAAATTTTATTCTTTCATGGAGTTTGCTCTAGAAGCGATGAAGATGCAACTCCAAGTGTCCCCCATATGGCCTACCCTAACCAACAATGATTAATGGTATTTGAGAGAAACTTATCAATTTTGGTAAAACAAATAAGCTAATGTGATAGTGAAAATTGAAGGAGTTTTTATGCCATATTTAGTAGAGGAAATCACTAAGGCCCTCAACGTTCCAAATGAAGGAGCCAATGTGGCATAAATTTCAACAAGGTCAAACACTAATGCCAAGAGGTTGTGGTTAAAAATAGCATATGGTAAAGAAGACAAGGTTTATAATGAGCTCATAGCTAAAGAAAAGATAGATTTCAAGATTGAAACCTACCATTTGTTCCTAACCAAAAGGAAAAAAAGAATATTAACATACATTACTAGAGGAAGTGTCATTCTAATGGAAAAACTTAATGCCAACGTTGCCCATTTTTTCTTCCTCAAAATCCAAAGGTGGTTTGAAGAGAAGAATGTAGGGAAATTGACACGTCCATTTTCTTGCCTCATTAGGAAGTTGTGTTGATAAGAAAAAATCTTGTGATATACCAATGATGTTTCAAGGAAGGCCCAAAATGCTTCCTATGCAAAGATGTTTAAGCTAGTACCACCAAAGAAAGATTGGCTAGAGAAGTTAGCAAGCACCAAGGGAGTTGTAGGTTCCACTCATGCTGGTAACATTACCACTATCAGTTAGTAGCAACAAGAAGGACCTAACAACTAGTTGTAAGTTGAACAATAATAGCAACAACAATAGCAACAACAACAACAAGTACCACTGTCACCACCACAAGACTATAAACCATCTATGAGTCACCTTCAACAAATTGCATAAAACATGAGTTGGGGAACAAGAGAGGGGATGAATTTATACAAAGTATGGAAGAGCTTTGTTAGGCCTGTCATATCAATAGATGTAGCAAGTAGGCAGGTGTCACTCTAGATAGGAGGAAATGATAACTAGGCACAAAAAATTTTCAAGAATGCTGCATCATTCCAAGTCATGCTTGAAATTGCTGAAGGTGCCACAATTATGATCATGTAACACCAAGATGTAGTAGGAGTTAGAAAGGTCATCATTGATCATATTATGGAATCATTTAATATACCCATCGTGTCATTGGTTAATATCTCTGGAGTAAGGAATGCTTAAATGCTTGTTGGAACCTCAATGACTCTTGTAGAACATGAATTTTTGGACAGATTACTGCAGACAGGTGAAGTTATGCAAAATATTTTTGATATCCACAATTATATCACTACAATCTAGTTTAATTTGATAGCCATAAAGGGGAAGTTGGTCATGGAAAAAACTAGAGTTGAATACACAGTGAATGAGGTGCATCATTTACAAGAAAAGTTAGCAAATCTAAGAGCTAAAAAAAGAGGCCTTACATAGTTCATAGAACTTGACCAACTTGAACAATTTAGAACTAATCATGTGAGGCAATTGATTATCCACAACATGCAAATGGAAAGAGAGAAGAAGAAGGCAATGTAGGATGCATCAATGGCTAAAGCTTAAATGTATGCACATGCCAAAGCACTCACAACATTATAGGAAGAGAACAAACAACTTGCTAGTAATAATACAGGGTTGAAAAATGTAGATAAGCAAAAAAATGTTCTCAAAGAAAGCATTCATCAATTAAGATATGAGTCACTTGATTAAGGAGAACAAAAACTTATCAATGGAAGAAGTTCACGCCATTCTTCAGAAATTTGCAATAGAAATCAGTGCATGGTAGAATGAGGCCAAGAAACATGAACAACTAAAGGAGCATTTTAGGGACCAGGTGGGCATGTATAAAAAAATAAATGAAAAAGAAATCCAAATGGTGAAAGCCAAAATTAGTTCCCCCTCTACTCAAAATCCATATTGACAACCCATCTTGGATAGTCTTGCCCATGTCCACCATGTTGAAGTGAAGAATAAGGACTTGTAGATAGAATACCTTACAAAGTACATGGAATTTGTAAACCTCTGATATGCTAATCTAGTCATGTTAATAGTAGGTAGGCCCAGAAATGAGTTAGAGTAGTAGGTAGCAGTCGTATGCCTTATATGAAAAGGAGTTTGCCGATAGAAAAGATGCATTGTAGAAACTACACGTGTCTAACTTAGAGCTAGAAATCATTAAGGCTAGCTACCAATGGTAGAAGGATGCAATAGCAAACTTGGTGCATTAAATTTCAGACTACCAAGAACTTAGAAAGATGGCCACAACATTTAAAGAAGAGACACAATAGTTTATAGTCAAGTATGTAAAAACAAATAAAATGTTTCTGCAACTGACATGCCCATGGGATGTACTTGCTCTATCCAATGTCACACAACAAGTGTTGATGATACATGACCTAAGGATAGAAGAAGAGAAGCTTCAAGTGCTCCTAAACCACTACCAATTTTAGAAGCCTGACAACAAGGGAAAGAAGCTAATGGAAGAGCCTCTATTACCTAGAACATGAACTACAACATGCTACTTCAAATTTTTTTTGTCATATAATTGTGTCATTTTGTAAAATACCACTATGGCATTCTAAGTCATGTAAATAGCCAGTTAGTCATGTCAAGTCAAGTCTACTTCCCAATTTTGTAAGGAACTCTATCCCCATTTTATTTTAACTTGAGGATGAGTTTCTAGTCAGTCATGGGATTATGATAAAGTCAACTTTTCTCATAACCCATGATGTCATAGCCCATGCTACATCATAGCAATGATGTCATAACCCATGCTACATCATTGTTGATATGGTATCTCAGGATGCATGTGGCCCTATAAATACTGATACTTAGATGCATGATCAACAACATTTCATTCCAAGTCTTAGGAAAACTCTTACAATTTGTTTTCTTAGTTAGTGATAGAGTGAATTCCTAAAATGTGATGTTTAGTAGTTGAAAAAAATATTTATTTGAGTGAATTTTACTTGGACATAGTTCATGATGGCAATAAAGATCGAGATTGTTCTCCATCGTTGTAGTATCCACTTGGTTTTATTTGTTTACTTAGAATAATTTCCATGTTTTCTTAGCTTAATCATTTACATTTTCAAAGTAGTTTATTTTACTTGTTCATTAGTAAAGTCAAATGAGTATGACTAGTTTTGAGCATTAAAATGCAATCATTTGGTAACCTAGTAGTGGTTTCACTTGATTCGCTCAACGGTGAATTCACTTGGTGATCCTAGTAATAGTTACATGAGTCTAAGGTGTGTCTGGTAAACTAAGAATGAATGCTCATTGTTATAGGATATAATAGATTTATATTCTTGTCATTACTTAGATTTAGCATTTCATTTCATTTCCATTATTTTTACACTTAGAAGTAAAATGAGCCTCACAACATCACATAACATATGCCTCAGTATGAGTTAAACCATACACTTAGACTTCACTAACTCAACATGAGAATACAACAATCATGAGCTTAATATCAATTATTGGCATAATTACATTGTCCATTTGCAAATTACAATTTGGTTACACACTAGCACTCATGAATTGTATGGTAGAGTGTTGGGATTGCTCCACCACTCATCATTTAGTAGGTCCCATCTACCTTGCCATGTGGGTAAGAATTATGCTCACAATCTCAGTTTCCTTACAAAGAAAAAGGACATTGTAAGTGATAGGATATATGAACAAATAAATATGTTGCTTTTTTTATGCCTCCTCTACTACTATCCAGTTAGAATTATTTCTTTCTTGTTGGGGTTACTACAAATATGCAAAAGTGTCTTATTTTTAATACTATTACAAAGTTTCCTTATATCATAATGTAGAATATATATCTCAATGTTATGTGTCATATCATTCTCTCATAAAACTATT
Organism: Gnetum montanum; assembly: GCA_015680685.1. Lineage (NCBI taxonomy): Eukaryota > Viridiplantae > Streptophyta > Gnetopsida > Gnetales > Gnetaceae > Gnetum > Gnetum montanum. The sequence continues at coordinate 193,662 of MNCI01004147.1, read as the reverse complement.
ATTTCTATTGTGTACCAACTAAGACTTCCTTAAAAAAATTTAGTTGCTACCAGAGAGACTATGAACATATGCTATAAATTGATAAAATCCTTTTATCTCTAAGGGCATCATATCTACTTCAAGAGGCAAAAAATCATATTATATCTACCTTTTAACTTGAAATTATTTTACGAAAAAATGTTTCTAAACTTTTTTTATTTTCTTTCAATTTTTGCTAGCAAGTTTAGGATCCCATATTGCACACCCATACAAAAAATGGTTGGTTGCATAATGGAATAAAATAACTATTTTGGATGTCCTAGGCTAAGATAGCTTCCTTCTAACATTTACTTTTCAAATCAAATAAGGCTAAGATTTGCTTATAATCCTCTATTTGATGCACACCTCTCACAACACTTGTAAGTGTGAGAAACAATTAGACTAAGGCACCTATAAGTTAGTGTCATATTTAATTGGTCCTTCCCAATAATGAAAGAGTAATCATTATTCCTAGTGTCACATACTATAATTTTGGTTTCTTGCACATGAACTTTATTCTTGACTATTGGCAGAAAGTATCAAAAATAATGAGCATTTTTTGCATACCTTCTTTAGAATTAGAGAGGAGAGCTACATTATTAATAATATAGTAAAAGATTAACCAAGTTTTCATTGATTTTAATAGAGTGTCTCCCTAGAATTTTCTACATACACTTCTCAAGTTCATCAATAAAAATACCAAAAAGTATAGGCAAAAGAGGACAACCTGGTTTCACCCCAATATCATTATGTAAAATTTTTTTTATAAGTGATGATCTATGATCTGTATATGTGCCTCTTAATAAAGAGTTTAAATAGTAGATAATAAAGGTGAAGAAGTACCTATGCCTTATAATCATTTCCATAGCTTACTTCGAATAATTGAATCATATGCTTTAGAGAAATCTACAAAGGAAATAAAAGTTCATTTATTTTACCCTTTTGTATAGTTAATAAGATATTTAAATAAAATTTATTTTCTTTTTTGAAGAGAAAAATAGCTTTTTTAATGCATCATTCTTTATCTAAACTAATTTGAAAAGTATGGTTTAGAATTTTCCAAATTGTTTACCCTACTAAAGGTCCTTCCCAAGTAAACCATTTCTCCATATATTCTTGTTGCATTAATTGTGTTACCTGAGGCTAGTCTTTTAATGCCATGAAGAGTGTCCTCAAAAGAGATGAAGAGTTTGTCATTATCCTTCTGATACCCTACCAATTCCCCTTACCTTGACACAAATTTTTATAAAGTTGCAAAATATCATAAAAGGAAAATTTTAGTCTCAATCTTTCCCTTTTATGAAGTAGCTTTCAAAACTTTCTTAGTTCTTTATTGAGTATGTGAAGAAGAGTAGTTCGTCTCTCTTTAATAAACTATCTTTTTTATTTAAATCAAATTCTTATAAAGAGTAATAACTTTTGAATATTTCTACATTTTTAATTTAAGTTTAGTTGCTACATATTCAAATTCAAACTAAGGCTAGGATTGTGTTGATGCTCTTTTAGAAACCTATTGTGTCATTGACACTAAAATTTCTACAAGTTTTACATTAGGATTCTAGTATTTTTGGATTCGTTTTCAAAATCTAACTTGACTTTATCTATTATATTACAAGAAACTATCTTTTTCTATTGTCTAACATACTGTAAATTCATCAAAAGGCTATAATAAAGTGATTGATGATTAAAATCAATCACCTCATCACATATCTCAAAGTGTTTAATACAAGCCAAACTCTTTATATTGGTTAGGATCATCACCCAATGCTCATCCTACCAAGGTAGGGTTCTAGGAAGGGTAGTGGATGAGTGAAAGAGTAACCTCTTTCAAGTAGCTACACCTAGGCTTAAACCCAGGTCTTACAACTTGAGAAACAAGCCACCTTACCATCACTCCAAGTGGTGGTTCCTAGATACTCTATATTAGTAATAAAAAAATTACTACATGAGGACCTTGTGGTCCTGTAAATGTAAAATAAACAAAATTGCAAAAATTATTTAACCCACTAAGAATTGTTGAATTTAAAACTTGATTCCAATCCAACAAGTGTCTACCTCTATGATTAACTTGTGTGTCTTGAGAAATCCTTTTTCACTTTGCATTATTCTCATAATTTAAATATCCTTGCTAATTTCAAAAGCTTACTAGGATTTGTTCAAGTCCAAATCTATAATTAAAATCCCCATAAATGCAAATTTTTCTAACAGCATAAGTAGCAATATCCATCCTAAGGCTTTGCAAAGAAAATTCCCTTAACAAATTTTCTTGATCATAAATGTCACTTCTCAAGGAGTAAAATAACAAAAAGTTAAGAAAAAAATGATTTTCTCATGAGCTACTTGAATCCAAACATATTTTTTATATTCATCCAATTTTTCAATTGTTATATATTGTTGTATGGTACTACAAATTAACATAGTGAGGCCACTAGAAGGTGTTTCATAGTCACCTTTTTTTTTAAGGAAAGGAAAATTTTTGAAAACCTTGACATAAAAGATCATTGGAGTTGTCCCCATATCACATTTCAATAATTCCAAAAATATTAAAATTATTGAAGAAAGAAATACCATGCAAACTAATAATCTTACCTACTACAAATTCATCAATATTCAAAAAATCACAACATAAAAACTTAATCCTTATTTATGATCTTTGATAATTGCAACATATTTAGCATTAAGATAAGCAAATTTTCTTGTTGTTCTTGTCTTTTTCACTTTCTTTCATTCTTCAAATTTTTTAGTGTATTCATTATGCCAAAGGTCTTCATTTAGTCCGAGTTTTACACCTTTCAGAGTGTGCCAATTATCCTAAATTTTTGTCCTTACCATAGCATATTTAAATTTAATAATAATATGATGACTTCTTTTTTCCTCTTGACCAATTTTAATAACCTCGAAATTGGAGGGTTGATTTGTTATATGTAAATTTTCTTCCAGCAACTTAGGAATCTCTTTAATCAAAATTTCCTCTTCCTCTTCAAGTACTTTGACAATGCATAGATTCAATGCTTTTTTCCATTTTATTCTTCTTAAATATTTTTAAAATTACCTCACATACCTCTTGTAGAGTATGATTCACATTACCATGTTAGACTTACTCTTGTGTATGAGTTACACTACCAATCCTTGTTTTCAATGCTATAATTTTTTCAAGAACCTCTTTATGTTGATTTTCTAAATGATTTGGTAAAAAATTTATTTGCCTAATAAAATCCTCCATGAGGGTTTGAGATGCCTCATTCTTATGCTAATCATTTTTTACTTTAGTTCAAGGATGTCTAAGCATTTCACTTTTGTTACCATCATTTTCCATTTAATTTTGAAATAGCATTTATTTGTGTTAGCTTCCATTTGGTTCTCCAACAAAATAAAGAATCTACAATTTCACACACTGCCTCTTCTACCTCTATCTCTTTGTTTCTTCTCAACATTCAAATAGAAAAATAGCAAACACTCAATAATAGACAATCTGAAGCAAATCATTAGTGTTATAGAAAAACATGCCTTGTTGGTAGATCAAAGGTTATTTTCCTCTAGAATAGGAGCCAAAGAAGTGTGAAGATCCTATCAAGTTTCATACTATCTTAAGCATAATCATAAAACTACATGGCCTTGATTCCTTTTTAAATCTCATCACAAGAATGTGCAGGCTTGTTGGGGAGGCTTCATAATCCTAACTTTGCCACCACCTTTCTTTTTAGAGCAGGGCTTTAGAGTGGCGCTTAAGGCTAAAGTGTTAGAGTAGAAATGCATCTTAGCTCTCTAAGAAAATTGGTATCATGTGTGTGTAAGATGGATGAAGGTAATCTGCCTTGATTTTCTCTAAATATTTCTACCTTTGTTATATTTTGATTATTATCTATGTTATATTTGGTCTCAAACTGATCCCCACCAAAATAAACTACATTATTCCCTTTTTTTGGGTTTATTTTTGTAACCTGAGCAATATATAAAGAGCTCTAATGGAGCATCCTTTAAACAAAAATACAACATAACAATGGCTAATGCCTAAAGCTGCAATTCTTCTCCATTGTTCTCATTGATTCTCTTTGTGCTTCGATCTTGAAGCTGTGCTGCTACTTACGGTCCAAGAACCAATTTTTGCTAAGGTCTTTTACCTTGAAGATTTTCCCCAAGGTGACTTTGTGCCTTGTTAATTTTTATATCATTTTTCATTTTATCTAAACAATTTATTAGTATTGTATATGAGAGATTGGGAATAATTGTGTGTGTGCTTGTGTGGGTGTGCACATCTCATTGATCTGGTTGTGTATTTGTTTGCTTATATTGTATTTAATGCACCTCTAACTGTTGACTAATGAGTTGTGGGTGCTCCTATGATGTGTTTGTAGATACTCTAAGCTTTAAAGTGTAGTCCACCTTGATTTTACCCTTTCTTACAGCTATTTCTAGACTCTTAGATGGTGTTGAATGGTGTTTTAAAAAGATGACAACAATACCAAGCCCTTAGTAGCAAACCCTCAATAATAGAGCCTTGATATCAAGTCCTTGACAACCTTGATTATGAATTAAACTAGCAAATTTTTACTTAACAAGACAATGAAGCACTTTGAAAAAAAAGATAGTGAAGTACTTGAAAAGAAAAAGCTTGCTAGGTAAGATCATCATTCTTCAAAGATATAGCTTGTCTATAATGTACTCATTTTCCCTTAAGGATAAGGTAACTCTATTGTAAATGTTGTGCTTCATCTAATGTGTTGTGATTTCATAGAGAAAACACATAGTTAAAATACTAGAAAAGTTTTACAATGTGATTAATATATCGCATTTGCCAAGAATCCAATCCTCCTCCCATTGATTGACCTCACCCTTGGTTGCTCACACACAAAATATAAGGCCATCCTTCACATAATTTCAAAATAAAATAAGCATTTTAGATTACATGGTTGCAGAAAATGAAAACATTTGTCGTTTCATCAAACCAAGGAAATGATCATCAATTTTTTATTCTTCATGTCCTAATCTCTGAAGAGCTTCTTCATTTTCCACAAAAACATTGTAAAAAATGAACACATAAATGCACTTTCCTAAAGCAGTTTTAGAATAATGACTATGAGCACAAGGATGGTTGCAAATGACGACAACAATGACGATGATGAATAAGTGTGATGCATGATCGTCGTCTTATTTATAAGTTGATGGATTGAAGTGGATAAATCAATTTTTTTAGCTTTTCATTAATGCTTAGTTTGTCTATGATGTGTGAACTATAATGTTTCAATTATTATTCATAGTTGTGATGTGTAAACTATAATGTTTTAATTATTATTCTTAATGACATGTGTTGTAGGTGAGCATGCCTTTACCTAGCCACCATGAGACTTGCCTTTGATTCAACTAGAGGAGATGCCAAGGTTTCTTACTTAATGTATACTAATCTCCTTTTTTATTTTCAGGCTAGTAGGGCTAGGTGGAGCAAGGAGATCTTATGATATTTTTTGCTGATATTTAGATTATATGCATGCTTATTTTCCAACATTAGTTTATTTTTCTCTTCTACACATTAGGATATTTATGGACAGACATCATTTATTCTCTTTCATGTTTGAAGCATGGATAATTTTTTATATTGTTTAATATGTATTGATAGCATTGGATATTGATGAGATGTGATATGTTAGGGAGCTTCATTGACACATCCCCATCGACGCATCTTGCATATGTGTGGATGAAAATGTGTAGATACATTAATGGAAAACACATCTTGGATGTGTTGACACAACCCCGTCGATGCATCTCTATCGACACATCCCCATCGATGCAACTATATGCATTAACACATCTTCATTGACACAATGCCTATGTTTGCCTATAAATATGCAACCACCTGTTGCATATTTAACATTATTTAGTCAGTAGTGTAGCTAGACTCTTGTAATTTTATTCTATAATCCTAGAGAATAGTTAGTGTATGCCCATAGTGTGGATTTAAGTGACATTGTACCTTTACACATTCCATGAATGACAATAAGATTGAGATTGATTCATATTCATTGCAGCACTTTGACTTAGAATAGATTTACTTTCAATGTAATTAGTTAATATTTACATTTCCATGCATGTTAATTAATCAACAAAATGAGCGTGACCAATTTCAGGTGTAAACACATATTCACTTGGTAATCCCAATAGCATTATTGCTTAATTCACCTAGTAGCATAACACTTGGTAATCCTAGTAGTGGGTACGTGAGCTTAGGATGTATATGGCAAGCTGAGAACGGAAACCCATCATCCTTAGGCTAGCTTAGAATTTATCTTCTTGTTATTAATTAATTTAAATGATTAATTTCTACCTTATTATCCAATTAGTTTAAGGCCCCAACAACATCATAATCATATGTTAGACTAAATCATATGTCTTAAAGTTATCACTAATCCAAGTGAGAAGATAGTGACATGTGATCAATGCTTAACAATCTAGATACCATGCTTGTTCCATCCACAAAAATTGACCATATTGTACATGAACGCTTGTGATTTATATGGTTGGGTGTAGTGGGTACTCGTTGCTCATCTTTGGTGCCATTTCCATGGATGGTGCTAGTTATATAGATCAGTTATATTATAAACAATTGTTGTAAAAGCATTAACAACTTATCTTTTAAGAAAAATTAATATTTTAAGTCACACACATTATTAATTAAAAACATGTCTTCTTCACATAAAGCTAATAATCCATCGTATGATGAGAACACTAGTAGAAAAAAATGATAGGTTGTATATGGAGGAAACTAGAGTGAATCACTAAACATAGGGGTTTCATATGCTCATTTAGACCCTTACTACATTCAAAGACTATGTTCAACTGATGTAGACAACCCTAGAGGGGATGGAACAAGTCCTAGAATAAGAAGGGCCTCAAGNGTTTGCCTATAAATATGCAACCACCTGTTGCATATTTAACATTATTTAGTCAGTAGTGTAGCTAGACTCTTGTAATTTTATTCTATAATCCTAGAGAATAGTTAGTGTATGCCCATAGTGTGGATTTAAGTGACATTGTACCTTTACACATTCCATGAATGACAATAAGATTGAGATTGATTCATATTCATTGCAGCACTTTGACTTAGAATAGATTTACTTTCAATGTAATTAGTTAATATTTACATTTCCATGCATGTTAATTAATCAACAAAATGAGCGTGACCAATTTCAGGTGTAAACACATATTCACTTGGTAATCCCAATAGCATTATTGCTTAATTCACCTAGTAGCATAACACTTGGTAATCCTAGTAGTGGGTACGTGAGCTTAGGATGTATATGGCAAGCTGAGAACGGAAACCCATCATCCTTAGGCTAGCTTAGAATTTATCTTCTTGTTATTAATTAATTTAAATGATTAATTTCTACCTTATTATCCAATTAGTTTAAGGCCCCAACAACATCATAATCATATGTTAGACTAAATCATATGTCTTAAAGTTATCACTAATCCAAGTGAGAAGATAGTGACATGTGATCAATGCTTAACAATCTAGATACCATGCTTGTTCCATCCACAAAAATTGACCATATTGTACATGAACGCTTGTGATTTATATGGTTGGGTGTAGTGGGTACTCGTTGCTCATCTTTGGTGCCATTTCCATGGATGGTGCTAGTTATATAGATCAGTTATATTATAAACAATTGTTGTAAAAGCATTAACAACTTATCTTTTAAGAAAAATTAATATTTTAAGTCACACACATTATTAATTAAAAACATGTCTTCTTCACATAAAGCTAATAATCCATCGTATGATGAGAACACTAGTAGAAAAAAATGATAGGTTGTATATGGAGGAAACTAGAGTGAATCACTAAACATAGGGGTTTCATATGCTCATTTAGACCCTTACTACATTCAAAGACTATGTTCAACTGATGTAGACAACCCTAGAGGGGATGGAACAAGTCCTAGAATAAGAAGGGCCTCAAGGCTTAGGACCTCCTCCAAATTTAGAAGAGATAAATCAAGGGATCATAGGAGGAGATATAGAAGCCATGGTGATTCTCCTAGTTCATCATCTTCCTCTTCATTGTCAACGTCTAGTTCTAAAAAAGGTGAGCAGAGGTATGAAGATAGAGCTCTACTAAGGGATCAAGATGAAGATAGAAATAGAAATCAAGGACAAGATGAAAGACATCAAAGTGAGAATAGACGAGACCATCACTATCAGATAAATAGAAATAGAGATTATCACTTTGACATGTCTGATAAAGATGAACCATTGTTGACTACTAGGAGCATGATACATATCAGGGAGGTAATTAGAATACCCCATAAGCATCAAAGGGAAAGTTGCATCAAATGGCCCGATATGAATAACATTCCTAAATTTGAGGGAGGCTATAATTTTGATCCACAACATCATTTACAAGCCTTCCATGATGCCTACGCCTTGTAAACTATTGAAATTAAGTAGCAAAAAGCTTAAGCTCTTTCCTAAGACACTAATAGAAGAAGCTACAAGTTGGTATAGATTATTGAAACTAGATTCAATCCATTGGTGGTCCACAATGCTTGAGCTCTTCAACGAAAAATACCAAACCTATGAAAGAGTGTACAATCTAAGAAAATAAATCCAAAGGTAGAAGCAAGAAAATCATGAATCCTTGGATGTAGCCTTAGAAATATACTATTTTCTACTACATAAATGTCGAGGTCATGGTTTTTCTCAAAAAAAGCAGCTTCTCCACATCATAGATGTGCTTTATAATAAAATAAGGGAGATCATTAGGATCTATTCCCAAGACAATTATTAGAATTAAGAATTCATCAAATACAAAGACTAGTTAAATAAGTGGAAAAAGAAGAAGGAGAGTTTTATAAAAGGAAGAGTGTAGAGGAATATAACTGGGATCCAAATCTTCTCAAATAAGAGGTCCATATTTATGATCAAGAAAAAGAGGCAACTCTTGATGGGTTGATTTCACACAAAACCTTTCCAATACAAAAGTCTATCGCTAAGATTGAAGCAAGGATAGATAAGATGTAGGAGTTGATGAATGAAAGAATTACAACCTACGAAAGCAAAAAGGATCAAGTGATAAAAACAACAAGAGGAAAAAGAACAAGAAAACAGGTAGGAACACTTATTAGCAAATAGGAAAAATAGCTATAGTAGAAGAGGTTATAGACTTAGATATAGAAGAGGATGATGGATGTGACATCTACCAATATGAACATCCAAAGGGCTATTTCCCAATTACATTACATCTATAAGAATTTTGGGCTTTTTCTTTGAATCCCAAGTTTGTGGAAAAGCAAATGCCTAGGAGATTACTCTATTTACAAGGAAATTATAGACAATCTTACAACCAATAACACTATCCTAGTAGGACTTCTTATCAACCTCAAAACTACTATAAAGCATAGTGGCAAAACCCACAGTCATGGGGGATGCCATCAACAACCTAGCAATACCATTATTACCAACAAGACCCTTATGGATACTATGTTCAATAACCTATTTTTCCAAATAATTCTACTTCCTCTACCTCAAATCACTACTACTTTCCTGAATACCATCAATCCATAATGTCTCTGGTGGGATCACCATCTCATACCTCTTATCCTCTGTCAGATCCTCAATACTCTCATACTTCCCTCCAACATATTTCACCACCAACAATGTAGGAGGGATTTGCACTGCAACCTTAATAGAAGAATGTCACTTGTGTTGTTGACATACAAGTAAATGATAATGTTAGTAGATCTCAGCAAAAGTCTTGAAAATGTCCTTTCTTTAGGATAGTTTCCACGCATCTGAATAAAACTAGTAGACCTACTAGCTCATCAGAACTAGCACAAGGACAATCTGGAGCAACCCCCATCCTCACAAAAATAATGTCTCCTAATCCTACGCAAAAGCCAACAATCATTACCACTCTGACACAAATCATAAAAGATAAAACCTATCATTGTAGAGAGATATAAAATTCCATGCATTACTAATAATGATAAAGGATGCAGTTGTGGGCTGAAAGTTCAAAGTGTTAACATGATCCCTATACCAATCCACAACAAACTTAAGGAACAAGTGTATGTGCAAAACCAAGTCTACATAATAGCTGCAAAACCAAAAGACACCCACTTGCTCAAAAATGAGAATACAAAACCCTTCAAAAGATGCATGAAAACATCCAACCCACTTATTAGTTCTTATTTATAAGAACATGAACCAAATAGAGAACTTAGAGACTAACATCTTACACTCTAACTATACACCCAAAGAAGATGTTAAACAAGGAGACATAAAAACTAAAATAGAAAATAAACAAGGAAACATGTTGATAAATTGTGTTTTTTATACACTCCGATATCAAAGTGGTCACAATATCGGGTACACAATATCGGGTACGCGATATCATGGCCCAAGATGTGATATCGTACATTCGATATTGCAGGGTTACTCCTGGGTTTATAAATATAGTCCTCAAGCACACGGTTGAGAGTAGTTTTTCGTAGTCAAGTAGTGAGACTTTTGTAGTTTTTCCATTTAAGAGTTAGAATATTTTCCAAGTGCCCACAGCAAGAGGTCTAAGTGTGATTGGATCTTTATTCAAGCATTGATGTACCTTAACACACCATTTTGTTGGCAATAAAGATGAGCTCTTTGATTCACCTTGTAGCACTTGAGACTTTCTTTCTTATGCATTTATATATTATGATTTCATTCAATTTACATTAATGTTATTCATTTGACAATTAATTTTGATTCATTAAGTAATTTATTAAAAATACACAAACATAACCCCTTTGAACATACGTGAAATGGTTAGCGTTTGACAACCCAACAGTGTTTACACAAAGTTCAAGATGTGCCCAGGATGTGGGAATGGTTACTTGTGTTAGGCTAGGATAGACCATAGTTTCCTTAGCACTTAATTGCTCTTACTTTCATTCTTATTCTAGACAAGTAAATTGATAAAACACAAAATAATAAAAATCTTAAGCCTCAGTCACACTTAACCATACAATTGCATTTCACAAGTCGGACTGGGAAGACAACGAATAGATAACATGCACACATTGTTTAGCTCTAGTGTACTTGGCAAATAAAGTTTGTGAAATTTGACCAAATTGCACATGAACACCTGTGATTCGTATGGTTGGGCGGAGGGGTACCTTGCTGTTCATCATGGGTGCCATTTTCGAGGACTTTAGTTCTACGTGTGCTATCTAAACCAAGTAAAACTTATTAACCTTGTTGTTTGAACCCTAAGAGCCAAATCTTCTAAAAAAATTATTATTATTATTAAATTAAACCTTAGTTGCACACTGCTTATAAGTTCATTAACAAAAAAATGTCTTCTTCTCACAGGAGCCCATCTTCGCTTAGGGTAGACCAGGTGCCTTAGTAATACCAAGTGTTATATGCTCATCTCGATGAGTATGTACCCGACTTCACCTTCATTTTGCATCAAGATGAATTGTTGTGGTGGTGCCACATAGAAGGCAACATTGTTTTACCACATGATCGATCTATTCCAATAATGCTCCAGCTAATGCTCACATGACACAGGCTTCAACATCTTCACAGAGAGTATGAGATGCAAGATCTTGATTCAAGGGATTATCATCCCACTGAAGCATGAAGGTTAATGGATTATCAACTGGAGCATTAACATGAGCATGTGAAGAGCAATGGGTCAAACACTTTTCCACCTCTGCTTGGCCCATTGGATGGAGGCAACCACTTCTTTAGTGATTCTCTTCTCTTTGACTTTGTTTAGGGTGCCCTCAAACAGAACATGCAATCCACAATTCATAATCTAGGTTTTGGTTAGAATGGATCCAATGACAAAAATGGATCTAGAGAGGCAAGTCATGATAAGGGGAAAAAAGGAGGTCACGATTGCGATCATGGTTGCAAGCATCGAAGGAAGGGTGATAGGAGTCAACGTAGAACAAGTTCTCCTTCTTCTTCCCCTTCATCATCATCATCTTCTTCATCATCTAGCTTAGATTGTGGTCGCAGAAGGAATAACCATGATGGAGGTGATCAACAGGACCAGAGCAATAGAAAATACTATCGAGATAGTCACAACCGAAGACGTGGGCAATCCAGAGAGACCCATCATCATGAAAGAAGGACTAGTAGAGAACATTGTAGGCACCATCACCATGGCCTTGATGAACCTCTACTTGCCACTCGGGGCATGTTGAATATTGCAGAGGCTATGAGGATTCCAAAAAGACATGTGAAGGATAGCAGAATAAAGAGGCTAGACATGAACAACATCCCTTAGTTTGAGGGAGGATATGATGTTGATCCACAAAATCATCTCTAGGCCTTCCAAGATGCATGTGCCTTGCAGAATATTGAAAATAACTAGCAGAAGCTAAAATTATTTCCAAGGACACTCATAAAGGAAGTAGAAAATTGGTACTAATCCTTAGAACTAGAATCAATTAGGTGGTGGAGTATGATGTTGGAATTTTTCAATGAAAAATATCAAACATACTTCCAAGTGTCCAATTTGAGGAAGCAGATCCAAGGGTGGAAACAAGGAACCATGAGCCCTTGGATGCTGCTATTGGTCAATATTATTCTCTGCTACATAGGTGTCCTAACCATGGATACTCTCAGCTTGATCAACTTTGCCATATCATAGATGGGTTACGGTATGAAACAAGGAAAACCCTTAGTGTTTATGCCCAAGAGAGATTAACAGAGTTAAGAATCCATTGGATCCAAAAATTACTTAAGCATGTAGCCAAGGAGGAGGAAGAATTGAGAAAGCAAGAAAGTGTAGAGGAATACAATAAAGACTCTTCTATTTGCAAAAGTGGGGTTCAATTTTGTGATAGTGAGGATGAGTTAACCAGAGATGAGGTGGCTAATCAGAAAACCTTTCCACTCTAGAAATTGCAATTTGAAACCATGGATAAGGTTAACCAATTATGGGACTCTATGGACAACAAGTTTCAGGTTATCTTAGAAATTGCTAAAGAGTCCAAGGAGCAAAGTGGTGAGCATGAGCGTTGGAGACATAAGGAAGCTAAATGTGTCATATCTAAGGGTAAGGGTAAAATGGCTGTGATAGAGATAGCTACAGATAGTGACTCAGATGATGATGGTGAGTGTGACATCCATTAGTATGAACATCCTAAGGGATTTTGCCCAATTGTATCACACTTGCAAGAATCTGGGGTGTATGCCTTACATCCATGACTGGCACAAAGGAAAACACCTAAAAGATTACCTTATCCACAAGGCAACGCTTAATAGTTCCACCAACCATAGTAGTACTATCCAAGTGGAACTCCACCACAACCCTACGAATTGTACTAGCAATGGTAGCAACCACAATCGTGGGCATTGCCACCTCTAAGATAATAGTACCCTTACTGGTAATGTGATCCCTATGGTTACTATGTTCAACAACCTTCATCTCTATAGGACTCCTTTGGTCATGTTGTTGCTTACCAACCTCACTACTACCCTCTTGAAGTATACCAATCACCCTATCCAAGGAGGGATGCCACCTACTATCCTCATTCTCCTCCTATCCCAGCACCTACTCCTCCATCTCCTACATAGCTACCACTTGCTCCATCCATGCAGGGTGAATTGCCTGCCCAACCATAGCAAAGAAACGCTATAAGGATGGTTAATCTACAATTGGTTAACCCACCAAGTGGGTCTGAACCATAAACAAAGAAAAGATTCTTCTTTCAACCTCGTAGTCCACCAAAGCCCTCAGACACATCAGTGGTTGGTAACCCTGCTCCTCCACCTTTCTCTATCTCTCCTTTATCCAAGTCCCCTTCAAACCAAAATCTCTCTCGAGTCCATACTGTAATGTTAACCCATGCTGTATATGATTAGATTCGAGCTTGTAACCTACCTAGAAAGTTATCTGATCTTGGGAGTCCCCTAGTATATTTGCAAATTACTAGGAATGAGCCTTGTAAAGCTCTTCTTGACTTTGGTTCCGATGTTAATCTGATCTAGCATGAGATGTACACGATTGGAACCTTCCTCCATTAAAGAAGAGCAACATCTAGCTAGAACTAGCAGACTAGTCCATCACTGTTCCATTGGGATTAGTAGAAGACATCGTAATCACCTTTTGTGGGTGGTCATATCCCACTAACTTCCTAGTAATCAAGGTGGAGAACTGTAAGGGGGACTTCCCAATTATTATGGCAAGGATTTGGTTAAGCACCGTTGATGCCATAATGGGCATTAGAGATCTTTTCTTAAAGATATTTAAGGAAAATGAATTTGGAAAGATCGAGAAGAAGAGGGTTCCATGTATCGCGTATAGAGATTCAGAGTGTCATTGTGTGTAGAAGCTATGGTCAATGAAGTGAACATCTATCTCTGCATGTAAGCAGTGTGCACCAAAAGCTAAAATCCAAACATGTCTGTATGCAGCAGCCACAAAACAAGAAGGCACCTAGTGGCTGACAGCTGATTCTAGTAGTAGTACATTATGCATGGAACCTACTAAGGGCCTAATGTATGAATATGTTGCAAGTATGGATGAACTCAAGCAAGTTCATCACCAGCTCTCTGAAGCAGCAAATGATGATGTCAATTGGGAAGAGTTGGAGATCCCTGACAATTTTAAATAAGAGCCCCTTAAATTGAAGATACCACTAGCTAAAATGGAGTATGTTTTCTTGAAAAATGAAAGGCCGATCATTATTAATGCCAAGCTTGCTATAGAACAAAAGAAGATGTTGATGAAGGTTGTGGAAAAATAGTTAGCAACCTTTGCCTAGTCATATTCTGAGCTTACTAGTATAGATCCAAAAATATGCCAACATCGAATATACACTGACCCTGTCGTTAAGCCAAAATGGCAACCGTAGTGACGTTTGAATCCCAAGTTAAAGCAAATTGTAAAATAGGAGATTAAACAACTCCTCAAGGCTGGATTCATCTACCCTACTACAGATAGTGAGTGGGTCAGTCCACTCATGATCATGCCCAAGAAAGAAGGTAAATGGCGAGTGTACATCGACTTTCGACTGCTCAACATGGCAACTTTCAAAAATCATTTTCCATTGCCTTTGTTGACCAACTACTGGACACCATTTATGGGCATAGCTATTATAGCTTTTTGGATGGTTATAGTAATTATAATCAAATCCAGATTGCACCAGAAGACCAGGCAAAGATAACTTTCACAAGTCCTTAGGGGACTTTTGCCTACCATTGGATGCCATTTGGTCTATGTAATGCCGCAACCACATTTCAACGATTGGTCCTTAGCATTTTTCAACAATAAATTGATAGTGGGATAGAAGTCTTTATGGATGAATTTTTTACCTATGGAGCTATATTCAAGCAAGCCATGGATTTTCTTAACTAGGTGTTAAAGAGATGTGTCAAAAAAAACCTCCAGCTCAATTGGCAAAAGAGCCATCTTATGGTCCACGAAGGCATAGTCTTGGGGCACCGTATCTCAAAAGTAGGAATCGAGGTGAACCCTAAAAAAATAAGGGTCATCCATGGAATAACCCATGAACCGAAAATAGTTAAAGAAGTGTGGTTATTCCTTGGTCATACTAGCTACTATAAGTGCTTCATCGAGAATTTTTCCAAAATTGCCAAGCCATTGGTGAAATTGACAAAGAAGGATGCATCATTTGTTTGGACTCCTACATGTGAAACAACATTTTAGCAACTGAAGCAAAATCTTGTTGAAACCCCCATTCTACAAGCATCTGATTGATTCAAGTTGTTTCATGTGATGAATGATGCATCAAATTATGCTTTGGGGGTAGTGCTTACGTAGATAGGTGATCAAAAACATCCATATTACATTCACTGCACAAGCCAAAGCATTGTAAGTGCATAGCTAAACTACACCACCATAGAAAAGGAGTTGATGATAGTGGTATTCACCTTAGAGAAGTTTAGGCACTAATTGCTTGGCTATAAAGTGTTCGTGCACATAGACCATAGCGCCATCCAATTTCTAATGAATAAACTAATGGTGAGCCCCCATGTCATACAATGACTCATGATTTTGCAAGAGTTCGATCTCACGATGGTAGATCGAAAAGGTGTGGAGAATGTGGTCACTAATCACTTATCGTAGCTAAGATGGGATGACAAGGAGAAAGAAATCCAATTATCTGATCAACTTCTTGACAAAACTCTCCTTACAGGGGCTATTAATGCACAAATGTTGAATGAATAAAAATGGTATGACCCCATACTCACTTATCTTCTTAAGCAAAAATTGCTGCAAGGACTAGACATTAGAAAGAAACAACAATTTTTTCACCAAGTCAAGCACTTCATGGAAATTAAGGGGAACCTTTACAAAGTCTATCTTGATGGCCTGGTATGCTGGTGTGTCCTTAACACAAATCAACTACACATTCTCTAGGATGCTCACGAAGGCCCTTATGGAGGCCATTATGCTAGGAGATGCACGACCATAAAAATCCTCATATAGGATATTATTGGCTAATAATCTTTAGGGATGCACACCAATTCATCTATGCTTGTGATCGTTGTCAGAGGGATCGTGGAATGATAGCTCAAATGGAGGGGCCATAGCAATGGATTCAGCCTCTTGAGCCATTTGATATTTGGAGCATTAACTTTATCAAATGGAAAGGCATATATAATAATCGTAGTTGACTATTGCACTAAGTGGGCAGAAGCAACAGTCATCACTGATTGTACATTCACTACTACTACTTGGTTTGTACAACAAAATATCATAAATAGGTTTGGTGTATCTTGTGCGTTAATTTCTAATAATGAAACTCATTTTATAGGTGCCACTTTCTGAAAACTTATGTAGTGCTTGGGGGTTGAGCACAAACTCACAACACCATATCATTCCTAAGCCAATGGTCAAGCTGAGGTCACTAATAGGGAGATTACAAAAATTCTAATGCACACCATTAGCAAATACCAAAGGGACTGGAGCATTAAACTAAACGATGCCCTTTGGGCCTATCGCTCTACATGGAAGCTTCCCATAGGTTATTCTCCCTACAAGCTTATGTACAAAAAACTACCAACACTACCCATCCAGTCTAAGCTCCGTACAGTCTTTACAACCTATGACCTTCACATAAATCTTAGTTTAGCATAGAAAAAATGATTGATGAACCTCAACTTGCTAGATGAAAATTGGTTAATGGCCTTGTCATCCAACGAAACGCATAAGGCATTCAACAAGAAATGCCATGACCTCAAAATAAGAAAAGTTAAGTTTTAACTAGGAGATAAGGTTTTCTATTGGAATCCTGCACATGTACCCCAACGAACCAAATTTTAAACATTGTGGAAAGGACCTTACATTATTGATGAGACTTTTCCATCTAGGGCCATGATTATCTATAAACCTAACAACCTAGACAAGAAACAATTAGTCAACATCCAACAAGTGAAACCTTTCCATAAGCCCAAGCCAACCAACTCAACAAACACCTCAATAGATGGACAACCATGCTCAATCTTTTAGATCTCCTCCTTCCAATTTAGTCATGGGGGAGGTTGCCACCCATACTAACACTTTATGTGGCTCCTCAATATTTTGACTTTTTTCTTTTACACATTTTTGGTTTTCATATTCTTTATTTTACATTTTTGTTTTACATCTTTTTGTTTTTCAGGTTATTGATCTTTCCTAAACTTTTGTTTTACACCATAATTAATATATTCAGTATTTATTGCCTACTCTTTTACTTTCTTTTATGTGTTCTTGTGTTTGATGTGTTTCTCTACTCTTTCTATTAATAAGGTGTTAGGTACAATGGTAATGTGCTACTCAATGATGGTATGTTTCATTTGTATTTTGATTGTTGATGTCTAGTTTCTAACTTTGAATGTCATTACTGACAACTGGGACATGGTTTCTTTTCATGTAACAGGTAATGAGTCCACATCATCCACCCATCCACATACTCTATGTTTTTCTTTTTTTTGGAAACATGCAGTTCCTTTTCCATTAATGCAACCTTAATAAATTGGTGACTTGTGTAGTTTCCAGAATTGGGAAGGAATCAAAGGTTTGGATAGGATGTGGCTTCAAGGGAATGTGGTATTCTTCATGCTTTTCTATTTTCCTATGTGCGAGAGTGTTATTGTAAGCTTCTCATTGTTTTGTGTTATTCCACAACAAGAAGTCAAATAAGTTCTTGCATGGTGTGGTCCTCATAAAAAAATGAGTATTCAAAGCACACCCCTTGGACAAAATAAATGTGAAAATGCATGGGTCTTTGCATGATGTGGTTCCCATTCAAAAAAAAAGAACATGGGAATTCAAACCATACACCTTAGACTAAGTACAAGGGCTACAATCACTAGTTATGGGACTTGTCTTGTCTCTAACTAAGGCCCTTTCTCACTTCCTACTTTCTCTCCAATTTGGAATGGTGGTTGTTTTGTGGAAGCATTCTTGTATCTCAAGGAATGGACTAGTCTTAGAATGTCGATGCGAAGTCACTGAAAGTGGTTGGTTTTGGTCTGGACCAAGGGTGGATCCTACCAAGTCATTTAATTACAAACTTCACAAGGTACTTCATGTGACCATAATTAGGAAATCCATTCCATTCTCTCTTTCATCCATCTATGCTTTTCATGCCTCACCTCATTGCTAGTTTCATGTTTTTGATTTAATGTTCTTGTTTGATGTGTTGGGTTTCTCAGTCAATTACTTTTGGGTTTTTGTACTTAACTTTCCATAGCCATTAATCATCTATGGTGCCCATGGACTCCTTGGTTTGAATTTATGCAAGGGCATAAAATGCCTATGTCTATTTTGGGAAGGACCCACATGCATATCTTTTGGTTTGGTTAGGTTATGTTCCTTACCCTTAGACATTGTTGCAATCAAATTATTTTTATTTACCCCATCCATGCCATCCAATTGTATGCATATTCACAACTATTTTTAGTGAATTTATTCCTTTTGTTATTGTGAATTTTTATACCCTCTTTTTAGTATTCCTTGTGTTAAGTTTTTTTTTTTTTTTGAATGTATGGACTACTTCTCTTACTTAACCCATTTGTCAATCTTCCCACTAACACTATTAAGCAACCAATCTATCATAATCACAACTCAGCTAGATAAAATCGCTGACGAGACAAGGTATTCAACTATTATCTATTACACTTTATATACTAATCCTTGATTTTTTTGTAATTGCAGTGGGGAGCATGGATTGGAAGCAGGACTGTCTTCACCAAGGAGGATGCAACATTATCACTCACAGGAGATTGTTCACGACTGCTGGATCTTTTTTGCCTCTCCCTTATTCTTCTATTGTCAAGAGGGGTTGGATGTCCATTGGATCTAAGGGTGTTCTTTCCTATTGTCATGAACATCCAATTTTTTACACAATTATAATGTTGTATGCTCAAGAACTTCTGTATTTGTCTGTTTTCTCTGTGTCACTTTGCATGTCAATCAAATAGTACACACCCCCTAATATATTTTGTAAAGGACTTGTTCCTCTTATTCTATACTTGAGGATAAGTTTTTATTCAATCATGGAGGTATGATAAATCATGTTTTTTATACACTTCGATATCGAAGTGGTCGTGATCTTGGGTACGCAATATCGTGGCCCAAGATGTAATATTGTACATTCGATATCGCAGGGTTACTCTTGGGTCTATAAATACATCCCCTAGGCACACGATTGAGAGTAGTTTTTGGTAGTCAAGTAGTGAAACTCTTACAGTCTGTCCATTTAAGAGTTAGAATATTTTCCAAGTGCCTGTAGCAGGATGTCTAAGTGTGATCAGATCTTTATTCAAGCATTAAGACTTTCATCATTGTGTTGGCATAAAGACAAGCTCTTTGATTGTGTTGGCATAAAGACAAGCTCTTTGATTGTGTTGGCATAAAGACAAGCTCTTTGATTCACCTTGCACCACTTGAGACTTTCTTTCTTATGCATTTATATATTGTAATTTCATTCAATTTACATTAATGTTATTCATTCGATAATTAATTTTGATTCATTAAGCAACTGATTAAAAATACACAAGCATGGCCCCTTCAAACATATGTGTGACACTTGGTAGCTCAGAAACAGTTAGCATTTGACAACCTAGTAGTGTTTACACAAACTTCAAGATGTGTCTAGGAAGTGGCAATGGTTATTTGTGTTAGGCTAGGATAGACCATAGTTTCCTTAACACTTAATTGCTCTTACTTTCATTCTTGTTCTAGATGAGTAAATTGATAAAAACACAAAATAATAAAAATCTTACACCTCAATCACACTTAACCATACAATTGCATTTCACAAGTGGGACTAGGAAGACAATGAACAAACAACATGCACGCACTGGTTAGCTCTAGCGTAATTGGTAATTAAAGTCTGCAAAATTTGATCAGATCGCACATGAATGCGTGTGATTTGTATGGTTGGGCGTAGGGGTACCTCACCACTCATCACATGTCTAGACCCTTAAAAAGAAAACATCTTATAGTCTAGTTAAAGATATGTCTCCAAATGATCAAAATGCAATTATCATCACTGTTAAATGTGCTATCAAGCAAAAAGTTAAATTATTAAAGATGATAAATGGAACATGTAATTATGGGCCTAATGATTTTGTATAGTATAGTGTAGGATCCTAACCAAGATAGTTGTGTGTTATTTGAAATAAAGGCATGATTTACATTTAAATTCTAAGGTCCCCACAAACATCTATAGAAGTGATTATGCAAGGGCATTATGGCAAGAGCCTACTTTGGAGAGGACCCACTTGCATAACTTTTCTTGATCATGGCTCTGAACCAAACCTCACATCTTCAAGAACATAATTGATTACTTCTCTAAATTTATAAATGATTTTGCAATCAACTTTGCTTCAATTTCAAGTTTTCTTTAATGCTTTTATATCAAAAGTTCCTCTAAATTCAAAATTTCTTGGTCATCTTCTAAACCAGACCTTTGGTTTTAATTATTTGAAAACATGTGTGCTTCCAGAGTTAAGCTCATTTATAATTGGTAGGGGAGGAGGGTTAAGGATGTACTTTTTAAAATTTTTCTAACACCTCATTTTTAAAAATTATGATAACTAATAGTAAAAATAATCAAAATAACTTGAACAACTTGATGATTTTAGTTACATTAGAACCTTGGAAAACATTATTATGAAATCATCTTGAGCTTACATGCTAATTTTTTTTTTGAATTTTGAGCTAACTAAGGATTCAGACAGGGTTAATCATTAATGAAATATTATCAAAACTAATGTTGATCCTTTGGTGATTTCAGATGATGCCAAATAGAATCCTTGAGGTTGAAGGTCTTGTAAAAAGCAAAGGAAACAAAGCCAAGAGGAGACCAATAGAGGATATGCCCATGGACAAACAATAGCACATACAAGGCTAAAATGTTCAAACATCACATGTTTGCTAAACCCATGGGATGATGAGGAGAAATTTCAATCCATCCCTCAAAAATGTTCTCCATAGAAGAGAATCATCAACATAACAATCAAGGTTGGAAAGTCTACCACTGCTAGTGACAACAAGAAGATTAATCTTCAGTAGATTTTTGAAGATTCATTTTCAATGGATTTTGCAAACTTTGATTTCTATCAAGTCATTTTGTCATTTTGTAATACATTCACTTGAATAAAATTTTTGTAATGTGGCACTCTAATTTTGTAATGGTACCTAATCTAGTCCTGATCACCCCACAATTTTTGTAATGAAACTTCGTCCATTTATACATAACTTGAGCATGAGTTTTTAGTTAATCATGAAGGTATGATGAGACATGATATGTCAGAAGCCTCGTTGATGCATCTTTGTCGATGCATATGTGTGGATGAAAACACGTAGATGCATTAATGGGTAACACATCTTAGATGCATTTACGTAGCTTCATCGACACATCCCCATCAACGTAATGTTTGTATTTACCTATAAATATGCAAGCACCTGCCACATATTTGGCACCATTTGGTTAGTAGTGTAGCTAAACTCTTATAGTTTTATTTTGTGAGTGTCTGCAATGTGGGTTTTAGTCAATTGTACAGAGTCTTATTTGAGTGACATTGTACTTAGACACATTCCATGAATGACAATAAGATCGAGATTGATTCATATTCATTGCAACACTTTAACTTAGAATAGATTTACTTTCAATGCAATTTATTTTCAATGTAATTAGTTAATATTTACATTTCCATGCATGTTAATCAATTTTTGGAATGAGTGTGACTAGTTTTGAGCGTAAACACGTATTATGTTGGTAATCCCAACAACGTTACTGCTTAGTTCGCCTAGCAGCATAACACTTGGTGATCCCAATAGTCGATACATTAGTTTAGGATGTGTACAGTAAGTTGAGAATGGACACTCATTACCCTTAGGCTAGCTTAAAATTTATCTTCTTATTATTAATTAGTTTAAATAATTAATTTCTACATTATTATCCAATTAGTTTTAAGGCCCCAACAACACCATAACCATATGCCTTAGTTTTACTTTTATTTTTAATATACTAGATTATGCTCTAATTCATAGATTTTTATGTCTTATATTTTATTTTTTTGCTATTATCAACCTTTCTTTCCTTGGTTATGTTTTTCATTATATTTTCTTTCACTTTCTTATCGCTATGATAGTTGATTTCGCTTTTTGTTTCTCTTACTATGACCAATTCATTTGTTAGGAGTTCTATACCCAATGTAATTCTCTCTAATCTAAGGCTAGGAATAAGGGTGGTATAATATTCTAAGAAAATGTGATGCTCATCTTCAATTGCTATTTGATTGCATAAATGATAGGTTCTCTCCTCTTAAAATTTGGACCCATCTATCTGTTTCAATTCTAATATAGTGAGAGCCCAAGCTTGCAAGCTAATTTGACATTGTTGAGTGGACTACCCTCATGATGGAACACTCTTGTCTAGTAGGTTTCATCTACCTTGCTATATGGATAGGGATTGTGCTCCCAACCTCAAGTTTCCTTACTAAGAAAAAAGAGGATATTATAAGTAATAGGATATAGGAACAAAGAAATATGTTTCTTTTTTGTTAATGGCTTCGCTAATGCTATCTAGTTAGAATTATTTCTTTTCTACTAGATTACCATAAATATGCACAAGTGTCTTATTTCTAATACTCTTATAGAGTTTCCTTATATCACAATGTAGAATCTATATCTTTATGTTTTGTGCCAAATCATTCTCTCATGAAACTATTATTTCTATTGTGTACCAACTAAGACTTACTTCAAATAATTTAGCTACTATGCTATAAGAGAGGCTATGAACATATGCTGTAAATTGACAAAAAAAAATTATCTCTAAGGACATCATATATGCTTGAAGAAGTAGCAAGTCATATTGTACCTACCTTTTAACATAAAGTTCTTAGACCAAAAATGTTTCTAAATTTTTTTTTATTTTCTTCTTATTTTTACTACTAAGTTTAAGATTCCACATTCTACACCCCTACAAAAAAAGTTAGTTGCATAATAGAACAAAATAACTATTTTTGATTTCCTAGGCTATGATAGCTTCCTTTTGACATTTGCTTTTTAAATCAAATAAGGCTCTCAATGTGCTTGTAATCCTCTATTTGATGCATACCTCTGACTTGTAATTGTGAGAAACATCTAGACCAAAGTATCTATAAGTTAGTGTCATATTTACTTGGTCCTTTCCAATAATGAAATCATTATTCTTAGTGCCACACACTATAATTTTGGTTTTTTGTACATTAACTTTTATTCTTGACTGGCATAGTTCATCAAAAACAATAAGTATTTGTTATGGACTTTTCTTAGAATTAGAGAGGAGAGCTACATCATTAGAAATATAACCAAAGATTAACAAAGTTTTCATTGATTTTAATAGAGTATCTTCCTAGAATTTTCTACATCCACTTCTCAAGTTCAATTAAAATACCAAAAAGTATAGTTGAAAGACAACAACCTTGTTTCACCCCAATATCATTATGTAAACAATTTATATAAGTGGTGATTTGTGATTTGTATATATATCTCTTGATAAACACTTCAAATAGCTTATAATAAAGATGGAGGAATACCTATGTCTTATAATCACTCCACATTGCTTCAAATAATTGAATCATGTGCTTTAGAGAAATCCACAAAGCAAATCAAAGTTCTTTTATTTTTTCCCTTTTCAAAATCAATAAAATATTTAATTCAAATTTATTTCCCTTTTTAAAGAGCAAAATAGCTTTGTTAATGCACCTCTTTATCTAAACTAATTTGGAGAGTATGGTTTAGAGTTTTCTAAATTGTTTGCCATAAGAAAGGTCCTTCCCAAGTAAACATCTCTCCATACAATCTTGCTGCATTAACTCTATTACTTAAGGCTAGTCTTTCGATGTCATACATAGTGTCCTCAAAGGAGATGAAGAGTTTGTCATTATCCTTTCAATACCTTACCAACTCTCCCTTGCCTTCAAAAAATTTTTGATAAAATTGCAAAATATCATAAAAGGGAAATTTTGATCTCAATCTTTACCTTTTATGAAGTAACTTTAAAAAATTTCTTAGTTCTTTATTAATTATGTGAAGAAGAGTAGTTTGTACCTTTTTAATAAACTCTCTATTTGTTTCAAATCAAATTCTTATAATGCCTAATAACTTTTGGAGATTTCTATGTTTTTAATTTAAGTTTGGTTGCTACATATTCAAAATTAAACCAACACAAGGATTGCATTGATGCTTTTTCTAGAAACATGTTGTGTTGTTGCCACTAAAATTTTCGTAAGTTTTACAATAGGATTCTAGCATTTTTGGACTTCCTCTTGAAAATATAACTTGACTTTATCTATTATATTGCAAGAAACTATTTTTTTTCTATTTTTAATACATTTTAAATTCATCAAATTACTAAAATAAAGTGATTAATGATTAAACTTAATCACTTCATCACATACCTCAAAGTGTTTAATACAGGTTGGACTCTTTATATTAGTTAGGATCATCACCTAGAGGCTCAATGCACATCCTGCTAAGGTGAGGTCCTAGGAGGGGTAGTGGATGAGTAAAAGCCTAACCTCTTTCAAGTGGTTGCACCCAAGCTTAAACTTGAGTCTTTCCACTTAAGAAACAAACACCTTATCATCACTCCAAGTAGTGGTTCCTAGACACTCTATGATGAGACGCGACTTACACTGGGCCGCGATATCGCGTACGCGATATCGCGTCTCGCC
>MNCI01004147.1:65450-142472 GCA_015680685.1 Gnetum montanum | reverse complement strand
AAGGAATCGGCTGCTTATCACACTTAAGCTAAATAGGTGCCTCATTATGACCACTTTGAGCACTTGCGTTACGTGTGGTGATCCCAATAACGATTAGCATTTGGTAGCCACAGTTGCATAGTTCAGGGTGTGTCCAGTAAGTGGGAACGGATGCTGACGCTAGTTAATTTAGACTTAGGACATTAGTTAGAGTTAGTTAGCTTCTCAACCCTTTCCCTCATAGCTTAGGAGATAAACTGAAAAATACCAAAAAAATCACATACCTTAGACTTGCTTAACCATACACCGTGACACCTACAAGCAAGCCTGGGAAGACAACAAACGATTAACCCCAAGTGTTTCTTGTGGTGTTAAGGCATTTAGTCTGCGGAGTTCGACCGGATCGCGCGTGCACACTTCTATTCGTATGGTTGAGTGTAGGGGTACCTCGCCACTCATCAATAACCATCCAAAAAAATATAATAGTAATGCTTAGATATGGTGTCCAACACCTGATCAATGAATGGTAATGGAAAATGATCTTTGAATGTTACCATGTTTAACAACCTAAAGTTGATGCAAACCCATCATTTTCCATCTCTTTTTGGCACTATGATGATTTGATTAATCCACTTGCTATCTACAATGGGCTAGATAAACCTAGCCTTTAGGAATTTCTCTATCTCCTTCTTGACAATTTGCTCCAATTTTGAATTCAACCGCCATTGTGGATACCTCCTTAGCTTCATGGATGGATTAGTGTAAATGCAATGCTGGCATATTTGTGGATCAATTCTAGTGAGTTAAGAATATGACCATGCAAAGGCTTTCAGACATTGTTGACCACTTTCAATAGTTTTGCTTTTTGCTCAAGAGCAATTTTAGCATTGAGTATGATCGACTTGTCATTTTTTAAGAATGCATATTCTAGGTCGGTAGGTAGAGTTTTCAACTCTAAGGGCTCCTATTTAAAATTCTCAAGGATCTCCAACTCTCCCCAATCGGTATCAACATTTTCAAAATTAGAGAGTTGGTGATGAACTTGCTTTAGTTCATCCATGCCTACAACATAAGTGCATTGCAGGCTCTCAGTAGGTCCATGAATATTGTGTTGTTGTCAGAATTAGTGGTCAACCACTAGGTGTCCTCTTGTTTTGTGGATACTACATATAGACACCTTTAAATATATGCTTCATGTGCACATTGCTTACATGCAGAAATAGATGCTCATTTCATGGACTAGAGCTTTTGTATGCAATTGCACCTTGTATCACTATACATGATGCATGGAACTCTTCTCTTCTTGATTTTTCCAAATGCATTTTCCTTTGATATCTCTAGGGAAAGATCTCTGATGTCCATTCTTGCATCAACAGTGCTTAACCATGCCCTTCTCGTAATGATTGGGGAATCCCCCTTGCAATTTTCAACCTTGATTACCAAGAAATTGACAAGATAAGACCACCCACAAATAGTGGTCATAATGTCTTCAACCAGTCCCAATGGAATGGTGATGGACTGGTCTATCAATTCCAATATGATATTACTCTTCTTGAGAGGTGACAAGTTCCAAGCGATGTACATCTCATGAGATATTAAGGTCACACTGGAACTGAAATTAAGAAGAGCCTTAGATGGTTCATTCTCAGCAATTTGTAGATAGATAAGAGGGCTTCCAAGATCAGCTAGTTTCTTGGGAAGGTTGCTAGCCTGAATTCAATTAGATACAACATGGGTGAGCATAATAGTATGGATTTTGGATGACATTTGGTTTGAAGGGGACCTAATGGAATGATTTGCAAAGGATGAAGCAAGAGTAGGGTGGTCAGCTGCCTGAGTCTATGAGGGCTTAGTAGGGTTGTTGGATCAGAAGAATAGTCTTTTATGAGAATAAGGTTCCAAACCCCTCAGTTGATGAACTAGTTGTAAATTGATGGCCCCGGTAGCATTATGTTGTTGTGGCTGAGTTGGAAGTTCATCTTGCATGGATGGAGTAGGTGGTAGTTGTGTTGAGGGTGGAGGAACAGGTGCAGAAATAAGAGAAGGATAAGCATAAAATGTTGCATCCCTTCTGGAATATGGAGAGTGAGCTCTATAGTATTCAGGAGGATGGTAGTGATGTTGGAAAAGAGAAATGTAACTAGAAGAGTCACGTGGAGACAAGGGTTACTGAACGTAATACCCATATGGATCTGGTTGCCTATAAGGGCACTACTGCCTTGGTGGTGGCATCCCCCATGACTGTGGTTGATGCCACTATTGATACTATTCATATGGTTGTAGTGGAGTTCCACTTGGATAATATTGTTATTGTTGATGGAACTGCTTCGGATTGCCTTGACGATAATATAACCTTCTAGGTGTTTGCCTTCTTATTAGTCATGGATTTAGAGCATACATCCCAGATTCCTATAAGTGTGACACAATGGGGCAACATCCATTAGGATGTTCATATTGGCAGATGTCACACCCATTTTCATCATCTAACTTAGTTTCTACAACTTCATCTACTGCAACAATCTTACCCTTACCCCTTTGATAGTCATGTTCAGCTTCTTTTTACCTCCTGCAATTATGATCACTACTCTATTCTTGTGATTCTTCAATGATATTTAGAGTGATTTAGAATTTTTCATCCAATAAATCCCACATTTTATCCACCTTAGCCAAAATTTTAGATAAAGATTTTTGGATTGGAAAGGTCTTTCTATTTACCACTTCATTAAGAGGTGATTCCTCCTCACTGCCACAAAATTAGACATCCCTCTTTTTGATGAAGGAATCCCTATTGTATTCATCTATACTTTCACATTTCCTCAACTCTCCTTATTATTTTGCTACTTGCTTAATTAGCCTTTGAATCTTATGGGCTCTAAATTCTGATAGCCTCCCTTGGGCATAGACCCGAAGCATTCTCCTCGTTTCTGGTCTAAACCCATCTATGATATGGCAAAGTTGTTTCTACTAAGAATAACCATGGCCAGGGCATCAATGTATGAGAGAATAGTATTTGCCCATGGCAATGTCCAAGGGTTCATGGTTTTCTTGCTTCCATCCTTGGATTTGCCTTCTTAGATTAGATACTCTAGAGTACATCTGATACTTTTCATTAAATAGATGGAGCATTGTACTCCACTTGCAAATGGATTCTAGCTCCAAGGACCGATACCAACTTTTCTCTTTCTTGATGAGTGTCCTAGGAAATAGTTTTAGTTAATGCTAATCATTTTTGATATTTTGTAAGGCACAGGCATTATTAAAAGCTTGAAGATATGCTTGTGGATCAAAATTATATCCCCCCTCAAATCTGGAAACATTGTTCATATCAAGCCCTCTGATCCAACTATCTTTCACATGCCTAGTTGGAATTTTTATAGCCTCTACAATATTTAGCATGCTTCGAGTTGCCAGCAAAGGCTCATCATCATCATTATTTTATTGTGACTAATGATGTCCTTTGTTACCCCTTTAATCATTGTGGGCTTGGCGATCATCATTATTGTCCCATTATTCACCTCCATCATGATTATTTCTTCTGTAGCGTCGGTCAGAACTAGAAGAGGAAGAAAAAGATGCAGATGAAGAGGCAAAAGAGGGAGGAGGAATGCTACATGTACCGCCTGAAATCGTCGGTCTCCGACTAGAACGAAACAGAGACCAGGAGATCCTCGAACAAGCACAGAAGACCCTACCTTCGCTTGAGGGCAAGCTGGGATTAACGAAGGCAGAGCACCTTGAGTGATCCGCATGCGGATCAGACAAGGATTTCCCCGAATGTACACTAATATTCTGTATGCTGGGTTATATGTAAACGGCGTAACAGATATAAAACTGAGCTTAAACATACAAGAATGCAAACGACGAGCATACAAGAATGGATGATAAAACTGTAACAAATCTTAGCAAAAATGTGGCAATGTCATTGCATAATGGAAGTTACAATGCACCGGTCTTAATGCAGTTGTGGATGTGACACAAGGTGGACGAAGAGCCTCGGTGAATGCGAGGGATTGGCAACGTGCTGGTTCGGACTACAGGCACAACATAGAGGCTGTATGTTCAGCATGCAGGGTTGAGGTCCAGCGTATAGGATGCAGGGTTCTCAATTTGCTTAGTCTGGTCTGCCCCAATGTTTGCCAAGATGCCTTCAATTTTCCAACCTGGATCTGGTAAAAAATTGGAGTTTTTATATGGGTTTCGACGTTAGACTCGGGTCTGAAAGGGGATGAGTGGCTATAAGGTGAGAAAAATTTGGATCGAGAGACAGGTGGTGCGTTGACCAAGTGCAGGATATGTTACAACTGCACAGCGTACAACATGCCAGCGTACAGCATGCCAGCGTATAGCATGCGAGCGTACATGCATGCCAGCATACAAGATGCCAGCGTACAGGATGCCAGCATATAGCATGCCAGCATACAACATGCCAGCGTACAGGATGCCAGTGTATAGCATGCCAGCGTACATGCGTGCCAGCGTACATGCGTGCCAGCGTACAGGATGCCAGCGTATAGCATGCCAGTGTACATGGATGCCAGCGTACAGGATGCCAACGTACAAGATGCTAGCATATAGCATGCCAGTGTACACCATGCCAGCGTACATGGATGCTAGCGTACAGGATGCCAGCGTATAGCATGCCAACGTACATGGATGCCAGCATATACTAAAAATGTATCCAGCGTACACACATGAAAATGCTTCATTTTAAGGTCAAAACTTGATTTTCGAGTACCTGAGAGCTACTGGGGACCCTGGGGAAGGTCTTGGGGGGTCCAGACGCTCAGTTTTGGCATGTTTTGACTCATTTCTGGGGCCCGAAAGTTGCTCTACGCTGAGCTCTACGCTGGGCATAGAGGAATGAAAGACCATCATTTAGAGCCCAAAATTTGATTTTCAAGTGCTTGAGAGCTATTGGGGACCCTAGGGAAGGTCTTGGAGGGTCCAGATGCTTAGTTATGGCATGTTTTGACTCATTTTTGGGGCCCAAAAGTTGCTCTACGCTGGGCTCTACGCTGGGCGTAGAGGAATGAAAGAGCATTATTTGGAGCCCAAATTTTGATTTTCAAGTACCTGAGAGCTACTAGGGACCCTGGGGAAGGTCCTAAGGGGTCCAGACGCTCAGTTCTAGCATGTTTTGACTCATTTCTGGGGCCCAAAAGTTGCTCTACGCTGGGCTCTACGCTCGGCGTAGAGGAATGAAAGAGCTTTATTTTGAGCTCAAATTTTGATTTTCAAGTGCCTAAGAGCTATTGGGGACCCTGGGGAAGGTCCTAAGGGGTCCATACGCTCAGTTCTAGCATGTTATGACTCATTTCTGGGGCCCGAAAGTTGCTCTACGCTGAGCTCTACGCTGGGCATAGAGGAATGAAAGACCATCATTTAGAGCCCAAAATTTGATTTTCAGGTGCCTAAGAGCTATTGGGGACCCTGGGGAAGGTCCTGGGGGGTCTAAATGCTCAGTTCTGGCATGTTTTGACTTATTTCTGGGGCCCAAAAGTTGCTGTACACTGGGCTGTACGCTGGGCATGTATAGGCTAGTGTACAGGATGCGTACTTAGTGAAAACCAAGTATTTTGAGCTCAAGATTTGCCAAGTTTGATGCCAGATGTCATTGTAGTCTTTTGTGGATCCCAAGGAACCATTTCTTATTGAGTTTGACTCTACTTGAAGCTGTCTGTGAGGCCCTCAAGCTTCAGTCATGCTGGGGAGCATCATGACTTAGCACGATTCTTGTTGGAGAAGTACTAAGCTCAGAATTTTGTGGTGTTTCATTGGCCCCTCTTTGTTGATGCTTGGAGGAATCGACCCGAGAAGCGTTGACAAAGAAGTACAAAACACCACAAGTAACTTAGTAGCATTGTCCTTCGACACTTGGCCAGATGTCATCGCACCATGTTCAGTAGTACATGGGATTGGGGAAATAAAGTTTGTAGCTGGATAGGGAAATGAAAATTTTGGGGATTGGGACCTGATCAAGGGATTATGCATGGTAAAGGGGATGCTCTGGTGTGTATATGGGTCATGTTGATCCTTGTCAATAACCATTGTTTAGCAGACTTGGAATCAAGACATGAGATGTGCATCCTTTGGCAGAACAAGACTCTTATTTAGTGTTTAAGAGGACTTGTTGGCCGCATGATGGTGGGTTGCGTTCTCTGGAAGAACAAGCCCCTTGTTTGGTGTTAAAGAGAACCTGTTGGTAGAGAGCCAAAGCTGTGCAATGAGATGTTACTTGAGCTCTTGAGACATGAGTATTTGTTTCCAAGACAACTGCCTTCCTGCCTAAGGCTTATGGGAAGTGCCAAGGGTCTTATGGTTCATTTTGTTCTTTGCTCTTTGCTCTTTTCTTTTTCTTTGCTTTTTTTTTGTGTTTTATCTCTCTTTTTTTCTCTTTTTATTTTTATTTTTTTTTATTTTTTGGCAAGAGCTTTCTTTCAATTTTGCACTCATGCTCATGTGCCATATTGTGTGTTGTAGTTGCCTGAGAGTGTCGCAGTGTGTAACAGTGTGCTCAAAGTTTTGCGGTGTACTGGGTGTATCTAGGAACTATAACCAGGTAGGAAAGGGAATAAGAGTGTTGGGGAAATGGAGAATGTATTGGGAACTGGGAATGCGCTTTTGAATAGATTGATTAACCTGGTTGCGTGCGTCAGAAACAATGTGGCACCTTGTCACTGTGATGAAGTGTATCTATGTACGAGCACCACTGGGTGTCATCCTGCAAACACAACTCCAAGAAGACAAGAAAACCACAAGTGAATGAGTTAGCGAACACTTTAGGCATGAATGTGACTAATGCAAATGGACGCACCATGTGAAACTTAAGGCAAACAAAATGAGCAGCGATAGTGTTGTCAGAGCCGATGTGATGAATGATGCAGCAGGCATTGATGAAGAAACTTCATAAATTACAATAGTAGATGAATCTGCCAGAAATGATCTGGCTAGTTTATAGTCTTAGTGGACTGTCGTGGGTTAGTTTTATGTCATAACCTGTTGGACATTGCCAGTTTATTGTCGTAGCGGACGGTACGATGCTAGTTTATAGTCGTGGCGGACTATGAAGAGGCAAGCTAGTTTATAGTCTTAGCAGACTCTTGTGAATGAATGTGACAGTTTGGTATCATGTCGGACAGAGCTCTGTGATGTCGATTTACCGTCATGACGCCAGGACATTCTGTGGTATCAGTTTTAAGTCATGATGCCAGGACTGCTCTGTGTGGATGCATGCGTGTGCGTCTGTATGATCCTGTAAACAAAAGCTACTAGAGAAAACAATATTAAATAACAACTGCAGAAAACATGAACTGAAATGCACCAATAAATAGAAAATAATGTGAAATGGTGGTAGTGTAAGGCCTTTTCAGGCCATGGTTTAGTTTAAGGCCTTTTCGGGCCTTGAGAGAATGCGTAAGCTAATACAATACAAACTAAGGTGAGGTATGCACAATGAACAAAGGTGAAGAGTGGGCGGAGATCAGACGTGTCTTTGGCCGTAGGGGAGTCTTGATTATGTGGTTGTTTCTTAGTCGGACATGGTCTAGGAGGCGTGCTAGTTTGCTCTGAGAGGCTTTCATTTTTTACCCCTCGTTTAGGCATTTTAGCTCTAGGTGTTATGTTTGTTGTTGTGGGTGTTACTTCAAGAGGCTCCTCTCTCAAAACCTATGACATGTCTATGTTGTCGTCAGCCTGGAAGGGAGTGTTGTTGCCATGTATAATGACTTGTCCACCTTCGTATGGAAGGTGGATTTCTTGATGTATCGGTGAGGAAACGGCTCATTGTTGTGCTAGCCAAGGTCTACCAAGAATCATGTTGAAACTGGGCATCTCTTCTATGATAGTGAATTCCGCGCTGCTGGGGAATTGTTCTCCTGCCACAAAGGCTAAGTTGATTGTGCCCTTAACTGTGACACATGATCCATTGAAAGATTTTAAACACATGGTTTCTGTTGGCATGATCTCATCTACCATGCCTAGTTTGTCGATGACAGAGTATAGAACTATGTTTGTTGCTGCACCATCATCAACGTGCATTCTGCGAATGGTACATTGTCCAACATGCACACTAATCGATAATGAAGCTGTTGTGACTTTCCCTCATTCAGGGTTAGGTTTAACTGCATCATCACGAAAGGCTAAGGTGTTTGAACCCAATCCTTGTGATGTGTGTTGTGAAATCGTTGCACGGATGGATTCCATATTAGCAGGGATGTCCTCTGTAACATGAATGGATGCTAACGTTTGCGCTAAGGCTTCGCGATGAGCCAATGATGTCATGACCAAATCATACAAGCTCATGGTTGTGTTCTTTTGTTTGAGAATTTGTTTCACTTGGGCCAGTGTAGCTACAAAGTCTGTGTTATCTGCCATTGTGTTGGTTGCCTCTGTATGGGTTAAGGGCTTGGGCCTGGTTTGTTTGGGATGAGGGGCAGGGCCCCCAGTGTTCAGTTGTTGTATACTAGGTGTGTCCTTTGTTTCAGCTGTGGGCATTGTTCGTTGTTCATTTGTCCTCTTCTACTGCCATTTGGTAGGCTTATCCGTGTTGTTGGCAAGGTTGACTCTTGAGGAAGGAGAGGTTGAGACGTTTCCTACGGTTGGGCTTAAGGTAAGTGAGGGGCCACTACGTGGTGGCACTTTTATGACAAATGGGAGTTTAGAGGGTGTTGTTGTTGTTTGACTAGCCTGTTATGGCACCTTGATAACGAAAGGTTTCTTTGTTGTTGTTGTTGGTGCAACATGCCAGTTTAACGTCTTAGCGGATGACTGTGGTGGTACTTTGACCACAAAGGGTGTCTTCGGTGATTGGGATTGCATTGCATCTGGCCAGTTTAACATCTTAGCAGACGTATGAGGTGGTGGTACCTTGACCACAAAGGGTGTCGTCGGTGCTCTAGGTGGCACCTTGGTGATGATGGGAGGTCTCTTGCTCGTGGAGACGGAGGAGATTGTTGCCTTGCTGGGAGGCACATGAATTACGAAAGGTTGCTGCACAGGTTTAGGCTTACTATCTATGCCAATGGAGTTTATGACATAGGAGGCATCGTTTGTGCTGGGTTGATTCAGGGTGTTGACGTTCAGTTGGCCCTGTTCTATCATTGCTTGTAGATCATCCTTTAACACATGGCAGGTGTCGGTATTATGACCAGACATCTGGTGGTAATGGAAAAATTGATCTAACTTGAAATGTCGTGAAACTGGGGGCTCATTTGGTGCTGCTAAGGTGGGGTTTCTCAGTAGCTCACAGTACCTATCATGTCGGCGGCGAGCATTCTCCGTTACGTGTTTGTATTGGATTTGCCCGGCTTTAAGGAGTTGCTCTAGTAGTTCCAAAGGTCACATAGGTAGCAGTGTGTACTTAGAGCGATCCTTGCATTGAAAATTGGACCTTAAGGTGGCCCCTATTGTTGCAGGCGGGTTGGTACTGGTGTTTGTTGTTTTTGTGCTTGCGGCCACAGTTTCCGTTGTTGCCTTTTGTTTGGCAACATGTTGGTTCTTGTAAGCCAC
Organism: Gnetum montanum; assembly: GCA_015680685.1. Classification (NCBI taxonomy): domain Eukaryota; kingdom Viridiplantae; phylum Streptophyta; class Gnetopsida; order Gnetales; family Gnetaceae; genus Gnetum; species Gnetum montanum. The sequence continues at coordinate 132,986 of MNCI01004147.1, read as the reverse complement.
ATAGGCGGGGTCATTGCTGGTTTGTGCAGCTTTTTCAATGTTCTTAATCTGTGTGAACACTTGGCTTAATGTTTGAGCACTTAGGTAGTACAGTTTTGACTTAATGAAGTCATTCACGGCTCCCTTCAAAATCGTAAGCAAATACTTTTTAGGGATGGGCTTATGAAGTTCATTAAGGGCTGCACTCCATCGTTGGATAAACTTTTGCATCGGCTCAAGTGGTGCTTGTTTCACCTGTATTAGACTGTCTAGTGTGGCTTCAGGCTTGAGGTTGTACTTAAATTGGGTAACAAACTGATGTAACAGATCCTTCAGAGAGGATATGGAGTTACGAGGTAAGGCTTGGTACCAGTCTAAGGCTACGCTCGTTAAGGACATAGCAAACACACGCAAGATTGCATGGGCCAAGCTTGAAGCAATAGAGTTTCTGATCGAAACGTGACTAAGTGAGCATTTGGATCCCCCTTCCTGTTGTATTTGGTCAGCTATGGAAGTGTGATTCCCTTGGGCAAAGCTAACAGTGGCACTAAAGAGCTAATTGGATCATCGTGGTAGAAGTCTAGTACTTTAACTTGTTCAGTGTTTACCGTTTTGAGGTGCTTTACCTCTTCAGCTAATGCTTGCATCATTTGTTTGGCTTCTACCCACTATTGAGCGGTAGGTAAATTAGTTGGTTGGGGAGATTGTTGGGTTGTCATTTGTTGCGGTGGAGCAACGTTCAGAGTTGTGGTTGTGGGGTGTGGCATGTTGAAGTGAGTGGGTTGTTGAACAAGGGGTATGGTTCCTTGCCTAGCCACAAACTGCGAGGTGACACCCTAGATGTGTGGGGCCAATGTAGTGAAAGTGGCCCCATGCGTTTGCACGTGCGGTATGTACTGGGTGGAGATGGGGGTGGGTAATCTCTGTTGGGATACCGGCGCTTGTGTGCTCATTGATACTTGGTGAGTGGTCGTATGTCCCATGTGAGGATGGAGTGATGGGTTCACGTAGGCATGGGGACTGAGGGTATGGTATGAATCCTCAGGTTCGGATTATGCCTCGAAGTCATCTACATAATGTTGGTTTTGGGACTCCTCAGTGGGTCACCGTGTGTTTTGGCCCCTTGCCAGAAGGAGCTGGAAGATGAGCCTATGATGAGGATCAGAAAGGGGGATGATGTCATATATAGAAGGGATGAATTCATAACCTCCCATGTATATGTGCTCGAAGTTTCGTTTTGCCTCCTGTTCTGTGTGGTCAATAGGAAGGTTGGCCTGAATCTTCACACATATGTAGTTATATTGTTCTTATGTGGGGACTATGAAGGCGCGTGTGCTAGAGTTTTGGGATGATTCCATGGTGATGTGTGATGGGGCAGCGTACGAGCTAGCTAACAAGTGCCGAGTGTGTTTTGGGCTTAATGTGCAGAGTGTCTAGCGTGTGAACACTGAAAATTTTTCTAAATGTCTAGCATGTACAGCGTAAACAGGAGAAAATTTGGCTAAGTATGAAATTATGAACCGTAGTCGTACGCAGATGGCGATCTCGAGTAAGAGGAAGTCATCTTGGAATCGTTATGTTGTGTGTATTGTATGCCTTGGACAAGGTGATCCATGTTGGTGACTGGTTTGAAGTAGGTGCGAATCGCAGTGAATTCAGCTTTGAAATGGGCTCGTTTTGTGTGTTTTTGTTGAAAAAACACTGTAGCGGTACTGTAGCAGCGTAAACACTGTAGCAACGTAAAGCACTGTAGCAGCGTAGACACTATAGCAGCGTAAACAGACACTGTAGTAGCGAAGACACTGTAGCAGCGTAAACACTATGTTTAAACAGGTAACGTGATCAGCATTTTGACTAAATAAAAAATAACTCAGGCCCTCCTTCTAGCACCATTTTCTGTACCGCCCGAAATCGTCGGTCTCTGGCTGGAACAAAACAGAGACTAGGAGATCCTCGAACAAGCACAGAAGACCCTACCTTCGCTTGAGGGAAAGTTGGAATTAATGAAGGCAGAGCACCTCGAGTGGTCCGCACGCGGATCAGACAAGGATTTTCCCAAATGTACACTAATATTCTGTACGTTGGGTTATATGTAAACGACGTAATAGATATAAAACTAATCGTAAACATACAAGAATGTAAACGACGAGCATACAAGAATGGACAATAAAACTATACCAAATCTTAGCAAAAATGTGGCAATGTCATTGCATAATGGAAGTTATAATGCACCGGTCTTAACGCAGTTTTGGATGTGACACAAGGTGGACAAAGAGCCCCGGTGAATGCGAGGGTTTGGCAGCGTGCTGGTTTGAATTGCAGGCACAGCGTAGAGGCTGTATGTTCAGCGTGCAGGGTTGAGGTCCAACGTATAGGATGTAGGGTTCTCAATTTGCTTAGTCTGGTTTGCCCCGATTTTTGCCAAGATGCCTTCAATTTTCCAACCTGGATCTGGTCAAAAATCGGAGTTTTTATATGGGTTTCGACATTAGACTCAGGTCTGAAAGGGGATGAGTGGCTGTAAGGTGAGAAAAATTTGGATCGCGAGACAGGTGGTGCGTTGACCAAGTGCAGGATATGTTACAATTGCACAATGTACAGGATGCCAGTGTACAGGATGCCAGCGTATAGCATGCGAGCATACATGCATGCCAGCATACAGGATGCCAGCGTATAGCATGCCAACGTACAGCATGCCAACGTACAGCATGCCAACGTACAGCATGCCAATGTTTAGCATGCCAGCATACATGCGTGCCAGCGTACAAGATGCCAGCGTACAAGATGCCAGCGTATAGCATGCCAGCGTACATGGATGCCAGCGTACAGGATGCCAACGTATAGCATGCCAGAGTACATGCATGCCAGCGTACAGGATGCCAGCGTATAGCATGCCAGCGTACACCATGCCAGCGTACATGGATGCCAGCGTACAGGATGCCAGCGTATAGCATGCCAGCGTACATGGATGCCAGCGTACACCAAAAATGTACCCAGCGTACACACATGAAAATGCTTTGTTTTAAGGTCAAAACTTGATTTTTGAGTACCTGAGAGCTACTGGGGACCTTGGGGAAGGTCCTGGGGGGTCTAGACGCTCAGTTCTAACATGTTTTGACTCATTTCTGGGGCCCGAAAGTTGCTCTACGCTGGGCGTAGAGGAATGAAAGACCATCATTTGGAGCCCAAAATTTGATTTTCAAGTGCCTGAGAGCTGCTGGGGACCCTGGGGAAGCTCCTAGGGGGTCTAGACGCTCAGTTCTGGCATGTTTTGACTCATTTCTGGGGCCCAAACGTTGCTCTACGCTGGGCTCTACACTGGGCGTATACGCTGGGCGTAGAGGAATGAAAGAGCATTATTTGGAGCCCAAAATTTGATTTTCAAGTGCCTGAGAGCTGCTGGGGACCCTGGGGAAGCTCCTAGGAGGTCCAGATGCTCAGTTCTGGCATGTTTTGACTCATTTTTAGGGCCTGAAAGTTGCTCTACGCTGGGCGTAGAGGAATGAAAGACTATCATTTGGAGCCCAAAATTTGATTTTCAAGTGCCTGAGAGCTACTGGGGACCCTGGGGAAGGTCCTGGGGGGTCTAGTCGCTCAGTTCTGGCATGTTTTGACTCATTTCTGGGGCCCAAAAGTTGCTCTACGCTGGGCTCTACGTTGGGCGTAGAGGAATGAAAGACCATCATTTGGAGCCCAAAATTTGATTTTCAAGTGCCTGAGAGCTATTGGGGACCCTGGGGAAGGTCCTGGGGGGTCCAGACACTCAGTTCTGGCATGTTTTGACTCATTTCTAGGGCCCAAAAGTTGCTCTACTCTAGGCTCTACACTGGGCATGTATAGGCCAACGTACAGGATGCGTACTTAGTGAAAACCAAGTATTTTGAGCTCAAGATTTGCCAAGTTTGATGCCAGATGTCATTGTAGTCTACTGTGGATCCCAGGGAACCATTTCTTGTTGAGTTTGACTCTGCTTAAAGCTGTCTGTGAGGCCCTCAAGCTTCAGTCATGCTGGGGAGCATCATGACTTAGCTCGATTCTTGTTGGAGAAGTACTAAGCTCAGAATTTTGTGGTGTTTCACTACCCCCATGGTATCTGCCAACTCTCCTTTGGTTGTCATGACCACATTCATCAGTTTCCTTATCATCTTGATGCTTATTCGAGCCCATGCCTTGACTGCCATCTTTACCTAAACCTGGATTGTTGATAGTGGATCATAGATTCAAGGCCACATCCCTATCACTAGTAACAAGGGGTGAAGAATTTTCATGTTGAGAGCCCCTAGAGAGAGAGTCCTCATTGTCATCTTGGTTAAGCAAAAATAAAGAATTGGTGAACTGTTTCCCCTTCACAAACTCATGATGCTTCTCCTGGTGTCAATCTCTCTTGCATTATGTTTTAGTGGGATGGTAGTCCTAGTAGTCATAATCATGCACAATGTACTCCTCTTGAAGATCTTGGATTCCCAACTTCTTAAGAGCTTGAAGCATCATCATGGGCATAAATCGATTAGGAGGCATTACAATGTTGCCTTCCATATCATGCCATCGTAGTTGTTCATACTAATGCAAGATGAAGGTGAAGTTAGGCACATACTCATTTGGATGAGTATATACCACCTTACATTCTTAAGGGATCGATAGTTTAGTATCATCACGCTTATGAGAAGAAGACATTTTGCAATACAAATAAAAGATCAATGTGCTTATGTGATTGTATTACTTGTGAGAATGATTTTGACCTTAGGGTTCATCCAACAATGTTAATGATGTTCACTAAACCTAGATAGTGCATGTTTCAAACAAAAGAGTCCTTGGTAATGGTGCCAATAATGAGTGGTGAAGGATATCCCCTATGCCCAACCATACAAATCACAAAGTGTTCACACACAATCCGATCGAATTCTACAAACTCTATGTCTTTCGGTACACTAGTCTTCTAGGAAGTGAACTTTGCCCTAATAGCCATTTTTTGTCTTCTCAATTACACTTGTGAAGCACAAAGGTATGGTTAAGTGTAATCAAGGCATATGATTTTTATTATTTTATGTTTTATGCTATTCATGCTTAAAATAGAGAAATGAAGTAATTTAATAACTAATTTAATTTAACTAATTAACTAATCTCTAACTAGCCCTAACATAAGCGTCCGATTCCACTTTTCGTACACATCTTGAACCCACGTATCTACTACTAGGGTTATCAAGCACAACACTACTGGGTGAACTAAGTAATAACGCTGCTAGGATTACCAAGAGAATACGTGTTTATGCTTGAAGTGGTCATACTTATGTGTTTAATCTATTTAGCTTAGTTAATTAACTGATCACTTGAAGTCTAACTTAGCTTAATTGATTGCATAGTTAATGAAAATAATAAATGCATAAATAAATTATTAATCTAATCCAGGTGTTGCAGGGTTTGATCAAAAGGCTTGTCTTTATTGCCATTCACACTAGTGTGTTCAGGTACAATAGTGATTAAATAAAGATTTGTACACTTTTTAACTCTTGCTGTAGGCACTTAGAGAAATATTCTAACTCTCAAATGGACAAAACTGCAAGAGCTCTACTACAACTATCACAAGACATCCATAAACACAACTTGTCAACATGTATTTATAGTTTTTATTCTAGAGCTATGTTGACATGGCCCATAGACACAACAAACGCTACATTGACGCAGCCCTGTCAATGGGGCAACACCACGTAGATGGGGCCTTATTGACAAGGCCATGTCAATGAGGGCCCATTGACACAACACAATGACAATTCATCATATAACAATCAAAATTGAAAAATTTATTTAACCCACTAAGAATTACCAAATTTATACCTTGATCCCAATCTAACAAGTGTCTATCTTTATGATTAACTTGTGTGTCCTGAGAAAACCTTTTCGACTTTGCATTATTCTCATAGTCTCAATATACTTACTAATTTCAAAAGCTTACTAGGATTTGTTCAAGCCCAACTCTAGCATTAAAATCCCTATAAATGCAACTTTTTCCCAAATCAAAAGTAGCAATATCCATCCTAAGGCCTTAAGAAGAAAAGTCCCTTGATAAATTTTCTTTATCATAAAAGTAGCTTATCGAGGAGTTAAATAACAAAAGTTAACCAAAAAATGACTTTCTCATGCACTACTTGAATTCAAACATATTTCTTATGTTCATTCACTTTTTCAATTGTTATATATTATTTATAGTACTCCAAATTAAGATAGTGAGGTTACCAAAAGGTCTTTGATGGTCATCTTTTTTTCTATAAGGAAAGGAAAAAATTTGAAAACCTAAAGATCAAAGATCATGAGAATCAACCCCATGCTATGTTTTAAACATTCCAAAAATATTAAAATTATTGAAAAAAAATGCTATGCAAACTAATAATTTAGCTACTACAAATTCATTAATATTCAAAAAATCACAGCATAAGAATCTTAATCTATTTACAATCTTTATTAATTGAAACATATTTAGCATTAAGATAAGCAAATTTTCCTTCTACTCTTGCAATTTTCACTTTTTTCCATTCTTCAAATTTTTTAACTTATTCTTTATGCAAAACATCTTCATGTAGTCACAATTTTCCACCTTTTAGAGCATGCCAGTTATCCTAAATTTTTCCCCTTGCCCTACCTTAAATTTAATAATAACATGATGACTTCTTTGTCCATCTCAACCTATTCTAACAGCCTCCAAAATCAGGGGTTGCTTTGTCAGATGTAAATTTTCTTCTAATAGCTTAGGGATTTCTTCAATCAATTTTTCCTCTTCTGTAGGTACTTTGGTGATGCACAAATTCAATGCTTTTTTTCATTCTTTCTCCTCTAATATTTTTAAAATTATCTCACTTATTTCCTGTAAGGTATGATTTACATTACTATGCTAGACTTACTCTTTTGTATGAGTTGCATTACCAATCCTTATTTCCAATGTTGTAATTTTTTCAAGAACCACTTTGTGTTGATTTTCTAAATGATTTGATAAAAGTTTCATTTGTGTAATAAAACCCTCAATGCGGATTTTGAGATGGTTCATCCTTGCATTGATCATTTTTCACTTTGCTTCAAGGATGTCCAAGCATCTCACTTTTATTACCATCATTTTCCATTCTGATTTTGAAATAGCATTTGTTTCCATCATTAGCTTCCATTTGCTTCCCTAATAAAACAAAGAATCAACAATTTTAGATGCTACCTCTTCTTTGTCTATTGCCTTATTTCTCCTTGACATTCAAATAAAAAAATAGCCAATTATCGATAACAAGCCTGTGACAATAGACCATCAATAGCAAACCCTCGCTACTATAGGAAAACATGCCTTGTTGGTAGATCAAAGGTTATTTTTCTCCACAAGAGGGGCCAAACAAGTGTGGAGATCCTATCAAGTTCCAAGCTATCTTAACCATAATCATAGAACTACATGGCCCTAATTCCTTTGTGAATCTTGTGACAAGGATATGTAAGCTTATTAGGGAAGCTTCACCATCCTAGCTTTGGCCACCACCCTTCTCTTTAGAGTGAGGCTTACAGCTAGACGCATAGAGGAGGAATGCATCTAAGCTCCCTAAGGAAATCTATATTGTGTGTGGGTGTGCACATCTTATTGGTTTGGTTGTGTATTCATTTGCTTATAGCATATTCAGTGTGCCTCTAACCATTAACTAATGGGTTGTGTGCTCCTATGTTGTGCTTGCAGGTACTATAAGCTTTGAGGTGTAGTTTGCCTAGAGCTCACTTTCTCTCGTAGTTGTTTTTGGACTCTTAGGTGGTGCTACATTGTGTTTTTAAAGGGTGGCATCAATACCAAATCCTTAGTAGCAAACTCTTGATAATAAAGCCTTAATACCAAATCCTTAGACTTAATACCAAATCCTTGATAATAGAGACTTAAACTAGCAACTTCTTGCTTAATAAGAAACAAAAAGCTTACTTGGTAAGATCATCATTCTTCAAAGATACAGCTTGCCTATAATGACCTCATTTGCCCTTAATGAGAGGATAACTCTACTGCAAACGTTTTGCGAGTTCATAGACAAAACACAGTCAAAATACTATAAAAGTTTTACCATGTGATTAATATATCGCAAGTGCCACGAATACAACCCTACTCCCGTTGACTGACCTTACCCTTGATAAGCCACGGCCTCAGCCTTGGCCGCTCACACATAAAACAGAAGCCATCCTTCCATGGTTTCAGAATATATTGCACTACACCTTAACAACCCCCAGAATATATTGCACTGTCGCAGAAAACAAAAACATTGTAGTCCCATTGAACCAGGGGAACTCGATCACCCGTTATTCATTCTTCATGTTCTGAACATTTTCTCCACTTCCGCAGAAACATCGCAAAAAACGAACGCGCAGATGCACTCTCCTGAAGCATTTTCAGAACAATGACCACGAGCACGGGGATGGTTGCAGACGACGGCAACGACGGCGGGGGCGAACAAGAATCCGTTTCTGGACGCGGCGCTGCGATTCTGCATCGAGCACAAGCTTTTGCAGAACGGAAGCGCAGCGCATGCGCGCTTAGTCGCATCACCGCCGGCTGCGAAATCGCACGAAACGTACCTGCAAAACCGTGTAATCGAGATGTACGCAGCCTGTGGCCGCCATGACGAGGCGCAACGCGTCCTCGACCGCATGCCGCGGCGCAACGCCTTTTCCTGGAACACGCTCATGGCGAAGCTTTTCAAATCCGGCCGCTGGAGAGCCGCCTGCAAGGTGTTCGAAGAAATGCCGCATCCAGTCCGCGACACCGTTTCGTGGACAACGGTAATCTCCGGCCTCGCACGCGCCGGCCGCGCCGCGGACTCTCTGCAAATCTTCGGTTCCATGCGAGGAAGCGGTTGCCGACCGAACGACAAAACCTTAACCAGCGTAATCGGCGCTTGCGCGGAGATTTCGCCCAAAGTTCTTGCTCAGACGCACGCGGCCGTGGCCGTTCACGGCGGATTCGCTTTCGTTTCCGTCGGCAACGCGCTCGTTTACGCGTACTCGAGGCTCGGCCAAACCCTCGCCGCGCGCCGCGTTCTGCAACGGATGAAAGTCCGTGACGCGGTCTCCTGGTCCGCCATGGTCGCAGGTTACGTGAGAAACGGCGAATTCGCTCAAGCGATGGAGCTTTTCGGCGAAGTGTGTAAGGCCGAGCCGGCGATGAATCATTGTACGTTCGCCGCGGCCCTTGGCGCTTGCTCCGGTCTTGAGGATTCTCTTTGCGGTGCCGCAGTTCATGCCACGACCTTGAAGGCCGGTCACGCAGCGGATACGTTCGTCGGAAATGCTCTGGTCGATATGTACGCGAAATGCGGGAACTTCGAGGCGGCCTTCTGCGCTCTGCGCGAGATGCCATGTCCGGATTCTGTGTCGTGGACAGCGTTGATCGTCGGTTTTTGTCGGCGCGGACGCGGCGCGGAGGCGTTAGGGTTTTACGGTGCCATGGCGCGTGCCGGTGTTAAGGCAGATTGCGTGACTTTTTCGAGCGTTTTGAGCGCTTGCGCGGACATCGCGTCGCTGGAATCCGGGATGATGTTTCATGCCGCTGCGGTGAAAGGCGGAAGCGATGGCAGTGCCTTCGTTGGCACGTCGCTGGTGAATATGTACGCGAAGTGCGGCGAGATTGCTGATGCTCGGAAGATTTTTGATGGCCTCGCGGATTACCAGAACGTCGTCCCATGGAACGCGCTTATCACAGGCGAGTAGCTCTACTGAAATTTGTTGGAGTTTTTTGTGAGCTTTCTGTTTTTCGGTTTCATAAATTCAGTTTGTGTTCGAGGAGTTGTACAATTATTAGTAAAATGCACTCAATACAGAATCCAATTCAACGTAAGAACAGGCAACTAGCTAGGTTTTTTGGGTTAAATTGAGGAAATTTGCAATCAATTAGAAATATCATTACATTACAAAATTCAAAACAGTCCAAGAACATGTGTTTTCTTAGTCAATGCTTTGTTCATGCTCATTCTCAACATATGGGAAAATGGCGGATAAGAGGTCTGTAAATAGGTGCAGTCGTAGGTGAAGGCAACTAAAGAGGATGGAATTTCGAAAACTTTAGGAAGATGATATTTTGAGGAACTTCATAATTATGAAGTGTACAGTTTACTCCTGAAATGTAAATGGTCTAAGAATTTAGAAGGGAGGACAGAGACAAGATAGTATGAATTTTTTAGTGTACTGTGTAGATGGAACGTAAATTTGATGATTTTATCGAGTGTTGAGCTTTATGAAATCAAAATATTATAAGAATTCAAGAGCAGATGATAACTTTGATTGTTCGAATCTGCGGCAAGGATGTTTGTTTCTACCCTTAAAATATCAAGTATTTTTTGTTTCTGTGCTTCTTTTTATCGATTCCTAGCTTTCCTTAGTAAAAACTTTAATGCTTTTATTCATTGTGTTTGCTTCATCTCGAAATCATGCGTTTTGGCATTTTTCGAATATAAACAGTAGCAAATATAAAACCTCTGTTAAATGTAGATTCACCTGTTTTTCTTTTACTAAAGAAATAAATGTTTTTACATCTTGGAATTACTCTTGATTTCATAGCACTGATCTCTTAAAAATGTTCACTGTGTGCAGGATACGGTCAAAATGGGAATGGGACGGCAGCCTTGGAAATCTTTAATCATATGCTGCAAAACGGGATTAGCCCGGATGCTGCCACTTTTATTGCCCTGCTTTCAGCTTGTTGTCATGCTGGGCTTGTAGACGATGGATACCGGTACTTCAAGTCCATGACAGAGCAGTTCGGCATTGCACCAAGAAGAGACCACTATGCCTGCATGATTGACCTTTTTGGCCGTTACGGGCATCTGCAAGAGGCAGAGCATCTAATAACCCAGATGCCTCACGATGCTGATGCCTCTATTTGGTGTTCTTTACTCAATTCCTGCGAGAAGCACAGAAATGCAACTATAGCTGTCCGGGCAGCAGAGCGGTTTATGGAGCTTGATCCAGACAGTGCAGCTCCTTATATTGTTTTGTCAAATATTTTGAGTGATGTTGGCAGGTTTGACGAAGCCTCCAAAGTGAGACAGAAGATGCAAGAGAAGGGCATAAAGAAAGATTTAGGCTGTAGTTGGATTGAAGGGAAAAGCAAGGCTGACAGTTCTATCTTTACCGATCGGTCCCGTCCACAGAGCAATGAAGTGTATGCAATGTTGGAAAAATCGGATGAGTGGTTACCAATAGCCGGAGACGTGCCCATTGATCAAAGAATTGAATTTGAATCAGATGAAAATGTGAGTGATGCTACTGCTTAAACCCTTCGTTTTCATCATCAAGGGATGAAAAACGTGATTCCAAGGGAATTCTGACGCCTGCTTAACGTCCTAGGGCTTTTAATTGCTGAAGGGTGTTTCGTTTGGAAGAGACAACACAGTTACACGATATTCTATGCCAATATTTTTAAGGGCAAATGCTTCAACGCAAGGACTACATTAGGAGGACTTCCAAGCACCATCTTATTTCTTCCGGTCTTCCAGAGTGTTTGCAAGCCGAAGGTGAAATTTAAATTAGTTCAGATAATCTCCTGAGCTTTTCGGCTACCACCTTTCCTCCTAACATCAGTAGTTGCAACCCAGGAAACTTTTGTAACTTGTAATATATACACCAATCTAGAATGTTCCAAACTTATTTGCTTTCAATATGGGTGGCGAAGAATGTACTACTTGCAGTACACTTCCCGTTGAACTGTGCCTCCAAAGGCCATTTAGAAGTCTTTCATGTCATAAATGATGAAACAGATTAGTAAACCCGCAGATTGAAATGGCTTACTGCATGGACAGAGAGTCACAATGGTCAGATAAATTTTTTTGCTTCCAACTGATGCAGCGGAGTTGTTGAAATATTACTTTCACAAAATCTCATTGTTGTGCAGTGCAGGATTGCCGAAAAGTGTCATTACTCGAATTTACGTTCTCGCGTCTTTGCATCTACGTTATTAATCTATCATGAGGCATGTCTCGAGACCATAGAGTAGCAGAGCTTCCTTGATAAATGAATTTATTGGTGTATACTTCAGTTCAGCTATGTTACTCATTAAATATGACATTGTTTTATACTTTCCAAGTAAAATGCAAATCATTATACAAATACTTTGGCGTTTGCAACTTGAATCCAAAGATGACTCTGGTTACTTGGGTTTTCCAAGTTAGTCTTATTGTGACACCTTAATAGCATTGTAAAAAGAAGTGTCATAGAAGAGGTTAAAGGAATAACAACAATTATGACCTAGAGTGTGTATCATAGAAGTAAAATGTTGAAGGAATACTAATAACTATGATCTAGAATAGTCCTTTAAAGATTCAAGGAATTATAGAAGATGAGGAAAGTAGTTGTGAGTAAAATAATAATGAGTCACATGATCATCATTTATCCCCTAGCATTCAAAAAGAGCTTGGAGTAGAAAGGAATTGAAGTACAAGGCAAGTAGGGTGAACTCATGAGCAATGAAGTAGATGGGAAGCTTATCTATATTGCATATATTGCAAAGTAAAAGCCAAACAAAGTATGTAAAGAGTTTAAGCATAAGAAGGTTAGAGCTATGGTGATGTAGTGTTCATGTGTAAACCAAGTCCTACTTATGAATGACCATGGGAAAACTTCCTAATCATGTTAAGTGGCAAACAAAGTATGTGAAAAGTTTGAGCATAAGAAGGCTAAGCTATGGTGATGTAATGTTCATGTGTAAACCAAGTCCTACTTAAGAATGACCATGGGGAAATTTCCTAACCACGTTGTGAGATAAACTAAAATTGACAATGATGAACTCTCACATAGTATGAGTTAACACACTAATTAGAGTAATAGTTGTAATCAATCAAATAGTGAGTATAAATATTGAAGAAAGGTGAAGCAAGGGATCATGAAACAATAGATGATGAATAAATGATGTAAATAAGTAGTTCACAAATAATATAATCTTCTTGTTAAATGCTCTTGGAGCCAAAATGAAGTTTGTGTAAATCTATACAGTTCACAAAACTCTAACATTTAGTCTTCACGACAATCTAACATTAGAGGTGATAATTTAAGGCCTTGTAACTATTTCAGACTTTCCAATGATAGACCATTGATGAGGGGCAAGTACCCCCTATGCCCAACCATACAAATCACAAGCGTTCACGCATGATCTGGTTGAATTCCGTAGACGGGACTAGTTGTGGCATTTAGATTGTTAAGCATTGATCGCAGGACACTTGGACTAGTGGTAGCTTTGTCACATGGTTTAGTCCAAAGTGAGGCTTATGATAATTGATGTTGTTAGGTCCATTTTACTCCTAGCGATAAACATAATTGAGAATGAAATTTAATCCTAAATCTAAGAAATGATAGTAATCTAAATCTACTCTAGCCTAGAGCGATGAGCATCTAGTCCTGGCTTACCGTACATGCCTTGGGCTCATGAAATTGTTACTGGGTTACCAAGCATTATCCTACTAGGCAAACCAAGCTATAACACTACTAGGATTACCAAATGATTACACTTAAATGCTTGAAACCAGTCGTACTTATTTTGCTTTACTAATAAACAAGAAAGTAAAGTACTTGGAAATGTAAATGATTAAACTAAGAAAACAATAGAAACTATGCTAAGTAAAATTGTAAAACTAAGTGGATACTATAATGATAAAAAGAAATCTCGATCTTTATTTTCGAACATGAACTATGTCCAAGTACACTTCACTTGAATAAAGATTTCGTACAATTGCTCAACACCACACTGTGGGCATTCACTTTATTATTAAAACTATGAAACAAAACTATAAGAGTCTACCTAAGGGTGGAATGAAAGTTACTCAGATCATACGTCCAAGTGCTATATTTATAGGCAAGCACACATCTTGCGATATCAGATATCCGATAACGTAGCATGAGATTCGATATCAAAGCTTTGATATCGAGGCTAAGATGTCTTAGCTGCTGAAAAACACGATTCATCATACCCCCACAACTAGATGAAAACTCGTCCTTGAGTGAACAAAAAGAAGAACAAGTTCCTTACAAAATATTGGGAAGGTATGGGATTATTGACTAACTCTAACTACTGATTGACTCTGAGTGTCGTAGTGGTGTGTACAAAAATGACACAGTTACATGATTAAAAAAAATCTGAAGTGGCTTGATGTAGTTCATATTTCGGGCGATGATGGCTCTTCCATCCACTTCTTCCCTTTGTTGTTAGGTGATGAGTGGCAAGGTACCCCTACACTCAACCATATGAATACGAGCGTTCATGCATGATCCGGTCAAACTCCGTGGACAAGCTAGTTGTGGTATCTAGATAGTTACACGTTGATCACAGTTCGCTGTCTTCCCACTTGGACTAGTATTTGCTTTGTCACGTATGGTTTAGTCCAGAGTGAGGCGTATGATGTGATCCTAAACTAGTGCTACTCTTAGAGACAATGGAAAATAATCTTGATTAAACTAATAAGCAATAGGAAATGAAGTCTAAGCTAGCCTAAGTGCGATGAGCATCCATTCCTTAATCATCCATGCACATCTTGAACCTCGTGCACGACTACTACTAGGATTACCAAGTGTAGATCCTAGGTACGCTACTGGGTTACCAAGTAGCCACACTTAAATGCTCGTGATTAAGTCGTACTCATTCCGCAGTTAACAACAAGAATAGTAAATTATGATAAATAAATATTAACTAAGAAAACAATAAATAACAATGACAATTAACAATAACAATTAAACAATTAAAACTAAGTGAATGCTGCAATGATGAAGTAATCTCGATCTTTATTTCCAGTCATGTGTGCGTCCAAGTATGTCACACTCGAATAAAGGTGTTGTACAATTACAAGCATCACACTGCGGGCATGCACTTGGGAAAATAATCTAACTCCTATGGAAACAAACTGCAAGGGCTTCGCTACAACTACTCGAAAGATGCCTAGGTGTGGCGGAGGGCCACTTATTTATAGGCTAAAACAGGCCCTATGTAAACGGGGCCACGTCGACGCATGGAGAGATGCATCAATAGGGCCGCATCAACGGGGCCCCATATACATAGCCTAGTTAACACATCGACTATATAGAGCTTCATCATCAGGTTTCTAGAAATTTTCTCCTCTTTTCCCTATCTTCTTTTTCCATATGTCCTTTCCACTAAGTATGCCACAAAGATCACTTCAAGTTTCACTATAGCATTGGCCCATATTTTTTGCCCAAATTGTTAGGTTTCTCCTAAGTTTCATTCACCGTTGTTGATTAGTGTGGACCATAATGCAGTTGCTTAGAGTTGCGTCTTCACTGCTTATGGAGAAAATTCCATAAAGGGGCCAAAATTCAATTCCATGATGATCATGGACATGATCGATCTTTTTGAATGGCTTGGAGGCAATCTGGTGACATCATGATGCACTATCCTTGTTTAGGTGCTTGTGGAATTTTTGCCTCTCCTTAGGCTAAGTGCTTTGTAGCAAGAGTTTCTTGATGAATGTTGTATGATTGAGCCTCCTTCTTTGTGTGTTCTTCTTGTGGGGTTTGTTCCCCCGCTCAACCTCTACCATAGCTCCTTTATCTTTTGCTCCCCTTTTGTGAAGGTACTCCTTCTGGTATCCTCTTCTGGGTCATCTGCAATCAACAAGGATTTGAAATTATTAGGGTGTTCCTATCAATTCTTAATAGTTATTTACCTTAATCATACCCTTGGTTAGATTAAGTTCTTATCTTATTACGATTACAGAGTTCAAAAAATTTTCAAAAAGGAACCCCTTAGGTGTTATATCTTTTAGTTACTTATGACCTTCTATTGTTTCCCTTGCTTATAATGGCCAAAAATAGTTGATATGGTCTATTAAGAGGGTTATCTAAATCTTTATGGCTATAGTTTGATTAATTAAATTTAAGATTCTTATTATTTCTTTGTACTTACCCCTTATAATATCTTCTAGTGTTAAGAATTTTTGGCTCAATTTTTAAAATTTTCACTTGCTTATATATCATGCAATACACCACAACCACCACTCCTCGCCCCCACCACCACATCCACACCCCCTCCCCCCTCCCACCATGACTAAGTTGAGCGCTTTGGGATCACTAGGATTTAAGACTTTTGGAAATCAAAGCTTCAATGACGTAGTTATGACCTTTGGAAGCTAATGTACAAGAGGGTTAAGAAAAATCTACAAAAACTTCTCTTGCTACAAATGAGAGATGAAAAATTTCACCAACTCTCACATGTATATATACTATTTTTATATGCACAACATCATAGATCATACATCGTAGATACAACATTGTGACTACGATATCATCATTAAAAAATTCAAAATTTTCATTGATTTTTCTTGAAACAAATGAGTCAAATGAAATTCTTGAAAGATATAAAGCTTGTCTAGGGGGTCATGGGCTATGAGTGATGCATTTTTTTTAACAAGTTAGCATTCAAGGTTCATGAAGAAGAAATCTCGAGCAATGAAAGTTTATGGTATGGATAAGAAATGGATAATGAATTTTTGATGTATGGACAGATTATTAGATGATACGGGAAGTTTATTGGATGTCTTGGAAGGCACAAGATGATGTGGACTTTCTTGGAAAGTATGAAATATAAGAGTTATACAAGTGGGTCCTCCCCAAAGTAGGCTCCAGCCCTTAGTGCCCTTGTATAACCATGCCTAAAAGTGTCCTTAGGCACTTAAGGAGTTGAATGTAATGCATACCTATCTAGCAAAACACACATGTTAGTATCACCAGGTGAGGAAAATTACGCTATGTTACACAAAACCACAAGTTATAATTATTCATACAATGAGATGAGATGGATTGTAGAAAGGATTGCTGAAATCGAGATGTGAGGTGTCTTACCATAGGCATAATGAATTCTTATGTGTTATTGATGGTCAAAGTAATCATTAGCCTATTTGTCCAAGATTTAAACCAAGTCCAAACCATTGTCCAATGACATCACATTACTTCACTGATGAGTGGAGAGGTACCCCTACACTCAACCATATGAACACGAGCGTTCTCATGCACGATCCGGTCAAACTCCGCAGACGGACTAGTTGTGGCACCTAGACAGTTATCCTTAGGTCGCAGTTTGTTGTCTTCCCACCTAGACTAGTATTGTATTTGTCATGTATGGTTTAGTCCAGATGAGGTGTATGATATGTTCCTAATTCTAACGCTACTCTTGAAGGCAGTGGAATGTAAGATTAACTAAGCTAAGCTAGGAGGAAAGGTAAGGAAATCTAATCTAGCCTAAGTGCGACGAGCAATCGATTCCTTGATCAACCATACACATCTTGGACCTCGTGCATGACTACCACTGGGATTACCAAGCGCAAATCCTAGGTACACCACTGGGCTACCAAGTAGTCACACTTAAATGCTCGTAATCAAGTCGCACTCGTTTCGCGTTCTAGGAGTTTAAGGGTGAGAGAGAGAGAACAGTAAATAACATTAAATAGATAAATAA
Organism: Gnetum montanum; assembly: GCA_015680685.1. Taxonomy (NCBI): domain Eukaryota; kingdom Viridiplantae; phylum Streptophyta; class Gnetopsida; order Gnetales; family Gnetaceae; genus Gnetum; species Gnetum montanum. The sequence goes on along the minus strand of MNCI01004147.1, from coordinate 115,561 downwards.
ATAACTGACTGCTGCAATGATGAAGTAATCTCGATCTTTATTTCCGGTCATGTGCGTGTCCAAGTACGTCACACTCAAATAAAGAATGTCATACAATTACATTCACCACACTGCGGGAAAACACGGGAAAAAATAATCTATCTCTGAAGTGGTCAAACTGCCAAAGCTTCGCTACTTCTAACTCCTAATTCCCCCCAAAACAAGGGAGAGCCACTTCTTATTTATAGACATTGTGGCGCACTGCAATATCGTGTACGCGATATCGTGGGGGATGCGATATCGTGACGGACATGATATCTCGACCCAGGCGATATTGCATCCCATCATACCCCCACGATTGAATAAAAATGCATCCTCGAGTTACAAAGAGAACAAGCTCTATTGATTACACAATGGATACGTATGGGATTATTAACTGGAAAAAATGAAATGAAACCGCAGTGTGGGAAGAAAGCACAACACATAGAATATATATAACTACAACTACAAAAATGTGGAACTCATGTAGTTTGGTGCCTTCCCTTTGTCTTGTGCTCCAGGCTTTGAAGGTTGACGATGCTGAAGAAATGGCCTGGAGCTTCTCCTCTTCGATCTGAGGATCTTGTGCCATCCATGCTAATGTTCCAATGTTTGACGGAGTTGGCACTTTCCACGGACAGGGTAGTTGTGGGAACATTTGATTGGCTTTGACATACCATGCCGTGAACACCCGTAGTTCCTCTTCATAGGCTCTGGCTTTATCTTTGTATTCATGAAGATCTGTTAGCTATCGAGCCAAGTCAGTTGCAACATTTTTCTATCCCTGGTAGCTTTCTTTTACCACCGCCAGTTTAGAATTTGCAAAATCTAGTTTCTCAGCTAGCTTCTTGCGCTCTGCAAATTTTGCTTCATATTTGATGTGGGTGGAAGCTACCTACTACTCAAGCTTTGACCTCAGGCATCCTATTGTTAACATGGCAAAGTTGGCATATCTAAGGTTTTCCAACTCCATGTATTCAGTCAAGTCTTGGGTCTGTAGGTCCCAGTTTTTAACTTCCGCTTGGTGGGCGAAGGCATAATTGTCCAATATGGCCCTCCAATCAGTGTGCTGAGCACTAATGTTATTTATTTGAGCCTTGGACATATGGATCTCCTTCTCCAAGATTTGTTTGTACATCCCCACTTGATCACAAAAGTGCTCCTTTAGCTTCTCATGTTGTTTAGCCTCATTCTGCCACGCGCTTATTTTGATGGCTAATTTTTGGCGAATAGCGTGTACCTCCTCCATTAAGAGGGTTTAATTTTCTCTGGCTAAATGGCTCACATCCCAGTTGACCTGAATGAATTGTTCTCATAGCTGATGAAAGTGTTCATCGAGAACATTCTTTTGTTTCTCTACACACGCCAACCGCAAGTTATTTACAACCAACTTCTTATTCTCTTCTTCTAAGGCCTTGAGAGCCTTAAGATGCAAATGGGTTTGTGCCTGTGATGCAAAGGCATCCCAAACAGCCTTCTCCTTTTCTTCTACCACCTTCTTATTTTCTGCTATCAATTTATTTAGTTGCTCGATTCTAAAGTTATCCAGCTAGTCTGCGGGAACAAACTGTAGAGGATCCCGCTATGCTACTTGTAAGGCTATGAGCTGCTCTTGTAGTCTCTACACTTCACCTTCAGCATGCTTTGCCCTTACTTCGGATATGACAAGCTTCCCCTTTGTAGAAATGAGGTCTGATTGAATTGCTGTTACATCCTGGGGGATGTCAAACAGGGACATCATGACTTGCCTTGTTTGAAGAAATCTATCCAGTGCATCCTCATGTTCCGCAGGAGTCATTGAGGTTCTGACCAGAGTTTGAGCATCTTGTGCTCCTGAGAGATCTACCGGTGGCACAACAGGTACATTGAAAGATTCCTTGATGTGATCTACGACCACATTTGCAGCTCCCACGGCATTCTGGTGTTGCATGACCACCTCAGTGGCCCCTTCACCAGTCTCTAACTGCACCTGGAAAGATGTCGTGTTTCTTGAGATCTGTTGCGACCATCTGCTTACCCCTCCTCCTGTTTGAATTGAGACTTCACCCCTTATGTGATCAAGCGAAATTGTAGGATGAATGGCATCGTCAAAGACGTGAAAGAGGCTTGTGTCATCACGACTTCCCCAACTAACCATCTTAACGATGGGCCGAAGATGGCTCATCAACGGTCTGTAGTCTTGTGGTGGTGGCAGCTGATCCTGACCTGTGCTAGGCACTGCTTCTTATTGTTGGCTGGGACCCATGGCTAGAGATTGACTGGGTCCTGCAAGTTGGGTTGCAAGTGGTCCAGTCATCTGTTCTTCTTCTTCATCTAGTCTTAGCTCTTCACCAGTGCTCTTTCTTGGAGCTAGCGCCTTTAGTAATTCCACATAAGAAGCATTTTGGGCTTTTCGGAGGACATCATTTGTGTATCCTCGAATACCAGCCCGTTGGCACAGTTTTCTGATAAGGTAGGGAAAAGGTAACGCCATCTTCCCTGACTTCTGTTCTTCAAATCGCCTTAGGATCTCCATCAAATATAGATGGGGAAGGTTAGCGTTAACCTTTCCCATCAACACTACACATCCTCTGGCCACATACGTGGATATTCTTTTTAAGCCTTTTGTGGGGAAGAGGTGATAGGTTCCAATTTTAAAATAAACTCTCTCTTCCGCCATCAATTCTCCAAATGCTTTGTCTCTGCCATAAGCCTTCTCTAACCAATCCTTTCGCACATCAAGGTCTGAACGAGTAGATAATCGAGCAACATGAGGCCCTATGTTTGAAAGGTTTAACGCTTCTGAAATAGCCTATGTAGAGAAATCAATTGTCACACCACAAATGTTAATCATGGTGCCTTGCTCCCTATTGTGCCAGAACTGGTACATTTCACCTAAGTACCAGGCACCACTTTTAGAGAGGATAGGCCATAAGGGAGACCCCTTGAGGTGATCCCTAATAGCCTCAAGAGCAAACTTTGCAAAAGATTCGAAGTTTAGCTCCATAATCACTGCAGGGAGTGTGGACTTCTCATGGATAGCCTGAACACACTTCGGGGATAACGTGAGTTGTTGTCCTGGTTCAGGCGCAGTAGCAGCTCCTCCTTCTGCCTGCCTGGACCATCTGGTAGGAGGTTCTTCTTGATGGATGCTGAATGATTGCACCTCCTATTCTGCATGTTGTCCAGCAGGGACTTGTCTTCCACCTCTCCGAGATTGTTTCGCTCCACCTTAAACAGGACCCTCCTGCTATGCACGTTTCGGGGCCATTCTGCAATCACACAGATCAAGCATTAGTAAGGTTTTTTTTAAAGTCAAGTTATACCTTATTGCTTGCCTTAATTAAAGATCTTATGTTATAACGTGTGATCATGCTCGAAAATTATAATAATGGGTCCTATGACTTAGGTGGTTTACATTTTTAATCTCCCGATATACTTAAGGTCATATGATTTTTGGCACAATTATTCTAAGTGTTAAGTTAATTACCCTAATTGACGTCCTTTGGGTGATGCTAAATTTCAAAAAAGTTAGATGCACTTTTCGGTAAGTGTCTCTCCCCCACGACTAAACTGAACACTCCGGGTTCAAGCAGGTTCAAATGGAATTAAAATTGGAGCACCAATGCGCGAGATATGAGTGAAAAAGCAAGGGTCACACAATCGCAAGTCGCAGAGAAAAATTCAACTCCCCCTGCATGAATGACAAAATGATGCTAAGTGTTGCGGCAGGGGTTCCTATTTATAGATAAATAGGACACGATATCACGTACGGTACATCGCGTACACGATATCTCATCCCTAGTGATGTGAGACACCAAGAAAATACCGAATTTTTAATGATTTTTCTTGAAATTAATGTTAAATATCGAGGACATTGGTAAGCATTAAGATGTCTGAGGGTAATTGCATTGATTCGAGAGGCACTCTTAATGATAATGATGTGAATTTTAGCAATTAAAAATTTGGCGATTACGAAAAAAGGGAATGTAATGGTACATTGGAACGTTAAAATTTAGAGAGATAATGGTAGGGAGAGAAAATTAATTGAAAAATTAAGCTGAGGGTAAGAAATTGTGTGTTTGAACTAGAGAAGTAGTGAAGATTACGAAAAATTACACAAGTGGGTCCTCCCCAAAGCAGGTTTCAACCTATCAACCGATTATGCCCTTGTGTAACCACACTTAAAGTGTCCGTGGGCACTAGAAGGGTTAAATGTAATCCGCACTAACTCCACAAAACACACACATGTAAGTATCATCGGAATGAGATGAAAATTCTATGTTACATGGGACACGAGCTACAATTACACGAACAGTGGGATGAGATGAACTATAGAAAGGGATTGTAGAGATTGGGACATGAGGTAACTGACCCAGGACATAATGAATCCTGCGTGTAAAGCATGATTAAAGTATCATTAACCCATCGTTCCAAGATCAGGACCAAGTCCATCCTTCTAATCAGTGACATCATATTGTTTCATCCCATGATGAGCAACTATGAGAGTACCATAACAACAAGGCGTACGATCACTTGGCATTTTATGCAAGGGAGGAGTGACTTTTGGCTTATGGCACTTTGTTTTTGTTTGTGTTGTTTTTTTTTTCTTTTTTTTTTCACTTTACTGAATCCAGAGAAGCCGCCAACCTTCAGGCATGGGTGCATGTCTTTCCAGTGGAACCCCCTAGAACAGTGTTTGATTTTTGAGTGCCCTTTTGATTACTCTTACTCCTATTTTTCATTAGATCTACAAGGATCTTAGTACAACCACGTTGCATGATAACACCCACAGTTGTCACCAAAGAGAATTCGCAAATCACCTTGATGTCACACCCTAATCATTCCCTCTTGGTCCATCCTTCTTCATTCTGGGTACAATGAACACAAAATTAATTTTATGTTTCAAAAATGTCAAGAATAGCATTGTATCCTTGAACAGAACCTCTTATTTGTAGAGTGGATGAGTGGGTGTAATGGGCTTACTATTCCAAATAATTGACCACTCATGACTTAATAACATAGAACACACCTCAACCAATGATCCACATGAGTGTTTTATTCGTAGATGAGATTACTTACAAAAATATAAAAAGACAAAAACACAAAAAGATAAAACAAAAAGTTGAAAAATGAAAAAACTAGAAAACAAAAAGGTGTAAAATCAAAGAAATGAAAAATATTTATTAATCCTGCTTGTTATTGAAATGGGGGGTATCCCCCATAACTAATTGATTGAGTATAGAAAGGATTAATAAATGAAAGATAAGGATCCTTTCATGTTGGAAATATTGGAATTGGTCCATACTTACCCCATTGGGGTTCACACACCTGATTATAGTAAGCATAGTAGGGCACTTCATACGATGTAGTTCTCGGATAACGAGTTGATCCACTATGATGTTGGTGACCATTAGATGGTATCCAAGGATTAGGATGATGCCTCCCATGGTTGTGTTTATTGGGCCGTATAGTTGTTGGAGTGTTAGTTGGTGGCCCTGATGAAGTTACATGAGGTGTTGGGTTCGAAGGTAAGGGGGCACCACATTGGTGGACTTGTGCTGGGTTGAAAGGTGCAGTGGCTTCGGAATTGTGTTGTCCCTTCCTACGACCGTGTTTAAAGAAAGGACGCTTTTGATGTTGAGGAGGCTTTTCACTGCTATTAGTAGCAGTAGCACAAGTGTTGTTCGTGGGTTATTGCTATGGCACAAACACCTTAGGGACAGTTGGTGGCACTGTGGAAGGAGGGAAATGATAAGAATGTTGAAAGTTAGGAGGAATATAAGGTGCACAAGGTGGTGATTGTGTTGGAGGCATGGGTTAATAGTATTGTGGAGAATAGTAGTGTGGTGAGATAAAGTATGTTGGCCCAGTTGGAGAAACAGGATGTTGAACGTGATAAGCATTCAAGTTCGGAAAATATGAAGGGTGCCTCCAGTCTAAGGGTGGTCTCCCCCACGACTAGGATGGTCGCCACTGTGATCGAACACAGGATCTCTGTATGAACTCTAGATGTAATCTGTTTCCCCAATGCTCATATAAATGTAACAATATTGGGCATTGGCCTTTGGGATGATCATACAGGCATATGATGCATTCATACGTATGATTGGCAGTTGAGCTCCTATTTTCCTTATCCCTTCTTTCCGATTGTCTACTATTTCTTCCTGCTTCTTGGGTTGTCAAAACTCTATCTCCAATGATGTTGATATATTCTCCACACTTTAATTCATCCATTCCAACATCTTATTGATCTTTACCTCAGCTTCTTCTAATGTTTGCTGTATTGGCAAAGATGATGTTTCCACCTTGAGAATTGTTGATTTCTCCTTGTTATGATCAAGGACCTTTGTTAAGTTGTGATTTTGGTCCCATTGATGTTTTTCAACACTCTCCCATGTAGCTATTTCTCCTTCTTCTTTTGCTACCCGCTTAATAAGCTCTTGTATTTGATGGGTTTGTAGTTCGTATAATTGACCTTGGGCATACGTTCCTAAGGTCTCTCTTGTTTCATTACATAGCCCATCAATAATATGGTACATTAGCCTTTCCTCGGAAAACCCATGGCCTGGACAGTTGTTTAACAGTGCGTAATATCTTTCTAAGGCCATGTCCAAGGGTTCATGTTTTTCTTGTTTCCATCCTTGAATTTGTTTTCTCAAGGCTAACACTCTTGCGTAGGTTTGATATTTTTCATTAAAGACTTCTACCATTGTTGACCAATGTCATATCGACTTTGGTTTTAACAATCTGTACCATACTTTTGCTTGGTCAACGAGTGTCATGGGAAAGAGCTTAAGTTTTTGCCAACCATTATCAATGTTATTCGATGTGCAGGCATCGTAGAAGGCTAGTAAGTGTTGTTGCGGATCTAAGTCATAGCCTCTTGAAAATTTGGGAAAGTTGTTAAAATCGAGCCTGGGTAGACAACTCTCTTTACGATGCCTACGTGAGATTCGAACAACCTCTTGTATTTGCGTTAAGCTTGTAGTGGCTAGTGGGGGTTCATCGTCATCTTATAAGTCATGCTTCTGTGTGTTGTGATGACGTTGTTTTCATTCATGTTTATAAGAAACTCCCACTTCAGGTTGTATACTTCAATCTTCATCGTCATATAGTTCGTTGGTTCTCCAATGAACTTCCTCACTAAGTGTGGCATTATCGTGTTCTTGTAGGAGAGGCATTGTTGTGTGTGAATTTATGTGACTTTTTATAATTACTTCTTTTTAAGAGATATATCGCTAAGTTCTATACAGTGACCTTGTATGATATAACTAATCTAGATAGCTAGCACCATCCCCAGCAATGGTGCCAATGATGAGTGACGAGGTACCCCTACACTCAACCATACAAACACGAGTGTTCTCACGCACGATCCGGTCGAACTTTGCAGACGGACTAGTTGTGGCACCTAGACAGTTATCCTTAGGTCGCAGTTTGCTGTCTTCCCACCTAGAATAGTATTGTATTTTTCATGTATGATTTAGTCTAGATGAGATGTATGATATGTTCCTAATTCTAACGCTACTCCTGAAGGCAGTGGAATGTAAGATTAACTAAGCTAAGCTAGGAGGAAAAGGTAAGGAAATCTAATCTAGCCTAAGTGCGATGAGCAATCGATTCCTTGATCAATCGTACACATCTTGGACCTCGTGCATGACTACCACTGGGATTACCAAGCGCAGATCCTAGGTACGCCTCTGGGCTACCAAGTAGTCACACTTAAATGCTTGTAATCAAGTCATACTCGTTCCACGTTCTAGAAGTTTAAGGATGAGAGAGAGAGAACAGTAAATAACATTAAATAAATAAACAACAAAGTGACTGCTACAATGATGAAGTAATCTCGATCTTTATTTCCGGTCATGTGTGTGTCCAAATACGTCACACTCAAATAAATAATGTCATACAATTACATTCACCACACTGCGGGCAAACACGGGAAAAAATAATCTATCTCTGGAGTGGTCAAACTACCAGAGCTTCGCTACTTCTAACTCCTAATTCCCCCCAAAACAAGGAAGAGCCGCTTCTTATTTATAGACATTGCGGCGCACTGCAATATCGTGTACGTGATATCGCAAGGAAGACACGATATCGCGTACACAATATCGTGGGGGATGCGATATCGCGACGGACGTGATATCGCATCCCATCATTCACCTTTAAGATTCACAACCATAAGACTATCATATTTGCAAAGAGTATCATCACTTGGCATTTTGTCCTAGGGATGAGTTTATTCATTGCACCTCATTTTATTTTTATTTTTATTTTTTTGAAATTTTTGAGAAGTCACCTACCTTTAGGCATGGATAACATGTCTTTTCAATGGAACCCCTAGAAATTCATTCTGTACATGAGTTTTATTTTTATCTGTGTCAACCTTACCAAAGGACTACCTTCAAGCATGGGTAACATGTCTTTCCAGTGACATGGTAAGGTAGCACTTATTGTACTTTTACTCCCATTTTTCGTTAAATTTAAAAGGTTGTAATTACAACCTTAGCAACATGATAGAACATACAATAGTGGTCTACGAGATTCCACATTCATCTTTGTCAGAACTAGGCATGGAAGAGGAAGAGGAAGATGAGGAACTGGGAGAATCACCATGGCTGCTATATTTCCCCCTTTGGTACCTTGATTTATCTCTTCTAGGTTTGAAGGAGGTCCTAGGCCTTGAGGCCCTCCTTGTACTAGGACTTACTCCATCTCCTCTAGGATTGTCTGCATTAGTCTTTGAGTGTAGTAAGGGTAAATGAGCATAGGCAATCCTTACTTGAGGTTGTTCACTCCAATTCTTCTCAATATAGATCCTATCATTTTTCCTGTGAGTGTTTTCATCATGTGAAGTAGCCTTGGTCCTATATGAAGAAGACATGGTTATACCTAATAACGTGTGTAACTTAAAATATTAATATTTTCTAAAAGACAAATCGTTAATACCTTTACAACGATTGTATATAATATAACTAATCTAGATAACTAGCACCATCCCCAGCCATGGTGCCAATGATGAGTGACAAGTACTCCCTACGCCTAACCATACGAATCACAAGCATTCACGAATGATCTAGTAGAATTCCATGGATGTGACTAGTTGTGGCATCTAGACTGTTAAGCATTGATCGTAAGACGTTGTCTTCCCACTTGGACTAGTGGTAGCTTTATCACATATGGTTTAGTCCAATGTGAAACATATGATAATTGATGTTGTTAGGCCCATTTTACTCCTGGCGATAAACATAATTGAAAATGAAAGTTAATTCTAAATCTAAGTAATGATAGTAATGTAAATCTACTCTAGCCTAGAGTGATGAGTATTTGGTCCTGGTTTACCATACATGCCTTGGGCTCATGTAACCATTACTAGGTTACCAAGCATTATGCTACTGGGCAAACCAAGCTATAACACTACTAGGATTACCAAACGATTACACTTAAAATGCTCAAAACCAATCGTACTCATTTTGCTTTACTAATGAACAAGAAAGTAAAGTACTTTGAAATGTAAATGCTTAAACTAAGAAAATAGTAGAAACTATGCTAAGTAAAATAGTAAAGCTAAGTGGATGCTGCAATGATGAAAAGCAAGCTCGATCTTTATTTCTGGACATGAATTGTGCCCAGTACACTTCACTCGAATAAAGATTCTGTACAACTACTCAACACCACATTGTGGCCATTCACTTTATTGCTAAAACTACAAAATGAAACGGCAAGAGTCTACCTAAGGGTGAAATGAAAGTTATTGAGATCGTGTGCCCAAGTGTTGTATTGATAGGCAAGCACCCATCTAGCGATATTGGATATCTAATAAAGTAGTATGAGATCTGACATTGAGCTTCGATATCAGGGCTAAGATATCTTATCCACTAAAAAACATGATTCATCAACCATGAATTTAAACTAATCTTCCAAGACTTCATATGACAAAGTTTTGTGGACCAAAAAAAAGAGAGCTCAAATCTTTTCAAAATGAAGACCATTTTGTTTGGTACTTAATATATCTAAAAAAGATACAAACATGTAGATTGAATGATTGAGCTACTAACTAATAGTTAGCTTGCATAGATAACCATTTTCCTTGTCAAGCCGCAAACTTTAGGCTTCTTATTAGTTTTATCTATCATATTTATCTAAAGCTCTTATCACATTCTAACATTGAAGAGAGGAAAGCCTAAATATTTTGTTAGGAGAGTATCTTTGATGCAATCCAAGGAAGTGCAAACATCTTTAAAGATTTGATTAGGCATTCCAAAGTTATAAAGCTCACTTTTGCATAAGTTCATTTACTCAAGACTATGGTGTCTTCTTTAAGAAAGAAAATGTATCATCCAAAAATTTTGAATGAATAAAATCCCAACATAAGATTGGCTTAATACCATATATTTCTTTTATTTTATATTTTTCCTTAGTTTATAGACCTAAGCACTAAACCCTTCCATAACAATAATAAATAAGGGGAAATGGAGTCACTACAAGTCTTCTTTATTCATAGATGATGAAACATTTTATGTAAGGACTCTATGATATTGTCTACGCAATATCATAGCTCAGTATACGATGTCATAGATACAATATAGTGGGCCATGGTCATCCCTATAAATACGAGCCCATCATCATGTCAAATCATGAAGTTTTGCCAACACTTGATGAAATTCTTGCAAGTTGTTTTTGTAAACTTAGAATTAGTTGGAAATGCCCACAGTGTGGTGAATTATAGTTGTACGACATCTTTATTCGAGTGGATTGCTCTTGGACACAATTTATGAATGACGATAAAGATCAAAATTGTTCTTCATCATTGCAACATCTCACATAGAATAGTATACTTTTCAATGTCATTTACTTTAACTTTGTCATTTACATTTCGTAAGTCAGTTACCATTACTATGTTTAGTAATACGTGGAGAATAAATATGATTAGTTTTAAGCATAAAGTGTAATTGTTTGGTAACCTAGTAGTGACTTTACTTTATTTACTCAGTGGTACAATTATGTGGTAATCCTAGTGACAATTACATTAGCCTAGGACATGTATCGTAAATTAGGACAATATACTTATCGTCGTTAGGCTATTATAGTTTATATTTCCAATATACTTAGAATTTATCATCACTCTCACTATGTTTACCTTTAGTATATTTAAAAGCCAACATAACATCATCTTATCATATATCTCACTAAGAATTAAACCATACGTTTTGCATTGCACTAACTCCAAGTGAGAAGACAACGATCATGAACTCATTATCAACTCTCTAGTGTACGTACATTGTCCATTCACAAACTATCAATAGGGTAGATTTCTAACTAATTGCATTAACAAGAGAAAACCTCAAATCCTTGAAAGCTTATTTTCATCCTACATGTTATGTATTTATTATTTATTTATACAAGGTTATGATCTAGCACATGATTTGTTATTTTCCAATGCATAATTTGTTTTAACAAGCAAACTTAATTCCAATAAAACTATATATTTGAGTTAATGTGATGTCAAACTACTGATGTATCAACTATACTAGTTGCAAAAATCAAAAAATAAATCAATCATAACAACAATCATTCATTCACCTCAATTTATTCATTGATCAAAGAAAAGATACACAACTTTGCAAGGTTCACCATTCTAAAATACAAAAAGCTTCCAATTATACTATTGGATTTCATTAAATATCATTTTTATACTAATTTCAATAAAGGATAGTATAAATCTATTTTAGCAAAATGTTAAAAAGCAATTTCCCACTATATACAAATTAGTTTCATTTTGATGTTATTTTCTATTTCATTTTTTTTATGTTCAATTTTTTTATTTAAAACTAAAACCAAAATAATTATTTAATTTGATAACATTGGTTGAAACACATTGAAAAACTTATTTGCACAAGCATAAATTTTATTTTGGCCACAAGGCCAACTACCAACCTAGTCCAAGACAATCATCCTAAGTCATAGTAAAATAGTTTTATCATCATATCTGTGAACTTTTTCATGGGAATTATTATTTTGGCTAATAATTTTGCTAGGAAGCTAACTACTTTGGTACTTTTCCATGGGAATTATTACTTTGGCCAAGAATTTTGCAGGGAAGCAAACTACTTTTTCATGGCAATTATTACTTTGCTAAGAGTTTTGCCAAGAAGCTAACAACTTTGTTACTAGAAATAAATATTTTGTTATAAAGCTGGAAGCAATAAACTTTTTAAAAAATCATTATTCATTATTGAATAACCATACATTGGTTTTACTTTTTATTTTCAATGTAAAAACCAATTCTTAGTGAACCAATTTGAGATTTTATTAATTTGAAAAGTATAAAAGATTCTCTTAAGTAAATAATCGAGATATATCACCGCTTCAATAGCAAAATTGAACAAAATTTATTTTTCACACAAATGAACTTGATTTGGATTTGTATGGTGTAAAATTGCTGTTAACATTTGAATAAAATAAAATATCTCTTAACGTTTTACTAAAATGAATTTGAGGACTGAAATTATTCGACATTTCGTTGAAATTGGAAAAAACAAAAAACTGCAAATTTGGTCAAAGGGATGTCTTTGTTTTCTTCGTAGAAAGTATGAATATTTGCGGTGTTTAACTTAAAATTTCAGTTTCCAGCACGCAAAACGATGTCTGAGATGCACATCCATTCATAATGACAACAATTGTCAATGTACTAAACACTTGAAAGAATCAAAGGGTGGACCAAAATATACTGGTAATTACTTCAGAACATGCACAAAATTTTTTTATAAAGAGAGACAAAATTGTAACACAAAATAATGAAATTTCATTAATAGATTTTCTTTGATACCGTTGAATTCTAACCAGCACACCCTCAATCAAATGAGGGACAACCTAACCATTCTAGACAGTTATATTCACTTATTTTAAAAAACAGTATACGACATAAACAAAAATTGATAGTAAAAATCAAGTTTGATATTTTCATTTCTCATGTAAAAGTAAAAATCATAAAGTTATGTCTCTGTCAGAAATGCATTCCAAATGACACTGGGAAGTAAAATTTTCAAATTTCATAAATAAAATGTCGAACAGATATTTTCGAATTCTATACCCGCATAGGGTAGTCACTAAAACACTTCAATGTAACCATTATTGAAGAAGACTTTTTTGCTGAAATGTAGATCTCCATACGGAAAAACTAAAAATATTTCACCATCCCCCGCCCTTCAACGCTTATCTTTGTTGCCTGGAGCCGCTTCTTCTTAGGAGCTTTCAACTGTTGCAGTTTCTTGTTCATCTGTAAAAGAGAAAATGTATAACTAAATAAATGTGCACTTCATGACTTCACTGCCAAAATTTCAACCAGCTATCAAATACGCTGACAGAGTCTTAACCAAGAACTGGATACCGGTGTCTCCAAAATACAGCACGATTACGATGTACAGAAAAATTTAACGTTAAAGTTAACCCCACCATCCCTATTTCAAAATTATACGAATGTAGTTTACAGAAATTACCAAGTTATCAATGCCCAAGTTCGTTTTGGATCCCAACTCCAATAATGGCTTTTCGGTTCGGCGAAACCATAGGATGAAATTAACAAACAATGCAACCTAAATCTAATCATGATGCAGGGAAAGGAAATAACTACAACCGAACATGTACAAGCCATCAGAAGAGACATGCTTATTGATCAAATATTACATAATTGAAATGACGAGCAAATACTAAACTGACCTTCTGACGCCTTTCATCTTGCTTCAATTGTTTGTGTCTAGCTCTAATTTCTTCAGGATCAATTTTTGATTCAGGACGCACAATGAAATCCATGGGCATAGGTTCTGGTCTAGAAGCATGCTGCCTATAGCCAGGATCTCCTGGCTTTGGTTCTCTGAAATAATTTTTTCAAAGATGCATTTAAAATAAATCATTTCTACTCATACAGACTTCAATTAAATATAATTCAAGTGAAAAAATATGAATCTTACTGTGATGTCTCCACCAAGTCAAGATCATCATCTCTTGATTCCAGCCCAACAGGCCTTGAAAATGCCCTGTTAACAATTGTAAGAATTATTCAAACTGAAATTCACTGCACTGCCCAAAAAATTTAACAGAAACCTGTGAACATAATTACTTCTTTGTTTGTGGCCTTCTGTACTGAGCTATATCATCTTCTGCCCTCCTCATTTCACCATAATCAGTACTTTTATGGAAAATGGGACGACTCTACAATAACAACCAACAAGATTTAGAGATACACGCATAAATAAAAAACATCTAAAATTGCAAATTATAATAAATCACCCATTTGTCCACAAGTTCCCTTGCAAGCTTCCTATTTGCTGGAGTTTCTTCATCTGTCCTTGACAAGAACATGACGACCTGTATGTGAAGTGTTAGATATTGCTAACACCCAATCTATTCAGGGCATAACAGCATATAAGTTTTGCAGAAAAACAATTTGGATCAAAAGAGTCAAGCACTCATACCTTTCCCAATCCACTTTTCTTTAACTGCTCTTTTCTTTCATACAATCCCACATTTATTGGTAACTGTCCAATAGAATCACAACATTTTCTCATTTAATTATAAAGAACAAGAATCCCATTATTCTTTAAGAATATTTATGAAAGAATACAAATTAATATCACAATCGTTATAACATCATCACAAATGTTTCATTACAAACGGAAGAATTTCTTAATCAGAGAATACTGGGCATGCAAAGTCAGAATTTAGTGCTTGAAGCTTGTCTAATGAATCCTGGGCCATCCATTGAGTTTTTACATAGGGTGGATATTTAATAACAATTACCTTACATAAATGCACATTTAAAAATATGACGAATGTTTAAAATGTTTAAAACTTCAGCCAATGTTTTCTACCATGACTATCTAGCTGACAACAAAAACATAGGTAAAATTTTACGTCTGCTAAAATCTTCAAAAGTGCAGATCGAACATTGGCATTAGGCAAGCAACCATCCGGTAAGGGCTCCAACCAATTCTTCAGAACCGATAGAACACCTCGATCTAAAAACTCTTCTTGCAACTGCTTCCTGAAGTAAAATGAATGAACCTCAAAATTTAAGCTTTAAAAATAACTTCCACACAATTCCATAGATGCTCAGAAAAATTTAAGTCGCACATTTAAAGTCTTACTTAGAAAGAACCTCTGTCAACATAGGTAGCATTTTTAGTTTGTTGACTGCAGGCTTTGATGCTCGGTTGAGTTCTGCATCTTCTTCAGCAGCAACTTCAAGTTTTGCCATAAATTGCTCTACAAGCATGGCTGTTTCTTCAGCTGTACGCACATTCTTTTTGTTTTTCTTTTTGCCTGACTTAAAAAGTTTACTGATTTCGTCATCCTCTTCCCCCTCTTCAGCCTATGAAGCATATGAATCATCACCATATAGAAATCAGTATATGGTATTCTCAAAAAGATCAAAACTGACACTAGAATGTAAAGATAATCTGTGCATTAATAAATTATCCTTTCAATATTTTTAGGTTTCTTATATTCAAATGAACAGATTTCATCAGAATTTCAAATTGCTGATACAAACAGACCTGAGGAGCATCTCCGATAGAACCTTCATTGTCACTGTGATACCGGTCTCTTGGATCAACACCCGTGTCATCAATGAAGGCATCATCTTCCCTAGTTCTCACACCTTCTTGATCTTCCTAAACATCAAAAAAATTAATTTGTACATTATCAATCAATCAAATATACATCCTACTAAAAACTATATTTCTAGAATATAATTTGATAAATTATAAATGCTAAAACAATTCACTAACTTCTGAATCAAAACCAGCAATAGAATCCCACATTTCCTTCATTTCATTGTCCCCCCGTGAACTTTCTCCCTTAGCACCAGATTTGGAAAGTCTTCGCATTTTTGACCCAGACTTCTTTCCTTTGCCGCTGGCATCATCCCTATGCTTTCTTTTCTTAAAAGATTCAGTACTCATTCCTTCTTTACCCTTTTTCCTGTGTGATCCACCTTCCTCATCAGAACTACCATGGACATGTTTTTTCAACCTTTTCCTTTGCTTAGTTTTTGAAGCATCTCCTTCAGAATCATATGCGGGAGAAGAAGATTGTCCTTGATTCCAATCTTCATCTGCAGGCTCAGCATCATATTCTTCCCTGTCAGATGGCATGTCAGGATCCATTATGGGTTCTCCTTCTTCATCAATGTAGCTACAAGAAGAAAAGATAATGATCAGGGAAGGAATAGATGTCTTTTAACAAACAAAAATGAAACAGGCAATAACAGACATAAAAATACAGAATCAGCTATGCAGTATTTTTGAAAGCTTGCATAGGAATATCCTCTACATTGGTGGCTTGTATTGTATGAGTTAATGCTAATGTACTAAGAGAAGCAGTGTGAAACGATTTAGATTTTAAAGTCACAAATTATAGTCCTTCTAAATGACACTTGAATTATATGGAATTAAGTTAACCACATTGGAATCTGTTTAATTTGAGAAAATGAGATTTCTCACAAATTAGGTTCAATATCATTCTAATCTCATAAAGGCATAAAGCTAAGATGACAATTAGAAACTGAAAATACTAAAAATGCATTAAAAATAAAAATCAGCTTCTTAATTCTTTTCCCATCTAGTCCAGGAAAGGTGAAAAACAATATGCCTGTGGAGACACAAACTAGGCAGTTACAAAACTGAGGGCTCCACCGTAGCCCAGCCCTTTGTTAAGAAGTCAACGTCTTAACTCTCATTTTAGATTTACAGAACTTGGTACTTACCACTAGTTTAGCTATCTATTTGTGGTTTGGCAGAGAGAATCTTTTCCCTTTAGGAAAAATTGAACTGATTAAGGATCATTGCCCAGAGCCTCAATGCTCATCCCAACAACAAGCAGGTCCCAATATGGTCAATGGATGAGCAAAAGTCTAACCTCTTAGAGTGGATTGATTTTGAAAAAAAAAATTATATAATATAAGATGAAAGATATGGGAAATATGATTTAGCATCACATATTCAGGCTCTAGAAGGTTATGGATGAAGTATAATTTAGTATTAGAAGAATGGGACCTTTAATGGGTTATGAAACTGAAACTTATTTTTCACTTGGCATTGCCCACTAGAATCAAACTTGTGCCCTAGATTATAGACAACATATAATTGAGCCCCTCCATATGATTGGTAGTTGGCCTTTCCGTCAAAAATGGATAATGTCCTAAAGACTCAGCAGTCAAGAAAATTACAAACATATAGCAGTGCTGTTGAATACATTTCAGGATTAATTTCATCGCATGGAATCGTTAATTAAACTGACATTGAAATTCTTAAATCCCCAAAATCTTAATGAACACCAGCAAAGAAAAGACTTGATCATAGTTGCTACTGCCATGAAAGAATCGGAGCATTACTTACTACTCAATCTCCAATAACATTGTCTCCAGAGTTAAATTACCCAAATGTTATATATTTCGCCAGATATGGTGACACATCTTGTTAAATAAATGCGCGAAATCAGTAAGATGGCGAAAAGCTACTTCTTCGGTAGCACTGACATTGGCGAGAGTTTCCCCTGAACGCTTTATGTTGTCACCTACCCAAAGCCCAAATGGATTAATCAGCCAAAGCTTTAAAAGAAGTCGTTTCATCCCCATTTGAAATCATTTCCAAACCGATGGTCCTCCATCCACAGCTTCTTACAACAGGCAGTTCCGCTCTTGGAGAATCATTTGAACTTCCCGAATTCAATCTGACTAGATCACTAAAGTAGGGCAAAATCATCGGTGGATAATGCTATTCTGTCTACGCGAACGTCGATGTTTTCTAAATTTCTGTGCAAAATGTTCAGGATCAGCAGAAAAATAGGGTTTCAGAAACGAATGCATCCCTCTGATTAATCGCTGACACGTTAAAAATCGCCGCTTGTGTTTGTGAAACAAAAATAAGACTATAAAGAAACAGCAAAAACAGGATGGGAATAGACTTACCGATCGTCGAAAGCCATGATTGGAATTCTGCGAAAGCCCTAGGAAGAGCAACCAGAACGGATTTCCGCCGAACTATAATCCTGAAATCTTCAAACCACGGGCTTGCAAGTGCAACAAGAACCGCAAATCACAGAATTTCGATCCTTAGATCTTGAAACCGCAGCTGTTATAAACAGAATAAGGCAGACGACCCCCAATTTTTGCAGAAAGGAAATTTCACAAAAAACAAAAAGCAGAGCGCGTCCTATTTTTGCTGAAGATGATGATGACCCATATTTTACTACGTGGAGAGGTGTTGGACCCCGAAAAGTATATTTTACTATGTGGGGCGGCTTGCTGGATCCCGAAAAGGGAGTTTTATTAACGGAAAAAGAGGATGAATTACATATGTAATATCGGTTCAAATAGCCTAGATAAAGAGACATGGAAGGGAAACTTAATAAAATGGGGATATTTCGCATAGAAACAACCTAACATATAACCGAGCATCAAGGGGAAGAACACCATTTAGGCATTTGCCCCCTACCAAAATAGACAAAGCAGAGAACAATCGAAATTATGAAGAGAAGCTCCTATGCAGCGATTCCTAATGAAGAAGGTTGCTTGGACTTATGGGTCTGCACCAAGGCTACAAAAGATAAAGTAGTTGATTAGTATCCAACTTGATCTCTGAAGCTTGAGATATGATTTGTAAATGAACGAGACAAAAGATTTGCAATTTCTCCATAATAGTCAGATAATATGTATTTGAATAATTAGTCCTTTGAAAAAGAGTATTACATCTATGTTTCCAAATATAATATAGAACAATAGGCCTAATAACCTTCCAAAAAAATTTGAAATTCACTAAAGTGGTAGGCAAAAAGCCAAACATAATGTCATCTTGAGATAGCTTGCAAAATGGGATAACTTTAGAAGCCCATCTCCATGCATGCTGAGCGAAAGAAAAATGCCAAAAAAACGTGAACAAAACCCTCTATACCACCATAGAGAAGGCAATTAGGAGTGTGAATCAAAAGATATTTGAGGTGTTTGCCTATAGGTAAACCTTGGTGAAGAAAGCACCAAAGAAACTATTGAATTTTAGGGAGAGTTGAAAATTTCCAAATATGTTTGAAAAGGGGGATCTAGAATTGTTCAGACTCTTGTTTGTGCCAAGACCTATTACATTGGTGGATGACACTTGAGTCATGCAAAAGTTGAAAGGGGACATGTGGCTTATAAGGTAGAAGTTTCGCCCCATTAGTCCAATAGAGCCCATGAAAAATACTTTGCACCAAAACGTCTTGCTGCAAATAGTGATGAATAAATGTATAACTCAATCCAAGCAATAATGCATTGCGTTAGAGGCCCCATAGAAATTATCAAACACCTCCCAAGAAATCCATTGATCAACTAGATGAAGATAGCTAATAGAAATAACTTCCTTCCAAAACTAAGAAGTACTTGCCCTAGCGTTTGTAGTCGCAAGAGGAGCAAGTGATAGAGGTAACCATCAGGGACAAAACTTAGAAAGAAGGGTAGGATTGAACTTGACATTAGTCCAATCGATACAATGGTGTAAGACCTAACAAACCCTCTAAATGCTTTTGAAGACATGGGATCCAGGAATAATGAAGTGGATTCCTTTCCAAAAAGGCTTATTTTTGGGAAACACTTGTCAAAGCCTTAATTAAAGGAGACTCCCAATAATGGCAAGGGCATCCAAATGCCAAACCAACCACTTAGTGACCAAGGTGAGTCCTTGTTTGAAAGAATTCAAAAGACCTAAACCATTCTTATTCTTAGGAACAATAATAATATTTCAAGTGACATGATGAAAACCTTTTTGAGAGTCTTTAGAAGACCACATGAAGTCCTAAAATAATCGTTCCAACTTTTGATATGCAACTTGGGAGGGAGCCCAACATGAAGAAGAGTAAACATGGGTAGAAGCACATATAAACTTACAAACAACATACTTGCTTGCAAGAGTGAGGGGTTTAGTCTTCCATTTATCAATTTTCTTTTGAATTTGAGAAATTACTTGCTCCTAGAGAACTAAGGTAGAACCTCTAAAATGAAAGGGAATTCCCAAAATCTTAGTGATATCTTGGTCCTGAAGAAGCTTTCAGTTATGGTTGGGCAAATGATAGTAATTATTGGTAAATCTATAAACAAAATATATATTCTAGTTAATAGCAAAGTTAGAGAGGGAGCAATATTGCTCCACTTGAGATAAGAGTTGCTACAGATTAGCAGTAGTATTTTGAACAAGGAAAAAGAAGTCATCAACGAAATGCATATTGAGAAGTTGATGTTGAGAGGAAGAGAGACAAACCTTGGTGATAGCTTTATTTTGAATATCATAATTTAACTAATGACAAAGAAAGTCAATAGTGATGATGAACAAGTAAGGGGTAAGAGGACATCCTTGGCTCACTAATCTATGGATAGAGAAGGAAGAAGTGATACCAAATGTAGTAGCTATCCTTGCGGTAGCATCTAAGAATAAACATTTTACCATATGTAAGAACTTAGGACCAAAATCAAGTTTAGTCATGGTTTGCATAATAAAGTCCCACTTAATGTTATTGTAGGCCTTTGTATAATCAAGCTTCATTAAGAGAATATCCTGACCATCATCCTCCACCCATTGAAGACCTTCCCAAGTAGCAATCATGCTATTTAAAATGTATCTACCAAGAACAAAGCCTGTTTGTTGGGGGAATATAATATGACAAAGAATTTTCTTCAAATGTAAGGCTAAGCACTTGGCCCAGATTTTATACACCATGTTAAGAAGAGTGATGGGTCGCCAATTGGAGATACAAGTAGGATTCCCAAACTTCGAAAGGAGATGAATAATCCCCTTATTGAAATTGGATCCTGGGGAGCTAATAAGAATAGCCTCTTTGATGACTTGAAAGAGATCGTTGCCAACTAGATCCTAATGATTTTGAAAAAATTCAACAAGGAAGCCATCATAACCAAGGGCCTTCCTAAATCTCATTTTAAAACAAGGCTCTTAGAGCTCCACCTGAGTAATATCAACTACTAAAATTTGCAACATAGTAGGAGTAACTAGATTAGGATAATTGAGAGTAGTAGCTTTGAATGATGAGATATCCATAGGGGTAGCAGTATATAAGGCTTTGAAGTGCTTCTTAAGATATGAAAGGAGACTATTGTGATATGTGATGATGGTACCATCACTAGATATTTTGTATAAAGAGTGCAAAGGGAAAGAGTTATTTAGATACTTGAAAAATTCCTTACAGTGTTCTTCTTGAATATTTAACCAAGTAAGTCTACTCTTTGTTAAGGCACATTTTGTCATGTAAACATCCCATTGTTAGAAGGCTAAGTGGGTTCTAGCTAACTCCCCATGAACTTGAGTGTTGAAAGGATCTTGTGCTAATCTATCAGTAAGATGTTTAATAGTAGAGTGAATGTTGTTGTACTCTTGTCTGGCACAAGAGGTCACCTCCTCACCATAATAACAAGCAAAATTCTGCACTCTACAGGTAGCATAGTGCCACCATTGGATCCAACCCACTTGACCTAAGGGCCTAGGTTTAGCATTCCAAAGGTTTGAGAAAAGTTGTTCAGTGGGAGGAGAAGAGAAATAGTTACTATGTAATCGAAAAAGTTGGAAATTATGTCTATGGTGGCTACCATGAATCTGAATAAACATAGTGCTAGGGAAATGGTTTGATAAGGTTGTGTGTTGATGAACAATAGTAGCAAAAGAAGCTTGCCAAAATGAAAGAGTGAAAAATTAAAACCTATCTAACCAACTGTAGATGCGAGCTTGGCCAAGATGAAGATTACTCTATGTGAATTTATGAAGAAAATCACTAGCAAAAGCATCCACCCCATTAGAAAGATAGAACTTTTTCTTAAAATCTAACCATAACTGATACTTACAAGTTGAAAGTTGAAAAAATGCTCACCCTCTTGAAGCTTATCATGAGGATAAGGAGAAGATAGCCCAAGAAACTTTATGGCCAAAATCGGAACCACTTTGAATGATTTTTTCTTTCCAGTAAGGTGAGATGAGAATGGTTGTGCCCCCTTTTTCACACACATGGGAAGTAGTAAGAACTGATGAGTGAGGACGAAACCAATGGGATGAAAGAGATAATTGGATGGCTAAAATCTTAATTTCTTGCAAAAGAACAAAATCAAAAGCAATATTTAAACTAGAGAGAAAGTTGCTTGCACATTTATGTTGAATCCTATCAGTTAGGCCTCAGACATTCCAAGATAAGAGGTTCATGGAAAAGCAAAGGACATGTCGAATGAAGGATCATTAGAAGATTTAAAATTTGAAGTATCAACTTCCATTGTGTGTGAAAAAATGGCAAAGGAGCTTCTTGTAGTAAGGGGTAGTGCAGAATTATTCATTGGGGAAGAAGTAAGGGATGAAGCTGTAGTGGAGGATGCTTTTGTTAATCTTTTGATATGTCAAAACCTTAAGGAAAATGGAGAACAAGATTGTTCATGTGGTTGTGTGATTGTTGTGTTGGTAGGATAAGAACTTGGATTGAGACAAGAAGGTTTGCAGAAGTTTGATGAACATGGACAAGGAGTGAAGATTTTAGAGGACAAAGGAAGATAAAGAAAGACATCTCTGGGAAATAGTAGACATCTTGGCAGAATTGAAGGATGCATAGGCAAAGATGTCTCTAAGAAATAGTAGATGTCTTTCATCAGGAAAAAACGTCTTTCATAAGGCAAAGACATCTTTCACTAGACAAACACATCTTCACAAAATGAAAGCTAGTCACAAAAAGATGTCTTTTACCAGAAGAAGACATCTTCCCAGAATGGAAGGTAGATGTAGAAAGATGTCTTAGTCATCGTTAGCTATCCATTGCACGAGTTCCAAGATGGATTTGAAAAAATAGTGGCTATAAGAAGACTTCATTCTCATTGGGAAATGTGTAATTATTATGTACTATTGATGAATCATATTTTGCAAGGCTTCGATATCAGAGCTACAATGTTGGGTATTCGATATTAGGCCCCAAGATGTGATGTCGGATATATGATATCGCAGGGTATGTATTGGCCTATAACTATAGTGCTTGGGCATATGGTTTTCATATAGTTTTTGTCATAGCATAGTAGAGCTCTTATAGTTTCTTTTCTCTAAAGTTAGAATATTTTCCAAATTTCTAGTAGCAGGAGTCATTGAGTGTACAGATCTTTATTTGAGTACTATTGTACCTGAGCATAGTAGTATGTGTGGCAATAAAGATGAGCTTTTTGATCAAACCTTATAGCCCCTTGGGTAGCTTAAATATTTTTTTTATGCATTTAATGTTTTATGCAAGTTTCTTTGATGCTCCCAAGTAATTAAGCTAAAGTAAGCTAACTAGATTAAATAGAAGTTAATTGAGCACATATGTATGACCACTTCAAGCATGTGTATGACTCTTGGCAATCCCAGCAATGATTAATTTTTGGTAACCTAGCAACATTATACGTGTTCAGGATGTGCATGAAAAGTGGGATTGGATACTTATGTTAGGATAGTTAGTTATTGATTAGTAATTAGATTAATTAAAGTGGTTCATAAATTATGTTTCAACTTGTTAATTGTAGACAAATAAAATACAAAATAATAAAAATCATGTGCCTCAATTACACTTAACCATACAATTAAGCTCCACAAGTGTAGTTGAGAAGACAACAATTGTCATGATTAGATTTCATGTCCTAGAACCAATGTACTTAAGAACTTAAGGTTTGCAAAATTCGATCAAATCGTGTGTGAACACTTGTGATTCGTATGGTTGGGTGTAGGGGTATCTCACTGCTCATCATTGGCACCATTACCGAGGACCTTTTGTTTGTTACATGCACTATCTAGGACTTAGTAAAAAATTATTAAAGATTGTTGGAATGAACCCTAGAGTCATATCATACATTAAAATAACTACAAAAATTTTAAGAAGCACATTGCATTTTTTTTTCTAACACAAGATGTCTTCTTCTCATAGGAGTGATTTTTTGCCCAAGTTTGATGGAGGACATCAACAAGTGTCCCAACAATACAAAGTGGTGTATGCTCATCCTGATGAGTATGTATCCAATTTTACCTTCGTCCTACACCAGGATGAACTATTGTAGTGGTGAGACATGAAGGGCAACATTATGTTGCCATCCAATCGATCTGTTCCTACGATGCTCCAACAAATTCTTGTGTGTTTGGGTCTCCAAGAACTTCATGTTGAGTATGTTGTGCAAGATAGTGACACCAGGGACTATCATCCCATTGATGCACAATGTTTAAGGGATCAACAGTTGGAGCACTGCTACGAATTTATGAAGGGAAAGTGGTTTAATGATTCCCCATACTTGCTGTACCAAAAAGATTGTGGAGAATCCTTCTTTGGGGATTTTTAATTCAATGAAAATCCTCTCTTTGACTTCAGCGAAGGAGGTCAAAACCAGAACCTATAGTCCATGGTCCACAATCTTAATTTTGGTAAGAATGGATCCAACGACAAAGGAGGATCCAAGGAGGAGAGTCATGGTAGGGATGCAGATAAGAAACATGATCGTGATCATGGTTGCAATCACCAAAGCGAGGGTAGTAGGCACCATGATGGTGCTAGTCCTCCTTCTTCTTCACCTTCATTGTCATCTTCTTTTTCTTTTGGCTTTGAACACAACTACAAGGGGTGCAATCATGATGGAGGTGGTTGACGGGACTGAGATGATCAAAGGGACCATCGAGCAAGTTAAGACTTGGGGCATAGGTGTTCAAGAGAGATCCATCACCATGAATGAATAGGTAGTAGAGGGCATCATAGGCACCAGAATCATGGCCTCGATGAGCCTTTACTTGCTACCCAAAGCATGTTAAATGTTGCAAAGGCAGTGAAAATTCCTACAAGGCACATTAAGGATAGTTGGATCAAGAGGCTGTACATAAACAATATCCCTCGGTTCAAAGGGGGATATAATTTAGATTTGTAGAACCATCTTTAAGCTTTGCACGATGCATATGCCTTGCAAAATATAGAAAATGATTGGCAAAAGCTTAAGTTGTTATCCAGGATACTCATTAAAGAAGCTGAAAGCTGGTACCAGTCGTTAGAATCAGAATCTATCAGATGGTGGAGTACAATGCTTGAACTATTCAATAACAAATATCAAACATACTCTCAAGTGTCCAATTTGAGGAGGTAGATCCAAGGATGGAAATAAGGCATACATGAATCCTTGGATGTTGCCATGGATTGATGTTATTCCTTATTGCATAGATGTTCAAGCCATGGGTATTCTCAACTAGAAAAACTTTGCCATATCATAGATGGGCTTTGATCAGAAACAAGGAAAACTCTTGACATCTATGCCCAAGGGAAATTGTTAGAATTAAGAGCCCATTAGATTCAATGATTGATTGAGCAAGTAGCAAAAGAAGAACGAGAGTTGAGGAAATGTGAAAGTATAGAAGAATACAACAGCGATCCTTCCATTCGCAAGAGAGATGTTTGATTTTGTGATAGTGAGGAGGAATTAGCACTTGATGAGGTGGTGAATTGAAAAACCTTATTGCTTCAAAAATGTACCTCTAAAATTTCAGCCAAGGTTGATAAATTATGGAACTCTATGGATAGCATATTTCAAACTATCTTGAAAATTACTGAAGAGTCCAAAGAACAAAGTAGTGATCATGATCACAGGAGGTACGAGGAAGCTGAACATGCCAATCAAAGAGGTAAGGGTAAGATTACTACAGTAGAGGAAGTTGTGGGAAGCGAATCAAATGATGATGGTGGGTGTGACATTTGCCATTATGAACGTCCTAAGGGATGTTGCCCTATTATGTCACGCTTATAGGATGAAACACCATAAAATTTTAGGACCCTCATGCTTCAGTAGAGTCATGGAATTTAGGCAAGGACTTCCACAAGTGCAACATCATGATGGTTCAGCAAGAAAGTTGTAGGCATTAAGGATAGATTGTCTAGCCCGGCAAGTTTTCTATCTCCAAGGCTGACAGGCTTGCTAGACTCTCCAGCCTGCCCAACTAGATAATTGACCTGGCTGACAATCTACCCAGAGACTATGCTAGGAGTTGTCGAAAGTGTTTAGGATGAGAAAAATAGTTCGGCAAGTTTTCTAGTGAAGAAGTTTGCTAGGCTACGCTACGCTATGCAGCGTAGCAAGCATAGAAAGATAACTACTCAAGCGTCCAAGTGCAAATTGACAAAATGATTGCAAAACAAATTAGAATTCAGGCAACACAAAGTGCTACGTTATGCTACGCTATGTAGCGTAGCACAACATAGAAAAGGCAAAGCAGAAAGGCCCATCTTGCCAAGTGATTCCAACAAGAAGATTGCACTTGGAAAGACTTCAGCTTCCAAAACTCCCTACCCCACTTAGCCCTTAGGCCTCGAGCAAAGTTTCTTGCTAGAAAATGGTGAATTGAAGAAGGTAGCAAGGTACATGGGTTGCTACGTTGTGCTACACTACACATAGCGTAGCACATTGTAGCAACGATGCAAAAACAACAGAAGTGCTTCAAACATGAATTCAGTGAGTCCAAAGGCTTCCCAGCACAAAGGACAAAAGTTGCAGCTGTTAGCCTGGCTAAGTCTTAGCTATGCAAATTTTTGTCAAGCTAAGTGGCTATGCTATGCTATGCTATGTAGCGTAGCACAGTGTAGCAAGTAGCTACTCACGCTCCACTAATGTGTTCAACAACATGAGTAGTGCAACACTGGCACAGAAGCATCAAGACATCTTCGGGTAGCTCTAGAACTTGTTGGCAACAATCTTTCTCACTCTGGCATCTCCTTGGCAAAATCAGCAATTTCACTCCATTTTGCATACCCCTGGTCAACTCTCAAAAAATTGTTTCTATGCTTGACCCTGCTTGGAAGAGCAGGGAAGACGTAGTCCTAGAGCATAGGCTTCATTTTGTTCACATTATTAGCACACTAGATTTCGGCACATGTAGTTTCGTTAGTATGGTCACAGTGTAACAAAGTTCACATCCCACATCGCATACCTACACGGTACGGGCATGTTAGCACCTTGTAGGCCCCAGGACACGTGGCGTCCAGACCGCATTTTCCCCCTACTGCTGGCCCTATAAATACCCTAGCAAACAATGTTAAAAGGGTTGGCTTCTTGGCAGAAAAGATTGGCTTTTTGGCGCAATTGGCTTTTAAGTTGGCTTTCAGAGAGCATAGTTGGCATTTTCCTTGAACATTCTAGTTACCTTTAGGTTCTCTAGTTGGCTCAAAAACATCCCTTTGTGAGTCGAGCATTTTGGCATCTTAGCAAACAAAGTAGCAAGCAGAAGACCTGTGACCATACTGTTCGGTGTAAGCAGTGTCTCTCCAGTCTTGCACAACCTATTGTACACTTTTCAAACAAGGCAAAGGATCAAATCCGTGACCTTTGGGGCAGTGTATTCTCTCATCCAAATCTATTTTTCTATTCATTTACTATCATCACTGTTTTGCATTATTTTTACTGCTTTACATTTGTCGATCGTCGATTTACTTCGCGTGTCTCGTTTCCGAAACAAACGTTTACGAAAGGTTAAGATACACTGATTAAGTCCTTGTCTGATTGACCAGACCATTCAGGGCGTCCCATTTTCTTTTCTCTCTAGCACGGCCCTCACACGGATTCGGGGTTAAACTGTTCACCCAGCAACCTCTCGGTGTTCTAGCCACCGAAGTTTTCGGTCGCTATAGTTTTTGGCGCTAGAAGGAGGGCCTTTTTGGTGCCCTTTCTACGTCCTCTAGGTAGTCTTGCACACTCTCTATACCCTGTCACGCACTAGTATAAACGTGACACCCTTTTGTGGTTGTTTACACATCGTGTGGTGTAGACTGGTCACAACGACGATTCCATTGGAACTCGATAGGATGAAAAGCCTTCCATCGCCTATTTATTTCCATGTTTCCCATTTGCAATTTTCCCTTTTATCACGCAAAATGATTCCATCAATAACTGTTGTTTCCAACTTGAGCCTTGAGGCTCCTTTCTCGGCTCAAAGCACCATGGGTGCTGAGCGGCCACCTAGCCCAGCGCTGGCGCTACGCTAGTCCCTTAGGATTCGACATCTGTCACCTAAGTTCTTGGTTCAAGATGCAGAGTGTTACAACTTCCTCTGTGCAAAGATCTAGGAAAATCTACCCCTAGATCGTCAAGAACTCGAGGATAAATGCAACTTTGAGTTCCTTCATCAGAATGGGAGGGAATCTATCCCTACCCTTGACGTTACCATTTCCATGGCGGAAACGTATCAGTGGGTCTTAGACTAGCTGATACGAGTCAGTAAGTCTAGGGAGTGGGACATGGCATCCCATTATGATGAAGCATTCCAGGATGGATAGGAAGACCTGGACTTCCAATTTGAGGGTGGTGGCCAGACTTACCCTGCTACCATCCCTCCCACCATGGTCTTTAGGTCAAACCCGCTTTTTGCATCTGCCTCTTTTATGGCAATCTATGTTTTCATTAGCCATGGTCAGCCATCTTGCACCCTCAGCGTATCAACATGCTCCTCCCTCAGTTTCATTCCTAGGCACTCTTCCTCCTCATTCTATCCCTTCCTCGTACCAAATGCTGGTCACACCTATGTTGCCCTACGTGCACACCACGTCTACCTCACAGCTGCATGGAGCCTTCGCTCCTATTCCATTGTCTACATCCATTCCACCATTAGCGGCAGACCCTGCCCCAACTGTGTGGTGGACCCCAGCCACTTCGCCCCCTGTTTTGCAACCCTTCCAAATGCCACATTACCCTTACCACCAAGCATACCAAGTTCCATAGGTGTCACAACCAAGTGCGGGACTGTGGCCCATCCCATCAATCCTACAAATGACTAACCCTACAGCACCACCAGTGGCTACTACTCCAACAACACCACCCACTGGGTGGTGGACCTCACAGGTAACATCCTTTGCGAGGACAGCCCCAACAGCACTCCTAATGAGCTAGGCTGCTATCCTTACCATGCCACCAATGATGGCTGCCCCTACAACCCCACAACCGTCTATGTTGTCTCCGAGTCTGGATCAAGCGTTCTAACTTATCTAGACCCTCACTGAAGAGATCAAGCATATCAAAGCCACTGGTTCTGACATAGTGCAGGTCATGGATTTCTACCATGATGACCCCATCAACCCGACTATTCTCATGCACGCATTACCCCCTGGGATGCCACTTCCCCACTTCACAAAATACAACGGCAAGGGTGATCCCAACACACATTTAGTCACATTTAGATCTGAACCTTTGTTCTTGTAAGAATGGCCGCATACCATTATTTATGTCTTTGCTATGTCTCTAATGGGCAAAGCTTTAAACTGGTACCACGTGCTCCCACGCACCTCCATCTCAACACTGGAGGAGCTGCTGACCCAATTCGTGACTCACTTCAAGTATAACTTGAAACCCAAAGTCACGCTGGATCAGTTGATGGGCGTTAAGCAAGACCCACTGGAGTCGGTGCAAAAGTTTATACAGCGGTGGAGTGCTACCTTGAATGAGATTCGTGAGCCTATCACGGAGGCCCATTTGTTGGCCATCTTCAAGGGGGTGGTAAATGATTTCATCAAATCCAAGTTGTACTACCCAGCACCATGCTCTCTCAGTTAAGCTTTTTCCCAGACGAAGAGCATCCAAGACACGGCCGAAGCCAGTAAAGACCTGGCCTATGTTACGTACAAGAATGCATATACCAAAAAAGACAAAGAGAAGGGCAAAGCCGCAATGGCCATGGTGGTCGCCGTGGTAAATGAGGCAAAACCCAACAACAACAATAACAAAAAGGTGGCCACAACAGCAACTAACCCCATGCCCAGTTCAAGTAACACTACCCAACCTTCTACGTCAGCACTAGAGGCATCAACCCAGCCTAAACCCAACTTCGAGTGTAAAGATCGCTACAAGTACACCCCATTGCTCATCAAGCCTTTAGAACTTTTGAAGCAATTGTTGGGGGCTGGGTACATCCAACATAAGTAGATGTTTGAGGAGGCAACCAAATGACATCAGCGATATTGCGAACTCCTAAGGAACCCCTCCTTGGCTATGCCCAACAAGTCGCCAGTTCCTAAGAACTTCAAGCTAGAGTGGTTTTGTGACTACCATCAACTTTGTGGTCATGACACGGATTACTACTTGGCATTAAAAGATGACATCCAGTGGATGATTGATCAAGGGAAGTTGGTTCTAGACGAAAGTAACCCTATCTGCCCCGAAGATCAATCCATGCACGTTTACAAGGACCCCCTCAATGCTAACGATGCGGGGTACATTATCAACACAATTGGCGTAGACAGTAACTCGGAACAGCCACAACAACCGTTTGTGGTTCGTGTGCCTCAACGTAGCGTATCAACACCAACAATGGCAAAAAAGACGCCACAATAGCCATTCGTCCTCAGGGTTCCCCCTCGAACATCTACCCCCGCACCCTTCATATTCAAAATTGCATCGCTGCCCACGCTAACACCACAAACACCGTTTGTCATTAGGGGGCCAAAACACTCAACTTCCCCCATCACATAGACCCAACATAAGATGACATCACAACCTTCCCATTCAAAAAATGGGAAGAGCGTCTGATAGATGAAATGGCCATGGAGTGTACCACCCTAGGTCCCCCCAAGCCTACACCCTCATCCTCCATGTCTATGCCCCCCTCATCATCAACAATTGACATCACTACGTGCACACAATCATCATCATCTTGCCCAAAAAAGTCTAGCCCTAAACCTGAGATTGCTCCTCCTTGGAAAATTCGTCTTCTAGGACGAATGGAGGAGGAGAAGGGTGGCAAACAACAAGAAAGTGGATAGGACCTTCTAAATGCCTTTACCCAAGTCAAACAGGCTTTGAAACAAAAGAATACAATTTTGAGCCTATACGACCTGGTAATGACCTCCATTGTACACCACAAAGCCTTAGTTCACATGTTAACGTCCATATCGGTTGACGAAAACATGCTAGTAGAGGAGAAAGCAATCCATGCGGTCATGCTTCCTTCTGCGCTCGAAGAACCATGACCAACTCACTTGACATTTCATGACGAGTCCATCAAGGATGACCTTGAGAAGGGCTAGGCCACAACAACACCCCTATTCATCACAATTCGGGTCAATCAACACAAGATCCGAAGAGTACATGTTGATGATGGGGCTGCTACAAATGTCATCCCGCTCCCCATAGTGGACAATTTGGATTTGGTGGATCAAATCAAACCCACGACAACCTCATGTCTAAAGTCATTCAACAGAGCACAGGTGGTGGTAAAAGGGACTGTTCACATTAACTTTATAGAAGGGGACCAGTTCCCCACAAGTGTAATAATTATCATGGTAGAAGAGATGCCTGGGTTTAACCTGATCTTGGGGAGGTCATGGTTAGCCCAACTCAAGGCCGTCTCTTCACCCATACATCAAGAAATCCACCTACCTTATGCAGGTAGGGAGGTGGTGATCCATAGTGACGAAGTGGCCACCCAAGCAATAAACAACGTCAACATGAAGCAAGGTTTAGAAGTAATAACCTTTGAGAATGAAACACCTATCTCCACCAAAGCTACTTGTCTGGAAAATGAGCTGGCCCAAAACACCAGCTTGGAAAATGAAACTACGTGGGACAAATTACCTTTTCAAGCGGTAGATAACGACATAGAAGAAAACCATAACAAAGCCCCTCGGCCTTATGCATCATCGAGCCCATGATGGATTAGAAAGCAACTGCGAGAATGACCGTTACCTGCATAGCGTAACTACTTCAATTCTTTTGACACGATTAACACTTATTATACGTTTATTCTTTATTTGCTTCATATTTGTTTGTTTACGCTAAGGGTCTGACTCATTTTTCATTCTTTAAACCGATCACATCATGTCCACTGTTTACATCACATCACGGCCCGCTAAGGCCTAAAACTAGAAAAATGTTTTCCCTTACTAACATCCAATGGCTCGAAATGGCCTAAAACTACCACTGGCCCAAAATGGCCTAAAATTAGCAATGACTCGAAATGGCCTAAAACTACCACTGACCCGAAATGGCCTAAAACTAGCGACAACCCGAAATGGCCTAAAACTAAAACGAGAGGCTCCCAAGGAGTTTAATTGATAAAAAGAAAAGATAAAGAATAACATAAAAATAAATACAACACATAAGCCAAAATGAAATAAATCTCTTCATATTTCATTTTTTTCTTTCATTCAAAATATTAATTAATAATGTTTGTAACATTTTTTGAGAAAATCCAAATAAAATTCTCGGTTGCTACACTATGACCCTTCTCTCGCTCCATCGTCCCCCACCTCATTAGGTCTTGTGTTTTCATCTAGATTCTATACCACAGGGAAAACAAAATAGTCAGTTAAAAGCTACATTAAAGACTCAAATAAAATAAATTATCATAACGCCAAGAAATGGCTAACCCGAGACAGCCCCATGTTTGTTTTGGGGGGTATTCAATCTATGCTTGCCATGAGGCGTTGCAAGATGTCCTC
Source organism: Gnetum montanum (assembly GCA_015680685.1). NCBI lineage: Eukaryota > Viridiplantae > Streptophyta > Gnetopsida > Gnetales > Gnetaceae > Gnetum > Gnetum montanum. The sequence continues at coordinate 83,086 of MNCI01004147.1, read as the reverse complement.
TTCCATAATATCGGCCCAATTCCTATCTCCCAAGTCAGCGCTTGCTGCAACTTTCTCCTTTTCTATGGATGTCCATCTCAGTGGTCTTGGAGAAAAGGTGGTAGTGGTGGTTTCACCTGCGGGAAAGGTCATTTCCCTTTCAGAAGATTCACTCACTATCACATGTTGCATGAACCTATCATAAGCCCCAAAAGCATTGATAATATCAAGGAATACCTCGTAGGTATGTAACTTGACAGAGGCATCCTGGTATTGTTTACGGTAGGTGGCACGTTCTAGTTTATACATATGTTTGTGGTTTTTCTGTGCCTGCCCCCACTCGTAAACCTTTGCACTATAGTCCTTCCAGTCTTGGTTCTTCTGGGCTAACAGATCCATTTGCATGCAGTGTTTTATTATTTCATGGATGGCCTCATTGTTGCATCGCATGGCTATCCAATACCTTGCATAGTCGATGATGGCTATGCACCAACTGCCATTGTTAGTGTCTCGGGCCAATAGGAATTTGTTCCTGGATCGGAGATCTCCTACCTCGACGATCAGGTTGGCCTTCTCCTTCTCAAGCCTCTATACCCGTTTCTAGAGGTCTTGGTTCACATGCTTGCATTCCCACAAGGAGCATGCCAAGTACAACGCACATTAGCTTGCTTCATCGTATATGCGACGAGGTACTTCGGTCAACTTTGGTGGAAATTTGGGCATGGGGTCGATCTCAACCGCTTGCCTAGGGTCCCACTTGAGACGGGAGGTTGTCAACCGTACATAGAAAGGCATTAGTCATAGTGGTGTAGTGAAGCAACAAAAATTTAGAGAGTCTAGCGTAGCATCTTCCACTTATCCACTTCCAGATCAATTTGCTTCAGACGGTTGATGATGTCGTTGACCACCCCCTCCATGAAAGTAAATTTGTTAGGGATCTCGGTCCACGATCATAGGTAGATTAAGGACGGGCCAGAGGTGTCAACAGTGGTGTCAGCTGCACGATAAAATGTATTAGCCACAATGGAGAGAACCATGATAGAGCTGATGAACAATGTAAATGACAGTGTAAAGCTCCTACCCAGCAAACCCTCAGGGGTGAAAGCAGGGGATCGCCCATCGACACATTGTCAAATATGCGGTTAAACTCACTAGCATCAAAATGGAGCCCCTCTCCTTCCAGCTGATCCAACAACATAGCAGCATCCTTGATACTCATGTGCCCCTCTGATGCTGAACTGCTCTCTACAAAAGGGTCATCAGCAGAGGCCTCTTCTTGATTGCCAAGAGTCTTTTCCTCATTAGCAAGGGCCTCCTTTTTGTCAGTAGGGGCCTTCTCTTCATTGGCAGGAGCCTCTTCCTCACCCACCGAGGCCCTTTCTTCTGTAGTAGGGGCCCCTTCTTCATTGGCCAGGGCCCTTTCCTCTTGGCTGGAATCCCTTCATTTTTGCCGATCGCCCCTGTTGTAGGGGCCACCACCTCTTCTTCCCCTTCTTCTTCTTCCTCTGCCAATAAAGCATAGTCGTGCTTAGCAAATAATACCAACTTGAAGCAGATGCTACACTGTGCAATGCTACCTAGCATAGCACAACGTAGCAAACATTAACCACAAAAAAAAAACAACAACAAAACAAGCCCTATAGCATAGCATAGTCATCAAACCTCACACAATGTAATAACACTTAGATGACACGTAATGTAGCAAATGAACAAGAATAGACAGACGTGCAACAATACAACAATGTAATCAACACATTACTATGACAAGCATGGAAACATAGCAAACTTAAAAGAAACAAATCCAGGAACGTAGCAGTGTTACAAATTCAACAGTGTAGCAATGCAGCTAACCAAAAGACCTTACAACATACCATCATAGTGCAATAAATGTGTTACAAAATTTAGACAAAAAAGAATTCATAGTGCTACAGCCATCTCAACCATACTTCTGTTGTACAAAATAACTCACGCTACACTACTTTAAACACGTGTCACATTATCAAATCTCGCAGATGGCCAAACCCTCTTGAGGATGATATGCTATGCTAACCTTGCACTAAGTTGTCCCGAATCACCCAAACCCCCGCGACAAGGCAGTTGCAATAATGACGGTCAAGGCGATATCGCATGCAGCTATAGCGTAACTTCTGTACAGCTGCTATGGCCAACCAACAACAATGGTGGCATAGCAATCGAAACAACAACCAAAACAATGGCAAAATATGTGGATTTCATTACAATAATGATTACCGTAGCCTGAAAAAAAAGGGTGGCATAGTAACTTACCGAGTAGATGGAGTCTCCTCTCGCACTTCAATGCGTGCCTGGGATAGGTGCCCCAAAGTATCCTTCACCTTGTTTACCTTAGCGAGTCCTCGGTGTTTGCATTCGCCTTTGGGTGCCATTGTCTTACTCACAAATTCTCTGTCAACTGCTATGGTACACTACTTCGCTCTCTCTCGACACAACAACGCTAAGCTTTGGATGTGGGCTCTGCGCTCTGACAAAAAAAATGACAAGTTTACCAAGGGTAAATCCCTATTTATAGCCAACGTGGTAAAAAGAACTTGCCATTTTTGCACCCCGAGTAATGTGGGATGCCCCGTATAGCGTAGCACTATTGTGTCATAATCCCCCTATAGCATAGCATCATTTTTTACAGCATAACAGGTGGGCCCAACCAAAAATTTCATCCCACCTTAAATTAGCAACTTACCTTTGTAAAGCTTACTGTTAATGGTTCGCAAAGACCTTAAACTAGTGACCTTTACAAAGCCTACCCGTTAACGGTCCACAAAGACCTTAAACTAGTGATCTTAGTTCTTAAGCTCCACCCGTTAACGGTCCACAAAGACCTTAAACTAGTGATCTTAGTTCTTAAGCTCCACCCGTTAACGGTCCACAAAGACCTTAAACTAGTGATCTTAGTTCTTAAGCTCCACCCGTTAACGGTCCACAAAGACCTTAAACTAGTGATCTTAGTTCTCAAGCTCCACCCGTTAACGGTCTGCTAAGATCTTAAACTAGCAACCTCAATTTACATTTTGATATACACTGTAGCATGAGTATGGTCTGCCATGACCTTAAACTAGCAGCTTTAACATCTATTTTGTATTTTAAACTAGATTGTGCAATATCATGGTCCACCACGACCTTAAACTAGAAAAGTTAATGTCCCTCGCATGTTCAAACCTGTTCACGGTCTGCCAATACCTTAAACTAGTGACTTGCGAACTTGGTCGAATAATTGATAGTTATTTCATATTCCATTATTCCTGTGCAAATGTTTATTATTATGCACTATTGCTATAAACAGGTATCACTTGACTTGGCTTTCTCTTATCATGGCAAGTTGAACAAAATGGCCATGTAGCATGATCTATAGTCACTTCTAACCTTGAAAGGTCCTCATGGCAAGCTTGCAAGACATCTAAACTTAGAGTTAATAGACTAGGAATCATCCACTGATAACACCATAGCATCCTTGGAAACATCCCTAGATTGGCCCGAACATCTGGTCCAAGCCTTAGACTTAGAGGTTGGGGATGTGACCGCGAACCCTCTCATTGAAGTACTAGTAAAGACATCCGGGGGGAAGTAAAGACACTAAAACTTAGCTCCCTCCTAGATCAAAAAATGCAAGAGGATGTATCTAAAGTTCTCCAAGACAATGTCAAAGTGTTCGCGTGGTCCTATAATAACATGCCTGGCTTAGACCCACGGTTAATACAACATAACGTTGTCTTGGACCCATGTATCAAACTAGTTAAACAAAAGGCTTGAAAAATTAAACTAGAAATCGCACTAGCCATACGTGATAAAATTAGCAAGTTATACCAAGGAGGCTTCATTCGCATGATTGATTACTCAGAGTGGGTATCAAACATCATTGTAGTATCTAAGAAAAAGGGAAGTATACGAATCTGTATAGACTTCTGAGATCTAAACAAAGAAATGATTAAGGATGACTTCCCATTACCAAGTATTGACTAACTTATTGACACCATGGCCAGTCATGCTTTATTATCCTTTATGGATGGGTTCTCGGGTTACAACCAAATTCGCATTAATCCAGAGCATCAGTTAACGACTATTTTCATGACCCCTTAGGGAACCTTTTGGTACACTATGATGCCCTTTGGTCTCAAAAACGCCGAAGCAACCTATCAACAAGCCATGAACTACATATTCAGTGACTACATCCTAGAGAGACTAAACAATTATGTGGATGACATAGCAGTCAAGTCCAAGATAGCTATTGATCATCCCATTGATCTAGATGTAGTCCTCAAGCGTTGTCACAGGCATGACTTACATCTCAACCCAAAGAAATGTGTGTTTGGAGTTAAAACCAGGCCCATGCTAGGGTTTGTAGTATCGGAGGCTAGAATACGAGTGGATCCTGATAAGTTAAGGCCATCGTTAACCTAGCACCCCCTACCAACCTTAAAGAATTACATGAGTTGCAAGGTAGAATACAGTTTATCAGAAGGTTTATAGCAAAATTGACCAACAAGCTACACCCCATGCAACACTTACTAAAGAAGGAAGTTAACTTTGAGTGGACAACACAGTGTTAACAAGCCTTCGATGACTTGAAGAAAGAGCTTTTATGCCTCCCAACTATTTACCCACCACAGAGGGATAAGCTTTTCTACATCTACCTTACCACTTTGGACACATCTATCGTAACACTGTTATGCCAGAAAAGAAAGGATGGCTCTGAAATCCCAGTTTATTACTTGAGCCATGCATTGATAACATACGAAGTGAAATACAATGAAGTGGAAAGGAATTTTATTGCTTTAGTATTTGCACTAAAAAGGTGGAGACACTACCTATTCCGTAGCCAAGTTAACATTATATGCAAGAGTACTTCGGGCTATCACGAACAACTTATATGAAAGTAGCAGGATAGCTTGATGGAAAGCTATAACGACGAAATTTGATTTACACTATGTACCCAATCATCGACAAAGGGACAAGCCATAGCTATGTAGCTCACAAGCTCACCAGCCAATGATCAGGCAACCATAGAATCGAAATTCCCCGACGAACATGATAACAGTATTAACCCTATGCCATTGCACTTCGAGGCCACTTTGCATTTCGACAATGCCTCAACCATGCAAGGTAGTAGTGCTGCCGCCGTCATTACGTTGCCCTCAGGGGACATTCAACCTTTTGCTTATCATTGCACATTTTTTTGTACAAACAATGTAGTTGAGTACGAAGGACTCCTTAGGGTCCTCTTAGCAACCCAGCACTTAAAGATCCAACATTTGGCAATCCGAGGCGATTCCCAACTTGTTGTCAACCATATCACTGAAATCTATGCCTGTAAAGCTTCACACTTATAGCCTTATTGTGATTTTGCCAAAACGTTGTTGAAATAGTTCACAGTGATAGACATCTAGCATGTGCCATGCAACAAAAACATTGTAGCTGATGCCTTAGCCATGCTAGCATTAAACGTGCTACCACACCTGTTTGCAACTTTACGTACTTCGATAATAGAATGCACAAACCCTATCACTCAAGCAGTACAAGTCGTCACTGTAAGCGCTACCAACGCCCAAGAGTGGTACGCTAACATAAAGGCCTACCTACAACATGGTGAACCCCCACATGTCTTGACATCCGCCCAATAGGATGCAATCTGAAAGCGAGCACAGTAGTATGTCCTCGTAGGAGATAATACTTTATGTAAACGCTCCTTTGATGGGATATTTTTAACTTGCATTGGTGGGGAAGAGGCATAAAAAATCGTTAATGAGGTCCATGAAGAACTATGTGGAGGACACATAGCTCCTAGGGCCATGGCAGCTAAAATCAGACGCTTAGGATATTGCTAGCCTTGTATGGAATGAGATTTCTTTGCTAAAGTCAGGATGTGTGATACATGCCAACGTCATGCAAACCTTGTACACGTTTCACCTACTAAGTTGCACCCTACATAGATCACGTGGCCATTTCAATGATGGGGACTAGATATCATAGGATCTATAACGCCTAAGTCTTCTGCAGGACATAGCTTCATCATCATTACCATCGAGTACTTTACAAAGTGGGTAGAGGCTATCCCGCTTAGGAAGACTACATTCCAACAGGTTTGCCACTTTATCTTAGATAACATAGTGATAAGGTTTGGTCTTCCCATGACTATTGTGACAGACAATGGACCACAGTTTAGTAGTGCACAAACCAAAACCTTTTGTAGCAACCTTGGCATTAAGCAATCCTTCTTGTCGCCGTACTACCCACAGGCAAACGGTCAGGTAGAGGCAACAAACAAGGCCATCATCAACTTACTTAAAAGGATGCTTAGCAATAGCAAGAGGCGATGGCACGAGCAAATCCTCTACGTGCTATGGGCCTATCGAATGATGTGTAGAACAGCTACAGGTAAGACTCTTTATAGCCTAGTTTACAGATCTGAAGCAATGTTACCTCTTGAATTGTAGGTACCATTACTTCAAATGATCTTTTCAAGCGTCGTAAATGAGGCCCAGAACAATGAGTCAAGGATCATTGACCTCAACTCCATAGTGGAGGAGCGTGCACAAACACTTGGTCATATCGAATGGTATCAAGATAAGTAGCGACAAAAGCATCATTGCAATTTACATTGACGGCTAATCAAAAAGGGGGACTTAGTTCTCAAAGATGTACGTGAACATGCAAACAAGTTTTTAGCAAACTGGGAAGGTTCATTTATAGTTACAAAAGCCTATGATAATGGAGCCTTCATACTGGTAGACATGGATGGTAGGGAGTTTGCAAATCCAGTGAACCACATGTACCTTAAGCCATACTACATCTGATGCAAAGGCAAGGTAAGAATCCATAGTCCGTTATGACTATAACTAGCTCAAAAAGTCTGCTATGATGTAAAACTAGCACAAACGGTTTGCCAAGACCTTAAACTGGCCCATCCATTATCCGCTATGACGATAAACTAGCACAACGGTCTACTAAGACCTTAAAATAGCACATTGCAGTCTGCTAGGATCTTAAACTAGCACAATAGTCTGTTGGGACCTTAAACTAGTACATTAGATGGTCTACCAAGACCTTAAACTGGGTTCGCGGCACAACGTTCGCAACTCACATCTACCACCACTCAAATAAGCAAGTGTGCACAGTGTCGATACGAGGTGGGGTGTTGCAATTCTAGAACACAGTTCACGATGACAAGAAAGCACCCTCTAGAACATATGCGGTGCCACTGCCATTAGCATCTTGTTGATCCTCTAGAGATGTCGTCTAACATCTTGCTAACCTTCCGGAGCTACCGCTACCATAGCCCATCACCTTGGTAGTAGCTTCTATTGTCAGTAACTACTGCTAGAGTCCTAGCACTATTGTGGCCCAACCACAAAGCTGCTACCCTCCAGCCCCCGCCATCGGCTGAGCTCAACAGACGTTCAACTGTTATGCTTCTCACCTTACAGCTGAACTGCATGATGTTTGCCTTGGGTAGGGATTCCTGAGCACTCACATCGCCGCCACTCCTAGCCCCCTCTGTGCCAGCCCCTTCAATCTACCGTTGCCAGAACCGCTACTGGCCTTCCTACTTTAGACATCGCATGCCTCAGCAACAGTGCCCGCCACTTCAACGATGTCTAAAGCAAGTGAGACCTTTGCCTAACTACATTTCATGGTTACATTTTTTTGGTCTACTTTCTATTTTTCTTGTAGGATATGGGCCGAGATGGCGTCGGTCAAGGATGCATTTCACCAAGAGAATAGGATACTACAGGATTCCGAGGTGACTGCTCTAATTAGCTTGGCTACTTGCGAGTGCACATCCTACCCTTCCTCTTAACCTTCATCACCTTGTTTCGTACACCCATAGTTTCCCTTTTCACACCTCTTTTACAAGCTTTCTTGATGCATGTAAAGCCCTTCCATATGCTCAACTGCAAAGTCCATGATGCATGTAATGTAGCTCACCGCATGGGAAGCATCTATAGGTAGGTCAAAGCCCCACATGGATGTAACACAACTCATCTTCAGGAGGAAACACTTGTCCTGCAACAACAAGGTTGTTTGCAAATGAACATGGGTAAATAGCAAAAGAAAAGCACAAAAGTATAAAAAAAAGATAAGAAATTAAAAAAGAAAGAAAGAAAGAGAGTGTGTGCCCAAAACAAATGGTAGACCAACTATTTCACAATGACCGTCTCCAAGCATTCCGACGAGAGGTTAGAAGCCAGTAAAAGAAAGATGCCCATGCGCACTGACTCCCTCATAAGCACTCTGATGAGGGACCACGCTACGTTTCATCTTTTCTGTTCCTGAAATTTTGTCTCCTCAAATCCATCCTTTTCCTTCTTTTTCCTACACAACTATCCTAATACTCCCAAGCACAGCAAAGCAATATCTGAGTGACCATCAAAGAGCGATGTTGGTGTCTTGTCCTTCGTGGTGTTTTGTATTCTTTGTCAACGTCTATTGGGCAGATCCTCCAGATGTCGACAAAGAGGGGCCAGTGAAACACCATAAAATTTCAAGACCCTCATGCTTCAGTAGAGTCTTAGAATTTGGGCAAGGACTTCCAAAAGTGTAGCATTAGGATGGTTCAGCAGGAAAGAAGCACTAAGGATAGACTGTCTAGTCCGGCAAGTTTTCTATCTTTAGGGATGATAGGTTCGCTGGACTCTCCAGCCTACCCAACTAGATAATTGACCCAGTTGACAGTCTACCCAAAGACTATGCTAGGATTTTTCAAAAGTGTTTAGGATGAGCAAAACAGTTCGACAAGTTTTCTAGTGAAGAAGTTTGCTACACTACGCTACACTATGCAGCATAGCAAGCATAGAAAGATAACCGCTCAAGCGTCCAAGTGTAAATTGACCAAATGATTACAAAACAAGTCAGAATTTAGCCAACACAAAGTGCTACACTATGCAGCATAGCACAATGTAGCAAAGGTAGAGAAGAAAGGCCCATCTTGCCAAGTGATTCCAACAAGAAGATTGCACTTGGCAAGACTTTGACCTTCAAAACTCCCTGCCCCACTTAGCCCTCAGGCCTCAAGCAAAGTTTCTTGCTAGAAAATTGTGAATTGAACAAGGCAGCAAGGCACATGGGTTGCTACGCTGTGCTACACTACATAGCGTAGCACAGCGTAGCAATGATGGAAAAAAAAAATAGAAGTTCTTCAAACATGAATTCAGCAAGTTTAAAGGCTTCCTGGCACAAAGGAAAAAAGTTGCAGTTGTTAGCCTAGCTAAGTCTTAGACAAATGCTCTTCGGCTACACAAATTTCTATCAAGCCCAGTGGCTACGCTATGCTACGCTATGTAGTGTAGCATAGCATAGCAAGTAGCTACGTATGCTCCACCATTGTGTTCAACAGCATGAGTAGTGCAACACTGGCACGGAAGCATCAAGACATCTTCGGGTAGCTCTAGAACTTGTTGGCAACAATATTTCTCACTCTGGCATCTCCTTGGAAAAATTAGCAATTTCACTCCATTTTGCATACCCCTGGTCAACTCCCAAAAAATTGTTTCTACACTTGACCCTACTTGTAAAAGTAGGGAAGATGTAGTCCTGGAGTATAGGCTCGATTTTTTTCACATTATTAGCACACTAGATTTCGGCACATGAAGTTTTGGTAGTATAGTCATAGCGTAACAAAGTTCACAGTTCGCATCGCATACCTACACGGTATGGGCATGTTAGCACCTTATAGGGCCCAGGACACGTGGCATTTAGACTGCATTTTCCTCCTACTCTTGGCCCTATAAATACCCCATCAAACAATGTTAAAAGGGTTGGCTTCTTGGTTGGCTTGTTGGCAAAAAAGATTGGCTTTTTAGTGCAGTTGGCTTTTAAGTTGGCTTTCAGAGAGCATAGTTGGCATTTTCCTTGAACATTTTGGTTACCTTTGGGTTCTCTGGTTGGCTCAAAAACATCCCTTTATGAGTCGAGCATTTTGGCATCTTAGTAAACAGAGTAGCAAGCAGAAGACCTGTGACCATACTGTTTGGTGTAAGCAGTGTCTTTCCAGTCTTGCATAACCTATTGTACACTTTTTAAACAAGGCAAAGGATCAAATTTGTGACCTTTGGGGCGGTGCATTCTCTCATCCAAATCTATTTTTCTATTCTTTTACTATCATCGTTGTTTTGCATTATTTTTACCACTTTACATTTGTCGATCGTCGATTTACTTCATGTGTCACGTTTTCGAAACAAACGTTTACGAAAGGTTAAGATACACCGATTAAGTCCCTGTTTGATCAACCAGACCATTCAGGGTGCACCATTTTCCTTTCTCTCCAGCACAGCCCTTGCACGGATTCGAGGTTAAACTATTTGCCCAAAAACCTCTTGGTGTTCTAGCCATCGACATTTTTGGTTGCTACACAGGAGTTTGGGGTGTACGCTCTTAATCCACAACTAGCACCAAAAAAAAATACACAAAAGATTGCCTTATCCTCAAGGAAATATTAGGCAGTTCCACCAACAATAGTATTATCCAGTTGGAACTTCATTGCAACCATACGAGCAGTACCAATAGTGGTAACAACCATAGTCATGGATGCTAGCATCGCCAAGGCAGCAATACCCTTATAGACAACCTAATCCATATGGGTATTACATTCAACAACCCCTATCTCCACATGACTCTTCTAGTCATGTTTCTACTTTCCAACCTCACTACTATCCTCCTGACATTTATTGAACTCATTCTCCATATTCAAGGAGGGATACCACCTTTTATCCTTATCCTCATCCTATTCCTGCACTTGGTCCTCCACCCTCAACACAACTACCACTTGCTCCATCTATGTAGGATGAACTTCCAACCCAACCATAGTAAAGCAACACTACTAGGGCTATTAATCTATAATTAGTTCATCAACTGAGTGGTTTGGACAATAGAACATGAAAAAGATCCTTTTTCTAACCCAATAGTCCACATAAGCCCTCACATACACATGTAGTTGGCCACCCTGCTCATCCATCTCTCTTTGCATCTAATTACCTCAAGTACCCTTCAAATCAAATCCCACCTCAAATCCACACTGTTATGCTCGCTTATGTTGTATCTGAGTGGATTTGGGCTAGCAACCTTCCTAGGAAATTAGCCAATCCTAGGAGTCCTCTTATTTATTTGCAGATTGCCTAGAATGAACCTTGTAAAGCTCTTCTTAATTCAAGTTTTGGTGTGAATTTAGTTTCTCATGAGATGTATATGACCTGGAACTTGTTGCCTCTCAAGAAGAGCAATATCCAATTAGAATTGGCAGACCAGTCCATCATTGTTCCATTAGGACTAGTAGAAGACAGTATGGCTACCATTTGTGGGTGGTCTTATCCTACTAATTTCCTAGTAATCAATGTTGTGAACTGTAAAGGGGATTTCTCAATAATCATGGGAAGGACATGGCTAAGCATTATTGATGCAAGAATGGGCATCAAAGATCTTTCCCTGGAAATATCTAAGGAAAATGCATTTGAAAAGATCAAGAATAAGCAAGTTCCATGCATTGTGTATAATGATATAGGGTGCAATTACATGCAAAGACCTTGATCCATTAAACAAGCATCCATTTTTACATGTAGGCAGTGTGCACTTAATGCAGATATTCAAAGGTTTTTGTACATAGTAGCCACAAAACAAGAGGACACCCAATGGATGACCACTAATTCTAAAAGCAGCACACTTTGCATGGAACCTATTGAGAGCCTGACATGTGCATATGTCATAGGCATGGATGAACTAGAGCAAGTTCATCACCAACTCTCTAATAATGCAAATGATGATACCTATTGGGGAGAGTTGGAAATTCCTAAAAATTTCAAGAAAGAGCCCCTTGAATTAAAAGGTCTATCTACTGGCATGGAATATGCATTCTTAAAAAATGGGAAGCTAGTAATAATCAATGTAAATCTTACTCTAGAATAGAAACAAATGTTGTTGAATGTGGTTGAAAAATGGTTAGTAGCCTTTGCTTGGTTGTATCTCAAACTCACATGGATTGATCCTAGGATATGCTAGCATCATATCTACATTGACCTGGCCATGAAGCCAAAGAGGTAGCCATCGAGGTGATTGAACCCCAAATTAAAGTAGATTTTCAAGGAGGAAATGGAACAACTTCTCAAGGTGGGGTTTATCTATCCCATTGTAGATAGTGAGTGGGTTAATCCACTCGTGATTGTGCCAAAGAAAGGGGGCAAGTGGTGGGTCTGCATCGATTTTCAGTTATTGAATATGGCAACATTCAATGACTATTTTCTATTGCCATTCATTGATTAGGTATTAGACACCATATCTGGGCATTGCTTTTACAATTTTCTGGATGGTTATAGTGGCTATAACTAAATCTAAATCATGCCCGAAGACTAGGCAAAAACAACATTCATGACCCCCTAGGGGATCTTTCCATATCGCAAGATGCCTATTGGTTTGTGTAATGCTCTTGCCACCTTTCAACACCTGGTCTTAAGTATTTTTCAGTAGCAAATTGGTAGTGGTGTGGAAGTCTTCATGGATGACTTCTCCACCTATGGAGCTATACTTGTGCAAACCTTGGACTACCTTGAGCAAGTACTAAAAAGATATGTGAAAAAAAACTTGTAGCTCAATCAACAAAAGAGTCATCTAATGGTCCAGGAAGACATTGTATTGGGGCACCGAATCTTACAAGCAGGAATTGAGGTCAACCCTGAAAAAATAAGGGTTATCCAAGGAATTACCCACCAACCAGAAACTTTAAAAGATGTTCGATCATTCCTTGGATACATTGGCTACTATTGGTGATTCATAGAGAATTTTTCTAAGATTGCAAAATCGTTGGTTGAGTTGAAAAAGAAAGATGCTCCATTTGTTTAGACCAAGGAATGTGAAAAATAATTCCAACAACTGAAGGAGAAACTCGTAGAAACTCCAATTCTATAGGCACCCAACTAGTTCAAACCATTTCATGTTATGATGAATGCATCAAATTATGCCTTGGAAGCTATGCTTATGTAGTTGTATGATAGGAAACTTCCATATTACATCCACTGTGCAAGTCAAAGCATTATGGGTGCACAACTAAATTGTACCACCATAAAAAAAGAGTTGATGGTACTGTTTGCTCTAGAGAAGTTTAGGCATTGTGTGCTTAGAGATAAAGTGTTTGTGCACATAGACCACAGTGCCATTTGCTTCCTCATGAACAAGCCAGCGATAAGCCCCCATGTCATATGGTGGCTAGTGATCTTATAAGAATTTGATCTTATGATGGTAGATTAAAAAGGAATTGAGAATGTGGTCGTTGATCACTTGTCTTGGTTGAGATGGGACAACAAAGAGGAGGAAGGCCTACTATCTGATTTGTTTCTTGACGAACTCCTCTTTGCTAGGGCTATAACTGAACAGTTGCCCATTGGGCCTAAATGGTATGATGACATTCGCACCTATCTTCTCACTCAAGAGATGCTACAAGGGTTGGACCACTAAAAGAAACATCAATTTCTTCACTAGGTAAAATGCTTCATGGAGATCAACAGACACCTCTGCAAGGTATGTGTTGATGGCCTAGTTCGTTGGTGTGTCCTTGATACTAATCAACTATGCATTCTCCAGGATGCTCATGAGGGTCCTTGTGGGGGCCACTATGTTGGAAGATGCACAACCATTAAAATCCTAATGGCAAGGTATTATTGGCCAACAATTTTCAGTGATGCTTATCAATTCATCCACTCTTGTGAATGCTACCAATGAGATGATGGAATGACTACTTGAATGGAGGGATCTCAATAGTGAATCCATCCACTAGAATCCTTCAACATGTGGGGCATTTATTTCATGGGTTCTATCATGCCCATGTCAAATGAAAAGGTGTACATCATAGTTGCTACTGACTATTGTATGAAATAGGTAGAAGCAGTAGCCATCACCGACTGTACATCTTCTACTATTGCTTAGTTTGTACAACGGAATATTGTAAATAGGTTTGGTATGCCACATGCATTAATTTTTGACAATGGAATCCACTTTATAGGCACTACCTTTCAGAAGCTTATGCAATGCTTGGGGGTTGAACATAAACTGACAACACCCTAACACCCTCAAGCCAATGGCCAAGCTGAGGTTACAAATAGGGAAATCACACAGATTCTAATAAGAACTTTTAGTAAATATAGGAAAGACTAGAGCAAAAAACTCAATGATGCCCTTTGGGCCTACCACTCAATATGGAAACTTCCTATAGGCTATTCTCCCTATGAGTTGGTATATGGAAAATTACCAACACTTCATATTCAGTTTGAGCTCCTTACACTTTCAATAACCTATGACCTTGACCTTGACTTAAGTTTGGCATAAAAAGAAAGATTAATAAATTTGAATATGCTAGATGAAAACTGATTGGTGGCCCTATCATCTAACGAGTTGCACAAAGCATTCAACAAAAAGTGTCATGACCTTAGAATTAGGAAAGTCAAATTTCAACCAAGAGATAAGGTCCTCTACTGGAACCCCACACATGTACCTCAACGAACTAAGTTCCAAATGTTGTGGGAGGGACCTTATATCATCTACAAAACTTTTCCTTCTGGGGCCATGTTGATCTATAAACCTAAGAGCCCAAACAAGAAATAATTGATCAATATATAACAAGTCAAACCTTTCCATGAGCCTAAGTAAGCTAATGCAACAAACACCTCATCAAATGGACAACCACGCTTAATCTTTTGGATCTCCTCCTTTCAACTTAGTCATGGGGGATATGGCCATCCATGTTAACTATATAAGCAACTCCTTAGTTTTTCATCTTTTTGTTTTACACCTTCTTTATCTTATAGCTTTTTGTTTTTACGTTATTAATTTTTCAAAGTTTTTTTTTTACAACATCATTAGTACATTTTGTTTTTCTTAAATATTTTACAATTTCTTGTATATTTTCCTTTATTTGGATGTGATTTTCTTATTGTGTTTTAATAACATCCACCCATCCACAAACTCTATGGTTTTCCTTGTTCTAGAAATGTGTAGTCCCTTTTTCATTAATAAAACTTTAAAAAATTTATGACCTTAATAGTTTCTAAATTTGCAAAGGATTCAAAGGTTTGAACAGAGTGTGACTTCAAGGGGATTCAGTACTCTTTGTGCCTTGTTGCTTACTTAGGTGCATGTGTGTTTTCATGGATTTCTTATTGTTTTGTGATGATCAATAATAGGAAGTTGAATAAGTCTTTGCATGACGTGGTTTCCATTCATAAAAAATAAAAATAAAAATAAAAACAAAAAACAAAAATGATGGGAATTCAAAGCACACCCCTTAGACAAAATAAATGGGCTACAAGCACTAGTTTTGAGAATAGAAAGACATGTTACCCATGCCTAAAAGTCCCCTCTAACTAAGGCCCTTTCTCACTTCTTATTTCTCTTTTCTTCTTCAATAAGGAATGGTGGTTATTCTGTGTGAGCACTCTTGTGTCTCAGGGGGGTGGACTAGCCTTAGAATGGTGATGCAAAGTCACTAAACATGGTTGGTTTTTGTCTGGACTAAGGATGGATTTTATTAGGTCATTTAACCACAAAATTCACAAGGGACTTCATGTGACCTTAATCAGGAATGCCATTCCACTCTTTCTCTCATCCATCAATGCTTTCCATGTCTCACCTCTACTGGTTTCATGTTCTTGTTCAATGCTTTAGTTTGATGTGTCAAAATTCTTAGGTAGTTTCTTCTAGGTTTTTGTACTTAACTTTCTATAACCATTAATCATCCATGGAACCCACAAACTCTTTAGTTTGAAGTTATGCAAGGGCAATAAAGGACATGTTCCTACTTTGGGGAGGACCTACTTGTATATCTTTTGATTGGGTTAGTTAAGTTCTTTATCCTTAGACATCTACATAATCAAATCCTTTTACATGCCCCATCAATGACATCCAATTGTGCACATCTTGACAATGTTTTTTCAGTGAAATCCTCTTTTACTGTTGTGAATTCTTAAACCCTCTTCAAGCATTTCATTGTGTTTGAACTTTTTAGAATTTAATGGACCACTTACCCATTTCACCCTATTTTTTAGTCTTCTTGCGAACACTATTAAAGGAATCAATCCACCATAATCACAACCTAGCCAAGTGTAACGACTAACGAGACAAGGTACTTAAAAGCTATATTTACACATTGCACACTAATCCATGATTTTGTTATGATTGCAGTGGGAACTGTGGACTAGAAGTAGTACTGTCTTTACCGAGAAAGATGCAGTAGCACCATGTGATGAGGACCATTCATGATTGTTGGATCTTCATCCTCACTCTTCAATTGCTAGAGGAGTTGGAATTAGTTTTATCTAGGATGTTCAAATCTATTGTCATGAATACCCAATTTTGTAAAAGATTGTAAATCCATACACTTGGGCACTTAGAGTCCATTTGTTCCATTTGAGTCAGTTGCATGTCAATCAATAATCCCATACCTTCCTAATATTTTGTAAGGAACTTGTTCCTTCTCTTGTTCACTTGAGGATGAGTTTTCATTTAGTCATGGGGGTATGATAAATGGTATTTTGCAGGGCTCCAATATCGGAGAAACAACATTGGGTCTCTGAAATCAGGCCCAAAGATGTAATGTTGAATATCCATTATTGCAGGGTATGTGCTAGCCTATAAATATAGTGCTTGGGCACATGGTTTTCATATAGTTTTTGTCATAACATAGCAGAACTCTTGCAGTTTCATTTCTCCAGAGGTAGAATATTTTCCAAAGTGCCCATAGTAGGAGTCATTAAGTGTATAGATCTTTATTCGAGCACTGTTGTACCTAAGTAGAGCAGTGTGTGCAGTAATAAAGACAAGCTTTCTGATCAAACCTTGCAACACCTTGGCTAGCTTAAATATTTTATTTATGCATTTAATATTTTATGCAATTTCATTTGATGCTCCTAAGTAGTTAAGCTAAAGTAAGCTAACTAGATTAAATATAAGTTAATTAAGCACATAAGTATGACTGCTTTGAGCATGTGTATGAATTTTGGTAATCCAAGCAACGCTTAATGTTTGATAACCTAGCAGCATTATATGTGTTCAAGATGTGCATGAAAAGTGGGATCAAATACTTATGTAGGATAGTTAGTTATTGATCAAAAATTAATTGTAGACAAATAAAATACAAAATAATAATAAAAATCATGTGCCTCAATTACACTCAACCATACAATTAAGCTCCACAAGTGTAGTTGAGAAGACAACAATTGTCATGATTAGATTTCATATCCTAGAACTAGTGTACTTAGGAACTTAAAGTTTGCAGAATTCTATCAGATCATGTGTGAATGCATCTGATTCATATGGTTGGGCATAGGGACACCTCATCGCTCATCAACTATCTATTGTAATCATTTGGCAATCATTATAATCATTGTTGCACCGCATTGTATCATCTTTTGTCTATTGTAATTGATCAAAGTGAGTTGTGTCTCAAAGTACAAGTGATGAGTGGCGAGGTACCCCTACACTCAACCATACGAATACGAGTGTGCACACATGATCCGGTCGAACTCCGCAGACTAAATGCCTTAACACCACAAGAAACACTTGGGGTTAATCGTTCGTTGTCTTCCCAGGCTTGCTTGTAAGTGTCACGGTGTATGGTTAAGCAAGTCTGAGGTATGTGATTTTTTTGGTATTTT